>VWZO01003489.1:724462-794010 GCA_013396975.1 Bucco capensis
TGAATGGCAAGGCTGCAAGACCAAGCTGTTGGAATAATGCTACTCCAATCTTCTGATCTAGTGTATAACATTTCTGTCCTGGTTTCTCTGCCTGTTGCATGTGCTTAGTGAGCATCTTTAGTTGTAAAATGGAGTTATGAAGGCTCTTCCTATTGCTGAGGGGTTTCTTTTTTTTTCCCTTTTCTGCCAGGAAAGTGTTGAAGCAAATTTTCTGTACAACTTTTTTTTCTTTCTTGTGTTATTTTCCCCCCATCTCTTGAGTGCCAGTAAAATGGGGTGGGTTTTATCTTTGATTAGCATTTCTCATAAGGTCTGCCTTTAGACCAGTACCCATTTTCTAAATTGTACTTCTGTAGGGTTGGAAAAAAATCATGGTAACCAGATGCAGTATTTGTCTCTGGCCCTGCAAAGTGTTAGCTTTAACAAAAGAAGCTAATAGAAATGTTCAAATTGACCCTTCTCATCATTTGGACTTCTTGGAGCTCAATCAATCTCTCATTATTATCAGAGTTATTCATGCAGAGGCAGAAGTACTAGTATTTGTCATAATCAGCCCTTGAGCCAGATGTAATTTGCAATTTTGAAGCATTGTATTTTGAAACAATAATGCATAAAAATGAACAGAGCAGGAATTAGAGGCCTAGTTGTAGAGAAAACATGCTGAAAAGTAGCCATGGTTTAAAGGCTCTCTCTGAGCACTCTTAATGGGCACTGGTAATTAGAGGCATACAGTATATTTGTTTTACTACTTAAACTGGTCCACAATTTTTAAACTAATCTCACTTTATGGTTGTAAGGCAGCAGCTGTCAGGTGAGGAGCACTGGGGTAAAGGTTTGTGTCCTGCTTAGTATAGTGTGAGATGGACTTGGCACCCAGAGCACTGACAAGGAGCATTTTACTCTGACTCAGAAGAATTGCTTATGTTATAGGAGAATAACTACATTGTACTTTAGGTAGTCAGACACCTGTTAATAGGAGGCTGCTGTTGATACTTAGAATTTGGGATATTTTTTATCCCTATGTATGGTATTAGGTATTGCAAAGTCGAAGGTTGCACGTCTGCTTTTATATATGTGGTCTGTGAAAGATGAGTTGATGTACTGGAGGCCTTCACTCAGACTTTTTCAGGAGCCTGCTCTTTACTTGGTGAGATGTTACTCTTTTGCAGTTTGTATTTACAGATTTTCAGCTACTGTTTGACATCTTACTGCCCACTACTGAATTATCTAACAGGGCACTGCAGTCTTGATGGGCAAATTCTGTTTAAGAGGGGGCACAGGAGTGTTTCTAAGTACATTAAATGACAGTAATGAAAGGATATGTTGCCCATTAAGCTTATATTATCTATTAAAAGACTGAATTGGCTTGGCTGTGTCACATGTATGAGCTACTTTCTTAAATGACAAATAGCACACACTTAGAGAATCAAATTTAATCTTGGGACAAGTAACTTTGTGGTCAATAATCACTTACTTTTTTGAATACATACAGAGCATTAAAGAGTTTTTGCCATGCAAGCAAACTTTAAAATGCTTAGACTGTTATGAAGCATCCATTAAAATGTCATGTACTGCTTCTGTGGTTGCTCCCATCACTGATGATTGCTAACACAGCTGCATCTAAGCAGAAGCTTTCTTTTTTAATCCTGATTCCTTCAGGGATGCCACAATCCACAGTTTAACAGGTTTTAGCTGACCACCATGAAAATGAGTTATTTATGGTGACTTTTAGTACTTTGTGGTATTGCTTACTGAGATAACTCTGCCGTACAACAGTAGAATTGTTCGTCTGTTTGCTGATTTGTTGCTGTCTTTCAGTATTACCATTGTAAAATTATCCCCACTCCCTTTGATCTTCTCAGCCTTTTTTTCAACTGCAGTCATTTGGATTAGTTGTTAGTTTCTTTTCTCTTGTGACTGACTGATGGATTTGATTGATTGATTATTAGAACTGTCAATGGCTCCAGCTAGCTTTAGGAGCAATGCAAGAAGATCTTCTATTTAGACATTTGTAAACAGATGGTCTCTCCATAAAAGAAATCTGTTTTTAAAAGTTCCACCATTTTAGTCTGGAAGTAAATATTACGAATGCTTAAGTTGTGAAAAGAGAGTGACTTGGTGTGAATAATATTCTGCCTGTTGTGTCATGCCTCTCAGGAAATGTTATCAAAACTGTTTATGAAAATAATTGAATGAAACCTCATGACATGTCTCTGGGTTTGGCATCATACCCATTTTCTCTGAAGTTAGGCTACTGACTCACAAAGACAGGCAAATTAAGCTTCAGTGGCTGGAAACAGTTACCGGTCCCATATGTTGTTTCCACTTCTTTCCAGGATGTTGTTGTGGGAATCACTGGTGATGTTGCCCATGAAGTGCTGTGATTTATGTGCCATCCTGGCTGTTGTTTTTCAGTAGCCTTAGTTTGATGAGATGAACTTAGAATCCCCACCTTCAGGTGCTGAAAATTGAGGTTTAATGTTTGTAAAGTGAGGCAGAGATTGTTGGGAGAAAATGCATGAATATAACATAAAAGATCTTTACATGCACAGGGTGGCAACTTCCCTTTGGAGTGATAACTACTTCAGTTCTCCTGCTTTAAATTTCTGTGTTCATGGCTCAGCAAATGAGTTTCTTTACTGCTTGAAGGCAAAATTCATTGCTCTGAAGAGGTACAAGTGTATCTTTTCAGAGGCATTCTTCATTTTCATGACTGACTTCATGTCCTTCTGTAATGTGCCTTTCTTAGTTTGGGACAGCAGAGCTCCAGGAACCCTCCTGGCAGGAGTCTTCTGCTGAATGTTGCACCAGAAGGATTGCTGCTTTATCAGTTTTAACACAGACAAGAAGACCTATGAAAAATGAGAAGTTACAATCCCATTTTAACTATGCCCACAAGCTCCTACCTCAAGATGCCTTGCTCCTGCTGCCTCTTCTGCCTCATCTCAGGGCAGTGCTGCTGCTGAGTCACTCCAGCAGCTCTTCCACTCAAGTAGAATTTGATCTCCTCATTTGACTAGTTGTGATAACTGGCTATTTCTAGAAATCCATTGCAAATATGTAAATATTTGCGTTTACAAGTGTATTTTTAAAAGCAGTGCTTGCACAACTTTGCTTTGAAAGAAAGGCTTGTAAACCCTCAAGTCAGCAGTAACCAGGGTGTTTTTTTGTTTGTGTGCTATGTTGAATCCTTGTTTATGCTTATTAGTTCTTTTTTAGCAACAGAATGTTTTTGTGTGTCACAATAATCTTTTGCAGTATGAATCTTATGATTTTGCTGATACAGCAGGGAGAAAAAAAAAATTACAGAACTCATTGCAAAATCCCTTGAGTAGTGTTATGTTGTGTGTGTATGTGAGTATCCTGCTACTGTGAGGAAAAGAACATGCCTTGAAGACAGAAATCACTGATAGAATAGCTCAAGACACTTACCATTTGATAAGTTTTAATGATGGTCTTTCTTTTTTCTGTAAGAAATATGCTACTGAACTTCTGTCTCAATCAATTTGTTGTGTTTTTCCATTGATCATCTAATGTATGTTTCTTCTGTAGCTCTTTATTGTAATGAAATACGTGGCTGATCTGGCAGACAACAATGATCTCATCAGTAACGCATCAGAGTCAAATCCATTTAGCAGATTATATTATTTTGTTAGATCAAGGATGCTGATAGATATTCTTTAAACTGAAGCTATTTCTGAGCTAAGTTGTAAATGTGGAATTTCTGTTGCTTTCTTCGTTTGTTCTGTCTGTATATTTATTTATGCAAAACCACTTCCATGTTCCTTATGTCTACATGCTCATTTTAGACACTTTTCACATCTTTTATATCTATGGCATCACGTTGTAGCTTGAGTTTGTTCTTTAAATGTGCTGCTACACTGTCTTCTCTATTGAGTCTCATACTGTTTAGTTGCTCTGATGCATTGGCCCAAAGCCACTGAAGGCATTTGCTAGTCAGTGCCTCTCTGTTGAGTGTGATAGGCTCTGGATTAGGCCATCTCCTAATTGGTGACAGTCAGTGAAGCAAGTAAGCTTCAAAGCCAGCCAGGGACTGAAGGAGAGGTTTGGGTATCCATTTGAGTTTGATTAGATTATCCAAAGTTCACAGGAGTTCCTATTTAAGGGTCAAGTTTCAGGCATGTAAGTCTATGTTCTTGTCTTTTTATTAATAACAGTGTGACAAACCAGTATCACAGGGTCTGAGGATGGTCCTTTCCTCTGATGTGATGTGGTTGTTATATTCTAGAGATCATGCATTTTAAAAATGGTCCTCTTAAATTTTTTTTTTAATTTCTTCACTTGCTGTGATTGCTATTGTTGGCTGAATTTGAGGATTAAGTCTGTGGATCTGTGAATATGACTTTGAGCATTTACACTTATCTTGAAACTTTTTCTAACCCTGAATGTAAAAGGAGAATTAGGGAGTTATAAATTAAGTAGAACCCTGGAGTATCTTGGCAATTAGAGTGAGATTTTAGCTGCACTCTTTCATCAATTTCTCACACTCTTGGATAGACAGGGTATTTTTAATTTACAACCCCTATTTCAATTAGTCATAGAATTTTTTTCTTTCAAGCTTTTGCTTATGCAGTTTCAAAATAAAATTAACTATGTTTTAGCCATACCTTTTTATAACAGGGTTTAGATGAGAGAGCTAGTGAATAAACTAGCTGTTACATGAGATAGTGTTCCTGTATTTATAAACATTTTTACTATTATAAAGAGATTATTCTATAACCATACAGTATGTATCCTAGAAGAAGTATTAAGCTATGTCTAGGAAAGAATAAATTTATGAATGGAAAGGTAATTTTTGGAGGAAAATGTGCACTTTCCTTTTGCTTTTTATTTTCCATAATGAGTAATAACATTCTATGCTCTGCTTCCAAGAATTCAGACTAAGGGAAGTGGTGGCTACAAGTCAGTGTTGTGCTGCTATGGCTGCAGGTGCTCCACAACATCTGGTGTAGCTCAGGCTTTAGCATCAGAACTTCTTGCATCAGGAATATGTAAACTTGGTGAGGCAGCAGCAGTATATGTAATTTTGCTGTGTATCAAGTGGTAGCTTGTGTCTGTGCACTGGTATCTGGGCCACTGATTTATTTAGGTAGGGCTTGTAATAGCTCACAGCCAATTTGTTGGCACTGAACTTAGCAAATGACAGGAGCTTGGAATTAGATTCTCAGGACTGTCTGAACATTGGTGTTACAGATGCTCCTTTTCAGCACTATTTTGTTTTTTAATTCCAACAGTAGTTCTTACCATTGTTTTTAATGCAAGGAGCATTACTGTGCACCGATCCTCAGCCAGGGAGTTCTGTCTGCCTCAGAAGGAAAGTTGTCATCCCATTTGCATTTGTAAGAACTGCAGCAAGTAGCCCAGCAGCCAGCCTCACAGCAGTGAGAGTGAGAGCATCACAGGTTCCTCTCAACCTGAGCATCTCCAAGGGCTTCAGGCACTCACTAACCAGCTGCATGCAGGAGAACAGCTCCTATATCTGTGAAGTGAGCAGCGAGGGCTGGGATCAAATCATTTGGCAGTGTCCTCAAGGCCATGTCCTTGCAAAAAACTAGAGTCTCTCTGACACAGGACAAATAGATAGTGATTGCTAGTTTTCCAGAGAGATATTGTTAATGATTGCACTTTGGGAGATTCCAACCTTAGCTTGTTATCATTAAGTGAGCAGAAGCTTCAGTGAGGGATGTTACTAGGTGAGTCTGCCAGGACATTATGTGCATTATGGAAGAAACAGTAAGGTTCCAAAGTTGCCCTGGGTCATGTATGGGACATGCATTCTAATTTCATCTTCCCTTCCCCTTGAGTAACTGATCAGTAAAGCAGTAAGCTTCACAATGGTGCAAGTGCTGGTGGGTGGCAGGGAAGGTGTCACACACATGAATGTTCAGTGGGGTAAAGCAGGGATTATACCACTTGCACATTTAAGAAGGTAAAACTTTTACAAAGTTAATCCAGATCTTATCACTGGGCTCAGGCATTGAAATTGGAGTGTTTTAAATGCTGGAAGTAATTTTGGGGACCTGACCCACACTTGACTTCTTTTGATTTGCACAGCAGGGAAAGGCTTTACCAGTGGCTGTGGAGACAGTGCAGGGTGGCTGTGGGATGTGCATTCAGTCTTTTGAAAGGATATTGCATAGACCACTTGAATTTCAGTGCTTTCAGTACTCTTTATTTCTAAGTGTCCTGTTTTACTTAATATTCATGAATCAGAGTAGGAAACATCTACCTGGGGAAATAAGGAGGACTGGTGATTTTGACTAGCTTGACACTAGTGTAGTCACCACAGTACAGCTTAGGGAGTGTTAACATCTTGCTTTAGAGGTGTGCCTTAGTATTCCTGGATGTTGCTCTTTAAACTTGGCTTGAATAGGAATGTTAAATAATTTATAAATGCTTGTTAGAGATTTGGTGGAGGTGATGCTGATTTGGGCTGTGGGTTTCATTATGTTTATAGTCATATTTCATGGAGCAAATCCTTTTAATAGAGATAAATAGCAAACACATTTATTGTTAGCAAGAAGGATCTTACCAAAACCTTTGAATAATGTTTGGAGTGGGGAGTGCTGACTGCTTCTACAGAAATCAAAGGGGAGGGTGGGGGAGTGGTGCATGTGTGTGCATATGTATCCCCATCACAGTGCTTGTAGGAGCCTAGAAAATGGTTTTCCTTTGTTTGCCTGTTACTTCTACTGTTGTAAGCTGAAGCTTAATAGAGATGCTTATACTTATGCTTATACTTGTGATCTTGGTGGAAAAAAGAAATCTTGAAGCTGTAAATATTTTTGTGCAGAGTTCTTGCTAAAAGCATGCAGACTTGCTGAGAGCTAGGCTTGTTTAGGATGGTGTGTTCCCAAACTCTTCTGCACCTCCATGACTTATAGGTATCATGGAGATGCTGTCTGTGCAGGTGCTGGTGTTAAAAACATGAAGCCACAATCAGGGAGGGGGGAGGAGAGTGTTGATTATTCTGGGTTTGAGTGTAGGGACAGTGCAGTTAATGTTGCTGAACTTGTTACAGGCAGTGGTGATTATGGCAGATATATCACTTCTGCGGGTGACAAAGTCCAGAGAGAAGGCAACT
Organism: Bucco capensis; assembly: GCA_013396975.1. NCBI lineage: Eukaryota > Metazoa > Chordata > Aves > Piciformes > Bucconidae > Bucco > Bucco capensis. Next base: position 731,568 of record VWZO01003489.1, read on the forward strand.
TTGCAAGAGCACCATGGTTCCTCCTCTGCCAGGCTGTCCACTGCTGGGGTGACCACAGAGCTTGTCTGAGATGGGCACTGAAAGTCTCCAGCCAGACTGGGAACAATATGACCACATTTTGAAATGTCTGGGAAAGGATCAGAGGTATCTTCTGGAGACTTTATCAGGATGGTCCCCGAGGGCAGAAGGAACATTCATTCCCAGATGATTGGAAGAAAACTTGGAAAGAGAAGAAGGGTTGTTGCCACAACTTGCTCATGAGTCAAAGCAAATTGAACCCTCCTGCTGCTCCAAGCACTGCCTGTGTGGTAAACCTACCTCTGCCTCTGTTGAAGCGCAGCACGAGCCTGCTGTGTTCTGGACTTGGGTGGTTGGATCTGGAAACTCAAACCATCGATTTTTGTTAGGTTTGCTTTACGTCTTAGCTTTAGAAATACTCTTCCCACAATCATACAGCCTGACCAGACACTTACTAGATTGCTTACAAGGATGATTAGAAATATCCTGTGTACTTTATTTTCCTTTAATAAGGTATTGATTTCCATATATTTCTGTTCATACTTGCAATGAACTGATTTATGGTGGTAGAATTTCTGTTTTGCTGCCAAAACCTAATGGGTACTAATTCATTCAATTTTATCTATTTTTTTTCCTTTCAACCACTAGTTATTTGTCAAAAATAAACTGGCTACTTCAGAGTTTTGTTCCTTTGCTTTGCCTGACATTTTGAGTGGGTCAGAGAAGGACAGGAGACAGCAGCAAATGCTGGCATGCCAGAGATGCTGTGCTAGAGCACCACATATGTTGTGTGTCTCCTTGCAGCTCTGAGTGTTCTGTCACTCAGACCTTTGCCATGCCTGGCACTCTCTGTGTATCAGGATAAAATGGCTCAGTTCCACTGTTCATCTGCCAAAACTCCTCTCTTGGCTAAAGGATTTAGGGTTATTTTAAATTAACCATTATCTTTTTATCTGCTGTAGGACATCCAGAACTTGATTTGAATCTCGTGTCATATATGTAAATGTTTTGTATAATGATTTTGACCACTCTCTAATAAATAGATGGACTTTTTAAAAGATACATGCTAAAGTTTCTCGTTACTGAATTAAAGTATGCCAGTTATAAAGTCAGAGACTTTAACTATGCCCTATTTTGTGTTTCTTAACCCTATCCTGCCCTCTGCCCTTCCCTTTTCAGATGATTATTAATGAACAGTTTTAGTTTTCAGATGCCTGAATTCCTTTGGAAATGATCTGGGAACTGTGGAGGCTGTTCTCTCATGCACTTTCAAGTTTGTGTACGTGCTCCTGTGCTGTATTTTTTTGTGGTGTTGTGTTTTTAAACAGCTGCCCTAAGAGCCATAAACATGGTTAAACACTAGAATAATCTCTCTTGACTGAGTGGCTAGAAATTAATCACACTGTGTGGTATGGCTTCAACCCACACAATGGCTTTGTGCTAGAATCAACAGGAACAAAAGGGAAAATATTATAAATGCCTGGTAGACTCTAAATATTCTAAACAGTTTACATTCATGGGGCAGAAAAAAGCTTTAAAAACTATATGGTTTATGTCACTGTTTGTGAGCATTCAGGGTGTCCTGTCCACACCATTGCTGGACTTTGCACATTTCTTTCAGTGCCTTCATTTGACTTTTGACCTAAGTGTCTAGTGCCACAAGTCAATTTGCTCTGATTGAAAAGAAAGTAAAATTCTTGCTGCTTTTAATATATTAACTATTCCCACATTTAACAGGTAGGTATTATAGTTATGTAGTGTGTGATAAATATGTTATGCCTTCTGCCTTACAAAGAAAATTGTTATTTAAACTTTAGATGTATTTAAGTGTCTGTTTAGTTCACTCTCTACAAAAGTCATTCCTTTCAGATTAGGTGTGACATATCTAAGTAATACACACAATTTTCTGCTAATCATAACTAAGTATCTCAAATGCCAAACTGTGCTCTCCCTGAAAGTTGAAAAGAAAACAGTGGAACATGCAAATAAGGAACAAAGAAGAAACTTAAAATACTTGAAATGTTGCTGGTAGAGGGGAAGAGGAGATGTGAAGAGGGCAAACACTGGGTTGGCAGCATCCCACTCTATCTGGGACAACCCAGCCAGCTCCAGCCCTCCTTGCACTGGAACAACCTTAGGGAAGAGTTATGAGTAATAAAGCTTTAAAAAATTGTGTTGCTGAAAAAGAATAAATTTCTGGTTTTGGCTGGTGTCCATGGTGTGGTGAAACAGCTCTGGTGGGGCAGGTGGGGAGGGGAGGGTGCTGCTGTGCCCTGGGCACTTGTCAGACAGTGCTGGGTCTCTTGCTGTTCATACATGAAAGTCTTTGTTTAATGTAAACTTGGGTTGAGTTCTTTGGCAGAGAGAGTGTTGAGTAATTTCTAAAACATTGTTTGACTGTGTATTTAAGAACAGTGGCCCCCAAAATCCTGGCAGAAGAAAGGGAATGTGATCCTATTATTTTTGTTTGTTTGTTTGAGTCTGTTCTTTAGTGAGGAATTCTATCACCTTTTAAGAGGAGTGAAATAAAAGTAAAGTCTAAAAAACCTATGTAAAAACCAAACAAAGCCTGAAAGCAGCCTGAAAATATTAACAACTGAGATTGTGAGGTCTTTGCACGTTCCTAGTTTCCAAGCAGCCCTTCTTGGAGGACTCACAGGAAAAGGAAAACAGAGTTTTGTTCATTTCACAAGTTAGATTTTGTTTTTTCTGTGTGTGTTATTAACAGGTTTGGCAAACATCGGAAAGATGACAAGAGTGAGAAAACTGGTAAAATAAAAGTGCAGGAAGCTCTTACTTCAGAAGAGGAGAGAATACGAATGAAGCAAGAACAGGAGAGGTAGACTTCAGTATTTGCTTAAACCTTGATAGAAAGAGTTTGCTTTCTTTTTTAAAATGAAATAACTCAAGTTCCATTTTCACTGATGAAATTTCTCAGATGTTAATATGTTTATATACTTTAAATATCAGACAAAGCTGGATTGATTTGGGACATTAGTACCAACAGCTCCTTTGGCTGCATTAAGCATCTTTTATAGACCCAGAGCTCCTTTCCTTATTGAGGAGACTGAAGTAATAAAATGAAATGTTTTCTCTCTATATTCTATATGTGATTTTATTGACATTTTCAGAAAACAAATATTTATATAGAATGAAGTATGTTTTGTATTTTTCTTCAGTCTTGCATATCTAGCTTTATTATTGATATATTTAGGAAAAAACCTAACAGTTATCAGTATATTTGTCACTGGAGTTCAGTTTATTTATGTGTCATGCAGTCTGTTAATGGAAACATGTATATTAAACTGCTAATTGTAAAAATGAGTGGTGAGTACCTCTATTTTTCCTTGTCAGCTTCCCTTAACATTAAAACCCTGTAATATATACATATATCATATGCTTTTCTGAATATTTCCAATCTACTTTTCATCCTGTTTCTTGTAGCCCCAGATATCTGGGGCCTAAAATCTGGAATCTCTTATATCAATTTAGTCAAGATCTTGGAAAGCTTAGGTCAGAAGTTACCTGGTATTGAGGGATGTGTGTGGAGAGAAGACCCCTTGGAGTAGTCATCTCTTCAGTAAGGAGATAAACTTCAAAGGGTTACAAAGTTTAAATGCTGACTGGTAAATAGATTCAGACACATTTTGCAGTGAAAGTGAACAGTGAATTGGAAGGGTTTATCTAAAAATTATGCTCTAGCTCAGCCATAAATTAAGGATTGATGGAGGCACTATGAAGAGAAATGTTGTTGTCTTAGTACAGGAGGTCTGACTAGTTAGTCCTAATGATCCCTTTAACCATCATCTCTATGCACCTTGGTCTTTTGTGGGTAAGAAATGATGGCTTCCTCACTCTAACAGCTCACTGGAATAGCAAAGCCACAGTAACCCTTGTGTAGTCTCTTCAGTTAAACCTAAAATGGTTTTCTTTCAGTTCTTTTAGGGTTGAGTGATTTACTTTACAATTAAGGCAGGACAGGAGTATACATTTATTAGTTAATGAAGATCAGCAGTAACTGCAGAAACTTTTTCATTTGTGACCATCTGTTTGGATTACATTCTAGGAAATTTTTTACTCTTTAACAGATATACTAGCATAAACTGGTGCAAAAAAATGTGTTCATGTCTTTCTCCCCCCATTCTAACAGTAGAGGGTGGCTGGATCTCAATGCTTTGTTGGTTTTTACTTGTCTGGGTTTTATATTCTCTTAGCATAAGTGAAGCAGGGTCATTCAACTTGTTCCTGTTTTTAGGAGTAATGTTCTGTCAGGTTAAATAGTCAAGGGAACTGAAGGAAATAAATGACTTTAGATATTAGGGTGTCTGTGCAGTCAACTTCCCTTTATGCATGGTCAGACCAGCCACTTAGTGGATAAAGTCATGCCAGGGGTGCAGAGCTGTTGGAAGCTAACTGCATCACTCCAGCCAGCTCCAGGCTGGGAGAAGGTTAGCCACATGTGCACAGCACTGATCCCTGGCTTAATATGCTCTGCTGAATCCAAGGTTGCCCAGCATAGAGGGTTTCTTAGTAACCTTAGGTCCCCAGAAAATCAGCCATATGCATTTATTCAAAGAAGAAAGACTTGAGGTTTGAGTTAGTAACATTTTCTCTCTCTTCATTCTCTCTCTTTGTCTCTCTGTGTCTCTCTGTCTCTCTCAGTAAGAATGGTGAGAGTATAGACTGTCCATGTGGTGATGTAAGAGAGGTTGCAATAGTCACGCTGGGTACCAAGGTAGAATTATGAAATTATTTGTATAGCCCCCCCAATGCATGGAGCAAATTCCTAATCCCTGTCCTTCTAGTGATGCTAACCAATTTGAATCTTTCCTGGAATCTCATTCCTCATGTGTTATAAAAACAATTTTATGTGTTCACTGAAACTGCAGAAAATGCATGTGCCAGAACTTCATAACAGCTTGATGTTACCGTAACACGGGTCCTCCTCCTCCTGGTACTCTCTTTCCCTAACTGTGTATTTGCTTTTCCTTTGTGTTATGTCTATAAGAGAATGCAAGTTCTTTGGGGTAGTGGCATGTACAACTAATAAAAGACAATAAAATAGCAACCAAATGTCTGAGGTTCTTCCTTATGTTTCTGAAAAATTCAGATGTCGATTTGGTCCACAGAGACAAAATATTTTTGCAGTTAGATTGCAGAGAGTTTCCTTTTGATCCTGTAAAATAATGATGTTAGATACATGCTAATAATGAAGAATTCTCTTGCAAATTAACTGAACAATCCCTCAAAATGCTTATTAGGAGACAGAGTAAAATATTACTGTCAGTGTTGGTTCACAATGGCTGCTATTTTAGCTTTGTTTTCTATGGGTTTTTTTTCCCCTTCCTTGATGTTTTTAGCAGTACAATTCACTTGCTCTGTTTTACTTGGTATTTGATACTATATACCTCTCTAATGATGCAATACTTTGGGGAAATACGTTGGATTTAATGAATTTACTATGTATGAGAGGCTAGGAGCAAAAATCCTTTAGGGGGTCAGAGAACAAGTGAACGGTCCATTAAAAAATCAATCATGTCCATAATTTTATGGAATTATTATGCCTTGACTTGATAATTTTAATAGTATTGTGCTTACAATAGTATTTTCTTTTAAATCTTGAAAGTATTGCTCATATTGATTATCAGACAAATAAGCAAATTAATGTTCTTCAATTTACCATGATTAAAATGAATAAAATTGCAATTTATAAATGTTATTCTTAATAATTTCTTGTTAAGGAGCATATCTCATAAGCTATGTATCTCCTAGACTGAAAATGGTATGTATTTGCTGACAATCTTAATTGTGAAGGTCTCTAGAAGCACTTCCTCCTCTTGAAAGATGGAAGAGTCTACAGGATATTTTTCTCTGTTTTATTTAATCCACTGACTTAAGAGCTTTACTAATGTTCTATAAATCACTGGGTAGCCACAAAAGTGTTTTAATCTTAGTATTGTATTCTTCCTCAGCTTCCACTAATGTGGATGCCAAATCAGGTGCTTCAGGACCTGTGTTGTGAGGATCAGTCTTGAGATAAGGAGAAAGCTTCTGGAAGAGACTTAAAGAGGGGTTCTGGTGGATGTATTATATGACAGAGGCTCCAGAAGTGCTGGGTGGGTGATGGAGCAGTCACAGAGGGCTCTTGGAGCCAGGGGCTTCCTCAGCTCTGAGAAAGCATCCCTGCAATCGCAGTGTCTGCTCTTCTCGTTGGAGGACAGATGACAGCTAGCAAAGCAATACCTTCCTAGCATCATAACTGTGGTTATCACTGAGGACAGAAACCAGCTGCTTTGCTCCTTTTCCTCTTTCTCTTTCGGAGAGCAGAACCTTTTATTCCTTTAGGTTAGGAAGCGAATTAACTCCACACAATTCCGCTGTTGCCATTGCCCGTGTCAGTGCAGGTGTCACCGGTGCCGGGTGGCGCGGGCCGTGCCGCGGGGCCGGGAGGGGGAGCTGCGGGCACGGCTGTGGCATGGCCTGCCGCGGGCCGGGCGGTGGCCGTGCGGCTCCTCCTCGGCTGTCCCTCTGCTTACCCTCGCCTCACTTCTCTTCTTCTCCCCTCGGCTGTCTCTCGGCTTGCCGGGCCGCAGGGAAAAAGGAGGGAGGGAGAGGGAGCCTGTGGCCCTGCAGTGGTGCTGCAGGCTGGGAAGCCTAGCGGGGCTTTGCAGGGCAGGGTGGATCTTAGCGCCTTGCTGTCCCCTGGGGGGAACTCGCTTCTGATTGGGACTGCGGAGATGCCTTCAGTGGCTGGAGGCAGGAGGCGATGCTTTTGCAGCTGCCTGAGTGTGGCAGGAGTGGCAGAGGTGACCCGAGGTCCTTGGTCTTGCAGAGCTGCTGTCTGGGGAGAGGTGGATCAGGCATTTGTCTCTGTATTGGCAGATTCGCAGTTACTTTTGGAGATCAATCAATAGGCTGACAGCTTTTTTTGTGTGTGAGTGTAAACAAGGCTAGGATTTCAGTGGGTGCTGTTCACCTAATGATTTTGCCTAAATTTAGAGTGAAACATTCTGTTCATTAGTACTTAAAATAACAACGATATTTTTTTCTCCTGAAGGATTCAGTCATTCCATAAAATGCTTCCTGTATTATATGTTTCTTATGGGCATAAGGGTCTTTATCTCCAGCATATAATAAACTTCTCTTCATCTTTCTCTAGTACCATTAAAGCCACAAGCCCTTTGTTGTAAAAGTATACTAATGAATAGAAATGTTACAACAAGAACAGAAGTCTTGTGTTTTCCCTTCATCATGCATCATCCATTTTAATTAGACGAAAGGGTGGTGAGTACTGTGACAAGAGTCTGGAATTAAAATCATTAATTGATGTCAAGCTGACGAGAGACTGCTAACATGAATTTACTGACAGCAGGAAAGAAATTAACCTTATCACTTTATTTAGTACATTGGGACTATTTATTATATTTTCCTCTGTGAGTTCAGGGTGTTCCATTTACGATGAGAGAGAAAGACAAATAATTAAGAAAACCTACATAAAGTTTTATTACCTCCTATGAGTGAAGTTTACATGAAACCCACATCAATACCTTGCAAAAACAAACCCACCACATCCTTCTAATCAATGTAACTCTTCAAAAGTGTTACAGCAACATTTTGGAGATATTTGAAATGAGTATAACATGCTCTGCTCTCTGGCCAAAGAGTATTGCAACAGTGATCTGATTTAAAACCATGCCTTATTTTCTTAATGTCAGTGTTGCAAAAAAATGGCACATATTTTCTCCAGCAATGACACTGATTGGAATAACTGTCTGTTTTGATCACCATTGGAAGGTCAGCCTAACAAAGATGAGTTTTAATGTTAGGCATCTTTATTCTTTAGATGAAAGAGTACAACAGTGTCTTCCAGAATGACAGCAGCATCCTATAGATAATTTGTGACCGAAAGGTCATAATAAAAGAGTAGAGGGGAGGTCATCCTGTAGTAAAGGCCATCTGGAACTGTTAAAGTATCAGATGGAGTAGGGGGCTGAACAGCAGGACACTCTTGGTGTCTGTCCAGATTTCCCAGAGAGACCATAATATTTTTATTGGAAAACCCCAACTTTTTTTCCCCTGAAGCAAAACATTTTCCCCAAGCAGTTTCATCTCACTTTCAGGAAGAAAGACAACATACTGTGATAAGGAAAGGATTTTTCTTTCTTACATATCCTACGTGTCTTTAAAATAATGCAAAGATTCAGCTTTAGTTTTAGTGCTCTAGTGTTGTGATGCCACTTAACAGCTTTCACAAAAATTATTACCTCTAAATCTGTTATTACAGCAAACATTCAGAAGATAAATCTTTTCTGAAGTGAGTTGTGTAAAGTCTTTTCTGATAAACTTCCATCTCCTTTCCCAGGTCAAAAGAGAGGAGAGGAAAAAAAAATCCTCAGTGAATTAGAAAATCAGAGCAATGTGTTTCTCATTCTCACTTATTTTGAGATGGGGTATTCCAGTTTCACTGAGATTTGTAGCATTGTTTTTGGCAAGTGTTGCTTTACATAATGGATGAGGGTGCAGGATGTGAAAACAAATCAATGGCAGTAATTTTTGTAAGAGAACACAGAAATGAAGCATGAGAATATTGAGCTTTGGAAAAACATATTGGACTAGTTCCACTCCATAAAAATACTGATTTGGGGAGATATGTAAATTGAAGCTTTTGTAGAATAATAGTTGCTGAGGTCAATTTTTAAACAAAGCTTCTCTAGCTACATGTTGTATGTATAGAGATTTTAAGGCATCATGCTAAAAGTACATTTTCTCTGTTATTCCTCTACAGTGATTCAAGACATTGTCCTGGGCAAGGTCTGGTCAAGTGCCTTGCATTGTATTTAAAAGTGTCATTTAGGTGGTCTTTATAATATCCTGAGTTCCAAATTTGGTTAAGGTGTCTCTCAGATCATATGAGATCAGCACTTCAGTTTAAGTAAAGCACTAATGTTGTGTTTTGCTTTAAGATGCCAAGCCCTTTAGGATGAGGCAGTAGTATGTCCTTTGATATCCCATAAATGATGCTGCTGGTGGTAGAGTTGCTGTAGCAAATACTTACTTGAGAATTTAAAAAGTTACACCATAATTACTAACTTAACTGTTGCTCAGTTGAAAAGAACTGCAAACCCCTCAAATATTCCAGACTGCATACAGGAGTCTAACAGTAAGAGAAAGCACTAAACTCACTTTTTTTCCCCCCCTAATTCTTAGACACAGCAGCAAGTATTTGGCAAATTAGAAAGACATCTAATGATATGTTAATGACAGGCAGGTAGGTCCCCACTCCACACCACAGATGGAACTTCTTTTTGGTAACCAGTTACTGGAACAAACCTTTTTAATAGGTGATAAGAGACCTGGCTCTGTTTGTGGCTATGTAGATTTATGCTGTCACTCAGTGCTGTGAGCCAGCAAGGTTTGAGAAGTGACTCCTGAGAGCTGTTGTGGCTGCTAATTTGTGGATCCTGAGCAAAGATGCTGACTTGGAAGCTATATTCTCTATTGGTGGGTTGGATATTTTTTTTCCTTTCCATTTTCTTTCAGCTCCAGGATGAGATTCACATAATCTCTTGCTTTGTTGTGAAGTTTTTCCACTGTGTTTTTTCACTACTTGAGGCTGTTTCATTTTTCAGCTTCAGGACTAGGCTACTTTATTCATAGCCCTCTAGAAACACAGAACAATGGACCTGAAATAGAGCAAGTGGCAGAGTTTTATACCCCCTTCTGTTCCTAGGCTCAAGCTAGGGGAGTGGGGATGCTGGATGGGCTCAGCTCAAGCTACAGTGTTGTAGGCAGACCTCCAGTTACTGCCTACAGCATCTGGGAATGACCAACTTGATCCATGGTATGATAAATGGTAGCATGTGAAATATGGTATGCCTGTGTCATTTGTTTCTTGCACATAGGGAAACAGCTGCTCCTTACACATCTAACTGCAGAACTCAGATGTTACCAACTAGTGCTGCTTTCTGGCATTGTTCTCCAGTCAGGAAAAGAAAAAAGTATTGAAGAAATGGTCCAAGAAAGCCCGTGTGAGAGAGGAAACTGGTGAGGAAGGATGGAAGCAGGAGCTCTCCCAAGTCATGTTTCAGCAACAGCTGAATCCCATGATCTTCTTCCTTTCTACTTCAGTCCAGCAAAAGAGCTAAAGAGAAGATTTAGAGCTAAGTTAAATGAATGATCAGGGATCTGTTGTCATAGGTGTAAACATCAACTCCTCTGGCCAGCTTTGTAATACTAAAGACAAACTAAATTCCATTTTGCTTAAAGACAGCAATGATGCCCTTTGATGCAATGTGGTTCCCAGCAGGATAACTGTCCCAGTTTCCCATCTGGGTGATCCTCCACTGCTGAGGTCACTGACCCTTGGATCAGACATGAAAATGAGGAGAGAAAATTTCAGTCTTGTTAGTGTTTGTTTTGGAGATGGGAGGATCTATACTGCCTATGTACCTGATACATTTGGCTTTGGTTGAAACATACCCTTTAGAAAAACACAGCAGAGAAAGCCTCCACCCCAAAATACTGCAGACTGTTAACTGCAAAGTAGTCTAAAAGCTCCACTGAAATGTAGGTAAGGTGGTAATTTTGTAAAATCAAACTAAGGAAGGACTTTTTGTATAAGATCCAAGAATAGAATTGAGATATTATGCTGGGGGAATGTATCTTCACTTTGGAAAGAAAAAGGATGAGTCAAGAAGGTCCGAGGATAAGGAAAGGGAGGGGTGAAATATAGGAGAGATTCCACCAGGTTAGAGGAAATTATTCAAAATGATTCTAATGTCTCCTTTATTTTCAACAATATCACTTGGTTTCAAATTGGCTTGCCCTTCACCTGCTTATGTGCATAATATTTACTTTCTCCCCTGCATTTTTTCATTTCTTTACATCTTCATTTGTATTTTGCTGTCTTCTTTAATAGCCTTCTTTAATATAGCTCCTTATAAAAATGAGCATGTTGTTCTCTCCTTAATGTATTAGGGCGCTTAGAGTAATCACCTTATCACCTTTATCCCTCATCCTTTTTTTTTTAACTCCAGCCCTCCTGGGTTGTAGCTCATTAAAGGCTTTTGAAATTCTCATGCATCTCTTCTGCATGTGGGATTTGAGGAGGGGGAATCCTCAGAGAGACAGTAAGTACTATCACATATTGTAATTGGCAGATAAGCTGTGATTGTTGGATGAGAAAGAAAATTAAGACTGATTGTACAGAGACATTAATTATTTCTTTAATTTTGAGGTAGTGGCCAGCTTTTTTTTTTCTTTTTTTTCCTTATGCAGTCCCTGTTTTGTTTCTCTGTTGTTGTAGAACCAAAACATAGGAAATACATGTGTGTAAAATGTTCATCTAGGTGCAGAATTGTGCATCTAGAAGAGAGAACATGACACTTTTCCAAGGCAGCATCTCCTGGGCATGCCATTCCTGCAAGGTGCTTGTCTCATCCTGGGATTTTTCAATTTACAGTGGCATCTACAACTTCCCATGGCATTCTTCTCTGCTACATTTTCATTAGGAAGTTCCCCTGCCCACAGTATCTAGCTTCAGTTATGCTTACTGCAGTTTAGAGATGGAAAACATTATTCTTTTCATCCTTTTGTATCTGGAAACTGCTGTTATGTCCCCACTCTGCCTTTTTCTTTTCCCCAACAGCTTGACATTGCTGACTTGAGAGTATCTGTTATCCAGCAGAACTTCCAGATCCATTCTGGAAAAAGCAACTCACAGATTCTTTCTCCCTCTAGTTTTAATTGGTATGCTTAATTATTCCAATGATATAAATTACCTTCCAGTTGCTGTTATTGAAGCTAATTCTATTTTTGAATTCTACTCTGTTTGTCAAGAACATTTGAAATGTTAATCCTTTCCTCCAAAGTTCCTTCATTTTAGTTTTATGCAGATTCAACAATGTCCTAATTAATAATGAAAAGCCTGAGTAAATTGAGAGAGAGATCATGTAGAAGATGTCCTGATCCATTCATCTAGCATGACTGTGAGTTGCTGAGAGCTGCTCTCTAGGTACTCTGTAGGAACTGCCTGCTTCAACCTAATGCATCTGTCTCATAGCTGTTTTTCTTAGCCTGGGATATGCTGTTTCTGCTTTTTTCACAAGGCCCTTTGCTGTCCTGTAGAAGGAAATCAGACTGATTTGACCACATCTGTTCTTCATAACTTTATGGTGGCTACTGCTCAGCCCATTACCATCTCTGTGCTTACCAATACTTCTTTTTTTTTTTCCTTTTTTTCAAAGGGGATTGAAGTTAAACTGATGAGTCTGTAGTTTTCCTCTGAGGGTTGTTTGACTTTTTCTAGTTTCTCAGTATTTCAGCTCTCCTCAACGAGTTCTCCTGGTTACTGAAACAAGTCTGAGACTGCCTCAGACAGTTGTGTGCATTGGGTGAAGTTCTACTAGCTTAACTTAACCAGTTTCCTAGCTACTTCTTTTGCTGTTAGGTGGGAGATCTTTTTGTTATTGGTAGCAGTATCAATTGTGCTGGCCACCTGCTTGCAATCAACCATTTCAGTGAAGACAGATGCAAAGAAAAAAAAACATTAAGCCTTAGGTCTCCTCAGCATCATCTGTCAATATCGTTCCCTCACTACTAAGCAGGGGAGCAACCTTTTCTTTGCTCTTCCTTTTACTGCTAATGCAATTACCCAATGATTTATTGTTATCTTTAAAGCTGCCTGCCACTTTTACTTCACTCTGTGCCTTGGTCTTTCTGATTTTGTTCCCTGCATGCTTGTGCTTATCCATAGCAAACTGACTACATTTTATGTGTCTTTCTTCATGTGTCCTGAGATCAGAGGACAGTCCTAATTCAGGCAGCTGGCCACACATGTGTGTACATAGGAGATAAGGCAGAATTGTTGATGTTTTTCTGTTAATGACTTGAAAAAGGTTGTTTTCCTGCTTTTCAGTTTAAAAATTGTATTGATGTGGCATTATTTTCTGGCCTTTTTTTAACATGCTAAAATTTGGAAAGAAATTTGATGGGGGCAAATGAGGAGGAGGGGGTGTCTTTCTTGTTTACAAGTTGCCACTTTTGCTGCCCATGATAATCCACTGCCCACCATGATCCTTTAGAATGATTTTCCCAGAAAAGCAGATGTCTACTCTGAGAGGTGGTTATAACTGTGATAACTGACTAGCTCTAATCATAAGACAAGCAAAGTGTCATATGCTGCTTCAGAGGGAAATCACAATAATGCCTATAATCAAGGTACCCTCATTAGAAGAGTAGTTGTCAGAAAAATTTTCCTTGAATCCAGACAAAGGTCAAAGAAAAATACAGGAGAGGATAGACTCCCATATTGACTTGATTGCCAAAAATTAGAAAAAGGGCCATTAAAGCCTTGAAGGCAGTTGAGGCAAGAGGGAGGAACAGCAAGATGTGGCTGAGTTGCTGGCACACTGTGCCTGCAAGGTATTTTTCACTAGTGAAGGAGGAAGGGACACATTTGACAGGATTTGGCTGCTGGCCAACACACCTCCTGACCTCTTTATTAGAAATCATATCTGGCAAAAATTGGACTGAATGTGTTCATCTCATCTGACTAACTTCTAAAAGCTGACTGGCTTGATGAACGTGTTGTCGTTTGTCTCTTGTTTCCAATCCGTCATCCCACCTCACGCCAGTCTGGTGACACAAGAGCTGAGAACTGGCAGCAGTGAATGACTTGTCATTTAGCTTCTGTCCTTACCCAATGCTGTTTCCATCCTTAATATATACTGTCAGCCATCTCCCAGATGTGGAACTGCAAGCATTCACTACTGATTTTTGTAAATGAGTGAGCCTTGGTGGAAAAGACAAGGTTGTGGATTAGCACTTGGACGATAGCTGAGTCCTGGCAGAAGCAGGAGGATTAATTGAATTGACCAAGCAATTGCACACTAGAAACAGCAGCCAACTTTGTTTCTCCTCTTAGGGGGGGACACTGCTGCCACTGCAATGGCAAATATAATATACTAGCCATGAATATCTTTCCCATGCTGTGTTCATCAGTTAAGTAGGTGATTTTTTGCAAGCATCTAAATCACTAATAGGAAAAAATCCCACAAAGGAGACTGAAGCTTCCAAGGGATTTGGAATATAAAATTTCACTCCTAATACTCTATGAAATTAGGGTTGATTTCTTCTACAAGCTTTGCTTATTCACTTGAATTCACAGCAGCTCTTCTAGCACTACAGATTTGAGTTTTGTGTTGCTGGAAAAAGCTAAAGTTCAGTTCAGACAGAACTAGTGTAAACCTTTGGTTCAGGGTTGGGATTGAACTGTCTGACTAAAATGAGTATTTAGGATCCCCACATAAGCTACATGGCTAAATGCCATTAGTGGTCAATGGACACAGTTGGTAGAGCTTGGAGAAGGGTTTGGCCTTCAAATTACATTACAGATACTCAACTGAACTGCTCTCTAGTCACAGCTGCCTGCTGTGCCTGAATCTTGACTAGCTCTCCTGGAAGTCTGAAACATGTCAACACCTGAATTTAGGTGTCTAAAACAGTAGTTGCCTTCATCTGAAAACTGAATCTCTCTCACAGAATTTTGAAGAAGGGAATGAGGTGGCAGCTGTTTGGTGAGGACAGCAGAGCCTAAGCTTTTCCCTTGCTTTTGTGACCACCATTTCATGTGCATAGGAATTGTTGTACAATGGGAATGTCTATCATTACTGGATTAGCTTGCAATGAAAAGCTCTCCTAACAATTACAGGAAGTTCTGCAGCTAACAATATTGTCATTTGAAGCAGTTATCATTAGCTTTTGAATTGAATGGCACACAAATGCATGAGGATAGTTTATACTTTACTGAACGTTATAATTTGAGTCTCAAAAGCACGGCAGCACATTGTTGACATTTTCAGTATTAACACTTCAGCAGGAAGGGCTTAGAAACTTCTTGGGATAGCTTTTGTGTTTGTAAAAGTTCAGTTTCATTTATACACTGCAAAAATTGATGAGCAGTTTTTTGCAAAATTCTTTGAAGATTAAAAGAGTTATGTGAATGCTAAGCATTATTATTATAGTTAAACTACTCACACCAAATCCCTAGGAAGGCTGTAAATCCTCAAAAGCAGCTGATTTGTAATTTCAGACGTGTGCATTTTTATTGTGCCATGTCATGAAGGAATACAATTCAGTGAAGACAGCTTAATACATCTCTCTGCATTGTGAAGCCAAAGCACTGAGGTCAAATGCTTCTCTAGATACTGCATTTCAGTAGCAGGAGCATTGCTGATTAGGGCTGAAGTACAGAGCAAGTTCCAGGTTCTGAGCTGTGCTGCACAGTGTGCTTACATTATCATTTTAATCTTTTCCATAGTAGTCTGCACTAGCATTTCCTGTATGTATACGTAATGTGGTATATGCTGACAAATTATTTAGGCCATACTATGCCTATACATGCAAGTGCACAGGGGGTGAACATATAAAATATCATTGCATTAAATTCAGGTGCTTATAGAAGTATACATTCAGAGTTAAAACCTATTATACAGGTTCTTATATAAGTATATATTCAGAGTTAAAACCTATTATAATTGCAGAAGGGACAGTGCAGTATTCAGCTGATCACTGTTATTCTCTTCAAGACTATGTCTATGTATTTTTCTCTTGGTCATTTGGTTCCTTTCAGTTTGGAGACATAGTGTTTAAATGCAGTATGTCCTGGAGAAGGCAAAGTCAAAGCTTTATATTAAACAATATCAGATCAGAATATCTATACTTTTATCACATGAAAGTGATAGGACTTGCACAATGCTTTAAATGCAAAGCACAGGAAAAAATCAGAACATTTTAAGTGTCAGTATGGCCAGACATAACTTCACTTCAGTGTTTAATGTCACTTACTGCAAATGGTTACTGGGTACTTTGGTTATAATTAACAGGAAGATTTATAACATGTTTAGACTCTGGTTTTTAATACTACATATGTGTATTAACACATATTGGCACCTGTGGAAAATAGTCTAAAAGTTTTCCTGATGGATAGGAACATAATTACTTGCCTAACACTTCAACAATCAGTTCCCTCCCACTTGAACAGGAATAAGTATCTCTCGTTGAGCCATGCATGGGAAAACCTTGCTGCAAACGGTGCTGAATCCAAATATATTAAATAGCTGATAAGCAGACACATGAGAAAAGTTGGTTAACATGAAACAGAGAAACACTCATGTCTGCAGCTGTGGAGAGTGATGTGATATTTGTGGTTAAAAGTTAGATAAGTTCCTTGGCATCTCTTATAGGAGTCAGAGTAAGAGGTAATTCTGTTTTGTAAGCACTTGAGATAATGTTTTTTTCTAATTGAATTACTTTGTGCCATGTTACTGTCAGATTTCATGCACTGAAATTTTGCTTATCTAAAATACATGGATTATTTCTCTCAAATTGGAGTTAGCCAGTGTTCCAATATGTGCTGATATGTTGTACATCGAAATTAAATCGACCAGTGGCTAGGAAAGTTCTAATTTCCTTGGCTTCTCCCATCCAGAGGACAAATATCAATAGACAAATGCATTCCTCCACAGGGTAATTGATACAGGACTACAAATTGGAAGTGAAATCTACAGAATGAGGAATCAACAACCACAGGTCATTTTCAGGCCTGTGTTGTCCTTCTGCATAGATACCTTCCAAGTGATTAAGGTTGTAACAGTTCTGAATTACAGCTTTGGAGTCTATAAAGTTTATTTTAAAAACAGGCACACAAACACAGTTTAAATTTGAAATGGTCTTTGGATTTCAGCCTGAGTCCTCCCTCACTACAGATTAAACAAAACCCAGGAAACAATTCCAGTTTGATGTTGCTGAAATTGTGGAGGAACATGCTGTCTGCTGAATAGTGTTATAGCTTTAATTTCCATTTTCCATATTGAAATAAAAAGGAACCAGTAAAGAAGATAATTAAACTGCAAAATCAAAAATTTATGTTGAACTTTCTCAGATTTCTTCTATTTGGGGTGGTTTTTTTTTGTATAGTGATTTTTCTTTCTGCTGTGACTGAGTAGAAGTGAGAGCTATGCTTCACGACTCAGGGGTAGTAGCCATAAAACCAGAAATTATGCTGAGGTGTATAACTGGAGGTGTGTAAATAAACCATCAAAGTAGATGGCACTGGCTGTTGAAGGGAGTTCAGCCAATCAGTTCTATCTAAAATCAGTATCCTTGGTCAATACTTTTAGGATTTGGGATGAAAATAGATCTGCCTATCCATGCCACCCTCAGAGGCTTTAAAGTAGGATTCTCTTGTTAAACATTGGAGAACAAGCAGTCTTTGGAAGTGGCATGCCATAGAGGTACACAGAGCTGTAGTCTGGATGGATGGATATTGTCACCCTGTGTAGCCCTGGCTGTAGGAGATGAAAAAAGGGCACATTTTACTAATGGAAGGGAGGAGACAGCTGAGTGCTTCTTTTGCAGTGATGACAGAGCATTAAGTTGGTCTGGGGAGACAATGCTGGAGGGGACAGGTCAGCTTGCAGTGCATATGTGTGATACATCACATTTTCTAAACTGCCAAAGAAACTTTGAAGCCCAGATCAAATTTTAGTAATCGCTTGGCGTGCTTTTGAAAATATGACCTGTGCTCTATTTGTGTTTGTCAGATTCTTAAATGTCATCTGCTTTATCTGTCACTTTACCTGTCATAAAGCTAAACAAGTGCACCTGGAAACAAAAGCCCACATACAGCATCACCTTTCATTTATAACTGTAACATAAGGCACATGGTGTTACTTTCTGAGAAGAATCTGCCTCCTTTTGAGAGATGCCAGATTCAGTTTGTTTACATTTTAAACAAAACATGCACATTTGAAATGATTCATACTTATGCTGTTTACTTCATGCATACATATATAAATATGTATGTTTGTGTCCTATCCTTATGAAGTTTTTAATTCTGAAAGAAGTATGGGTTTTGCAGTGTTTGGTCCAAGAAAATACATTAAAATCCCTCTCTAAAAATACAGGTATTAGAACCATTAAATCTCTTGGTGTTTGATGAAGTACAATACAATATGAATGGTGTCAGGCTATACTCAGACAAGGCAGGTCATAACACAGCCATCCTATGATGCAGGAAACAACAGGTAAACTAACAGTTTGATTAGTAATTTAGTCATTATTTAACTTCATCATGAAACAAAAGGCAGTGATAATCAGACTTCTTCCTGAAAGATCAATATTGATTGTAACATTGCTTTGATCTAGGCTTCAATATCCAAGATAAACCTGAGACTCCGTGACAAACTGAAACTGGAGACGTTTCCGTGCCGTTTGCTGGGATGGGCTACCTAAAAGTGTCTGCCTTCAAATGATTGGGGAGGGAAAAATTACTTTCAGCCTTCTTTTAATTTTTCAGAATTCAAGCCAAAACTCGGGAATTTCGGGAAAGGCAAGCTCGTGAGCGCGACTATGCCGAGATCCAGGATTTCAACCGGCCCTTTAGCTGTGAGGCAGACCCAATGTACTCTGGGATTGCTTCCTATGATTCTTCCTCCACCAGTGGCACAATAACCCTCAACAGCCGACCGCAGAGCCCGAGGGAGGGGCAGACAGTGGAAGCCTTGTATGCCCAAGTGAAGAAACCACGCAATTCAAAGTCATCACCTGTAGACAGGTAGGCACCAGACATCAATCAATACACTCGTTCAAAATCTACCCTTGTAATGAGATGACTGTACATCAATTGGAAAGTCAGAACTGCATTTTTATTAATGGCTTTTTAAAAGCCTTTCTATGGAAAAGTATCGAGCTCCCACAAATCAAACTGTAGCAGAAAGGGACGTGGAAATTGCTTTCTGCAGAGCAACTGCTTTTCTGCTCGTTCTTCTGATGGTTTGGGATTTTAGACTCGTTGTTTGGTAACATTCAAATTCAGTTCAAGCTTGCAACATCATCTGTTTTATTTATCAGAGCTCTAACTGATAGGGTTGTGGGAAACAACATTTCCAAACTATTCACAGCAGTTACAAAATCTCTGAAAAGTTCTTGTGGTTAAAGCTTTCCTGGATTCTAGTCCTGCTGTAGTCCTGAACTTCAGTCTAACTGATTGAGCTTTTTGATTATATATAGACAAGTGAGTAACCTCCAAGATTGATTCATCAGTTACTTTCTCTTCTTGGCTGTAGTTTATGATTTATACTCTTCCTGTGGTTATATTATCTGAACTGGGTCATTCTTTGTTTTATGCTGAAATTAGGCAAAATGCTGGTTTGAATGCATACGTTTTTACAAAAATTCAGTAGCACAACTGTCTTTTTAGTTTCTTAAGTGCACTATTTTCTTGCATTGCACTATATAAAAGGTCTACTTTTCTTATTAAATACACATGATTTATATATTGTGGATATATACATTATTTCAGTGAAGGAAGCAAAATAATTTGAAAAGATGACAGCTTCATCTGTGCCCTTGAAATTTTATACTCCTTAGCCTTATATTAGCTGGTGCTGGTATGCCTAGGTGCCTGACACTTCAGCACTGTTGTGCCTTTGGAAATCAAGATAGCTTGGTTGGATATGGCTGCCATGTGGTGACTCTCCTGGCTGTTTTTGTTAGACCAAAGGCAGTGTTTCATGCTGGAGTTG
Source organism: Bucco capensis (assembly GCA_013396975.1). Classification (NCBI taxonomy): domain Eukaryota; kingdom Metazoa; phylum Chordata; class Aves; order Piciformes; family Bucconidae; genus Bucco; species Bucco capensis. Next base: position 751,172 of record VWZO01003489.1, read on the forward strand.
AATGGCATCAATGTCACATCAACAAGAAAAAAGTTCTTTGATGCAAACCTGGCACAGTGAAACAGAAGACCTCCGTGACCTAGCTAACTGTGTGATTGCTGATAAAAGAGCTGGGAGAGAGAGAGTAAGACTGAAGGTAACGGAGTGCTGGGGGAATCTGATGTTAATTGTATGGGCAGGACAGAAGAGCAGTGTGGTAGTTTTGCACACTCAGGCTGCTCCTGGAGCACAGAGGATCACAGCTGGATCACGTTGTGACAAAAGGAAAACCCAGTGCACACAATGGGTTTGAGCAGAGGGAGAAAATATTAATTTAGGGACTAGAAAAGCCAACCCTGGTCCCATGAGAAAGGAGGGACATGTTCAGGAAGAAACACCTGGAAAGGAAAAAGCAATTCAGGTGGGAAAGGTTCGTATTTGTTATAAATGTGCTCTGAGGTACCTGTTCCGAGGTCTAAGGCATGAAGGTGCCTTTATTAACAGTCAGCCTGTGGTGCTGGTAAATTCCACCTGGCTCCAGGAGACATTTTGGGGAACATTGCAGCAATTTACACAATCTCAGGCTTTAATTTAACTCTCTCAGATATCAAAACCATACCTCAGGCCCAGCACTGAGAGGGTACATCACCTGGTTTGGGCACAGAGGAGATGTAACAGATCTGAGGGAGCAGCTTTCAGTCTTCCTTGAGGTGTATGAAGGACAGGTGGGAGCTTGACTCTGTGCAGTGTTCAGCAGGAGAGCCTGGATCACTGCTGAGCACTATTCCCAAGGCTGTTCTGTCTTTTACAGACTTTATCTGACATGTTCTAAGAAAGTATCATCTGAGCATCATTTTAAGAAATAGTTGTGGTGTATGGACCTGAGGTGCTTGTTAACTGTGTTGTCTCCCTGTCTGTAGGATACCTGACTCCTCACCCCATGTTCATTGCAACTTGTTTCTTGCTGTCCCTTTCCAGCAGTGAGACCTTCCTCCCTCCCTTGACATCTCCCATGATGCCCTTTTCCACACCAAGCATCATGAGGTTCATCTCTAGGAAGCAATCTTCTCTGCAGTCTCATTTATCCTGATAATGCTGCAAGAAATTTGAGGAGAAATAGTTAGTTGCAGTTCTACCTCTGTGTAGTATTGTTTACATTATGTTCACCTGCAGTGTGTTTTACCTCTTTGCCCTGCTCCTCTGGATGGTTCAGAGGTTACCTAAATAGAAAGAGTCACTTCCAGCCTTTGTGGATGGGAAGGGAAATCATTCACAGCATGTTAGCCTTGTGCTGAACTGCCAGGAGCTGGTAATGGGCAGGCTGTGTCAAATCTTCAGCACGTTCATATTAAAAGCAGCATTGTTTATATGGGAAATGTTATTTCTGTTACAGTTTGGTGCTTAGTGCCAAACAAAATTTGACATTTAAGTATGTCCAAAAGGTTATTTAACAGTCTCTTACAAAGAAGCCCATAACAAAATGTCCCATAATGGTTTGGAAACCATTGCTGAACACTTAGGACAAATTATTCCTTAACTTGCAAGAGAGTTACTGTGCCTGTGTGTGAGGCCTTGTCAGGGTTTGTTTTTCTTTAATATTCCTTCAACTCCTCTCTTATTATCATCAACACATGCCACCAACTGATGTGAGTTTAATTGTGACATGGTATGATAACAAAGCAGAGGACAAGTATGTAAACTGCCCATCAGAATAATGGATAATTTTCTTTTTTGCAAGTTAAGGATATTATGAGGACAACAATTATCATGCCTCAGCAAATGATGGCACTGTCAAGTTGTCAGACAGAGGCCCCCCAAGTTATTTTATAACCTAACTTCAAACCGCTGTTAAAACCAGGCCTTTTTCTTCATTCTCCTGCTTTGATTTAGCTTATATTTACATGTATCCCAAGCACTGCCACTGTAGACAGATAGTACAAAACAGTAAGAAGAACATGTTTATTCCTTAAATAGTTTGTCTGTCCATTTCTCTAAATTAGAAAGTGGATTATGTAATGCCAAAATACAGCAAAGTGGAAAGAGATCTTAACTTACTCATTGAAGATTTGCACATCTGTATGTGTATATGAGACATTGTTTATCTATCTTACCAACAGTGGCCATTAAAAAAGAAAAGCTCTACAAATAGTAAATGTTACTCAAAAATATCATTAGAGATCTCAAAGCTGTTTCAGAATTGCTTTTATGCAGATCTGTGTTGCATCAGAGTTAAATCATTGATGGATTTTGGGGGGGTTTGGAGGCAGGCATTGGTTGGTTTGGTTTTTCAGTAATAGTTATTATTTCTTAAATATGGAGTTGAAATAGGAGAGGTTCTTTATTTTGGTCTTCTTGCATAACCCATGCATGAGAGTAGCTCCTGTGAATCTTGAATCCCTTTAAATTCCAATTACACTACCATAGCAAGTCTCTCCAGGAGCACTAATAAAAAATTTGTTTTCTGTTCTTCATCCTAGAAAATTAAAGCAGGTTCTCTTTCTTAACAGAGAAAGAGTTTATTGCTCAGAAGAAATGAAGCTCTAGCAATAAATAAAGTATGCTGGGAGTGACTGGTGATCAGTATAGCTGCATATACCTCAGCTGCCCTTGCAGTGTTATCTCCATTGCATGATAGCTTACACACACAGGCAGCTAAGAAGTTTTTCACTTCTTTTGTTAGGCATTAATGGAGTAAAATCAAAGAGGAATATATAATCTGTTTATTTTGCAGAATGGTGTTCTAGTGGATAAGGCTTTTAACTTTGCTGGAAAATGTCTCTGGTGTGTTTTGCATCCCAGAGAACAGAAGCTGCACGACTGATCAATGGTGTTTTTCATGGAGATGACAATGATGCTATACAATGAGGGTTTTATAGTCATCACCTGACATCCAGAGCTGAGCAGTATGTAGAAAGACAACTCCTAATGGACATTTACTGGCTGTCACTCTGTAATCATTTCCCACCAAGAGTGCATTGTCCTGAAATATAATTGAAATAAAATAGGCACTGTGCTGTTGTAAATCTAAATAGCTTGAAAATAGTAGGCTAGGCTCCTCTAGCTTGCTGAGGACATTTTAATGGAAACATAAATACCATAATCATATGCTTTTTGCATGCATTTTGCCATTAAGGAGAAAAAAAAAGTTCATTTTAGAAGGGAGACCTTTATGAACTGCTTTCTTTTCTATCAAAAGTGGAATAAAGTTATGTCAAAGGAGTATCTGGGACTGAAAATAACCCCACTTGCTTTAACTGTCATCTGTTCAGTGAGAAGATGCAAAATGCTGTTTTCAAGGCCAGGCCACATACTCTCCCTGCTGCTTTTCCAAAAAGCAAGAGAGAACATTTTATTAAGATGTTAACTTTTATTCACTCAGTAGTATCTTTGTGCTTAAATTGGCATGAGAATAATGAATCCTGGAAACCTGAAAGAAACACTCTTGACAATAGAGGAGTACGTAAAAAGTGAAATAAGCAGACCCTGTCTTTGTAGTGTGTGTAAAATAACTCTTTGCAATAGCAGAATGGGTCGTGAAAGCTATGAAATACTATATTGCTGTGCCTGGATAAATATTTGTTAAAAAAACAAGGCAGTTGTGCAGCTATATTAAACTTCTTTATTAGTAATGTCAGTCACAGGAGTGTCCTTAAGGCTGTGGGATCATTTATGTATAGGAATCTGGAATTACTGACAGAGCCACCAGTGATGGAGATAGGAGTTATTACTTAGGGTGGTGCATCCAGTAAATGCTAGGATAGTTCTTGTTCCTTAAATGAAGAGATTTTTGGATGGTTCTGAAAGTCTTGAGGAGAGGCCAAAGAGGCCAAGGCACTGTAAACCATCTAATCAAGCATGTCTGAAAGCTGCAGAGCTGTGCAGAAGGCTAACAACCTAGACTGAGTAAGATCATGAGTAAACTCTTCCCTCCTACCTCTATTAGCTTCTTTTGCTGATGTGGAAGTGTTTTCCTACACCTGGATCCCTTGTTCCTCATTGTTTGTCACCCTCTGCCAACAGAGCTCTACAGATGATGTACTACCAGGGGAAGGTACCACTTGTGGGTAAACACACTCTAAATCCTCTATTAGCTTGCAAGCATTTCAGAGTAGGGACCTGCTCCATAAATAATTAGTCATGTTTCAGAAATGAATACTCATAGGTTTTAAATCCTTATCTTCCAGTGAGTGTCACCCTTTCCTGGCCTAAAAAAAAATAGCACATAAGCCATTGTGGGATAATCAAACAGACTTTCCAAGACAGCTTGCTGGAGAGCAGTGGGTTAATGAACTATTTGCAGTTCTCTAATGTGTAAAACTGAGAATAATACTTGGAAGTCATTGTGGTATTTTTCCTCCTCTGTCTGTGATAACCTGGAGAAGGATTAGTTAGAGCCTCTGTGAGACTCTTCATGGGGTTTAATTTTACTTTAGCACTAAGACATTGGTTTTTTTGTTCCTCTACCCTTCATCCTATAAGCCAGTAATCCTTGCCCCCAGGACTGCCTAAAAATTAGCTTGGTCCCTCATAGACTCATATATTTAGAACCCAAAAGACACTATTAGAATTGGCATTTTATTATCTTAGGTTCCTTGTTTTCTTTTGTTCTTCCATCTTGATAGAATATAAGACAAGTTTTAATATAAATTCATGAGGATTTATGTAGGCTCCCTATTGTGAAAGTATGCAATTGCACTCCCCTGTTTGGGTTACCACTTTGGTGGAATAAATGGCAGACTTAGAGTGAACTCTATTCAGGTCTCCCAGTTTAATTACTTGAAGGTCCTGGTTTCTTTCTGAATAGATACCAAGCACTGATACTGTTGTGAGAACCACATCTTCCTCCTTTTACTACAGCCTCCCTTAAACCTTGGTGGGTTTGCTTCCTCTCTGCTCCAGTTGTATTGCTCTGTCATCTGAAGTGTGACAGCTATTTGTTTGTTTTTACAAAAGCAGCCTGAGTTAGTACCTCTGCAAATGGTTGCAGTGGGAAAATGCACACAAAGATAAGAGAGAGAGATGAACTTCCTGCTCTGGGTTACAGGACAAGGGGGTGAAGTGGGACCTGCTGGAAAGTGCCTTTTGTAGCTCTATTCCTTTTGCTGGAAATTAGGAGTAGCTCTATCAGTTTGTGATCTTCAGCTCTCTAAATGCAGCTACTGCTTATGATGCCAGACTGTGCTTATAAAAGGTAGATCAAAACCTGTCACTTTTCATCCTTTTAAGGGTCTAATATATGTTAGGATTTTTAAATACTTTCTGACTGAACTACGTGTAATATTTTTCATTGGTACATTAGTGCAATTTGCACAGAGATACAGATCAGCTCTTCACAGTTTTATAGCAGGTAGAAGGCAGCATTTAATTATAGAAAAAAAGAAAACTTCAATTATATAATTATATATCCTAGAATGAAATAAAACAGGATGTAAAAACCAGAAAAGGCAATGTTTCAGGCACTGAATGGTGACTGTATGGCTTGAGATCTCAGTCCCAAACCCAGCTGTATCTGTAGCATGCACATCTTTATTTCCCACTTACACCATCAGTACAATTTGAAGTTCTCCAGCGTAAGAAAATTATGGTGAATATTTGAGTTCACAAAGCTAAAAAGCAAAGGCTTTCCTATTCATTAAATGAAGTGCTTTGATCCTACCAGTGCAAACTGTTAAAATCTGTTCTTTGCTAGTCCTGCTAACCAAAATTTGGATTGTGAACTGTTGTTGTGCAGCACTTGAACGCCGTAATTTAATCAGTTTAATTTGTTGTTGCAGTTGAATGCAGCCCTTTCTAAATAGAATAGAAATTTATGATTCTTCTGTCTTTTATGTCCCTCCAGTCAACCCATCTGTTCCTCTTTGGTGAAAGATTCAGGCTTCTCCTATCCAAGCATTTAAAGAACTGGAGGCTTTGTATTTGAGAGTTGTCTGATTATAGGAGAAGGGTGCACAGGCAGAGCTGGAGGGAGCACTGGGTGTTCTCTGACTTCTGCCTCTCTGCTTGATAAAACTGAATACACAATTTGAATATCTTCAAATTACTGTAGGATAATGGAGGAAAAGTAAACCCAAAATTAGTTCTTTATGTACTTCTAATGTTGGAGAGGTTTGAAGTGTTTTTGTTCTAGGGTTTTTTTTTTATGAATGGTAACATCTTCACAGATGAGACAGACTATATTTAACTACATTGTTTGTCCTTGTGGCCACTCTTGGCTTTTTATCTGACTGAAAAAGCATCCTGCTTACAGTCGAAGGAGTTTCTCCCTGGTGGAAGTGGTGGAGTCTAATTGTGTGGAGGAATCCTCTGCAGTGTATTTTAGGAAGGAAAAATAACATCACTACGTATACTTTGGGAGGTGGTGGTTAATTCCTTTTAACATCTTGTAAAGTCATTGAAGGAGTGCTTATGAAACATGCCACACTGGCAACCCTGGAAATTGAAAAATTGCTGAAAGATGTCATTTCACTTTGCTCTTGGTCAGAAAGTTGAAAACCAGCTCAGCACTCAGAAAGCAGTGAACATTACTGCAGCCTTGTACTTATGCTCATAGCATATTGCTAAAGAATTAGTTTGGAAGGTGTTTGAAATCACCTTCCTTAAGGCTCAAACACTGATATGAGACATTAGAAGGTTTCTTGCATGACCTATTTTATACGACTGTGTATTTCTGAAAAATGTTGTGCTAACATCAGACTTATTTGCCATGATTTTTTTTCTTTATTACTTCAAATACTAGTGACATTTAAATTGCTTTTCAATCTGATGCATTCACCGAAGTCTTTCTTACGTGATGGATATATGAAATGTTATTACAGTAAATAGATCACATCTTTCTAATGGATAGGTAATTTCATCTGCCCAGAGTTTAGATGGTGATATAACATATGAGACTTAATTTAGGAAAGAAAAAGTAAAGGAGCATATTTTGCCTCATTTTAATTTTTGTGTATAGTTTTGTAACGCGGCACGCCTGCGTTGCATTGCACTCTGTAATGATTTCTCTTCTGTGCACAACAATTCAGTCTTGATTACAAGACATTCCTAGGTTTCCTTTTAAAGGGAAGTGCTGTACAAACTGGGTAAAAAGACAACACAGAATTTACCAACATTTTAAAAAGCAATTAGAATCTGTACAACTTCAAGGAATATGAGAACTAACCTCCCTCAGACTTCTCAATTCCACTTACCTTTGGGAAATAAATTTATTTGCAGAAGACCAGAGTACCCACAGCACCTGGAGGGCTCTTAGGTAGTAGGAGTAACTGTCCTAAAAACATTCTGACCTGGCACACAAGGGAGACAGAAAATAGTAGCATCTATTTGATGATCATGAGGCAGCAATGTGCCCTTGTGNCTAGGTGATCCAACCCCTAACATTCTGTGGTTCTGTGATTCCCTGGGACATAGTTCATGGCTCATTAGTAGTTATGGTATATATTACTGGGTGTTGTATACTGCAAAGGAAACAAACAGAATTTGCCTGTGATTCCTTCGTGTTAGTAGATATAGTGCGCAGAGGGAAAGGAGAAATAGGAAAAAGAAAGAGAAGGTTTAGCTATATATTATTTTGTACGTCATTTTAAGCTTGTGCTGTGTCTGCTTGCTTAAGATAAACTCTATGCATATTTGCTAAAATGTTGTCAAATTAACCCACCCATTTCTAAGGATTGCTAAATGCCCATCAAGGAATGGAGGGAGGCATTGAAGCTATTTTAATTAGCAATGTGTGATTTAAAGGTTGCTAAAATCAAAAAGAGCTTATTCATTTTTCATCAATAATCATTTTCCTTAATATTTCATCAAAACCTGCTGATTTGGAGACCACCTTCTGGGCTTTGATTCATTATGACTGCAGACATAATTTAATTTTTCCCTCTTTCTTCATTCTGTGATATGCTCTTTCATCTTTGAGACATTGTTAAGATATTTCTAACATTCACAGATTGCTAATTGATCCAACTTTTTTAAATCTGTACTTAAGATAGAGGCTTCTTTTCTGTGGAGGCAATTTTCCATGCATTTGCTTTTGCTAATGTTTTTTCAGCTTCTGTATCTGATAAATTCTCAAATGTATTAAAAGTTGAGGAAATGTATAGTTTTATATATAGCAAATGAGGCAAAAATGTTATAGAGATGATAGAGAAATTAAGAGAGTTGGTACAGGCAGTAAGATTGCCTAGTCCCTAAGTTAGGCCTGATGGAATTAAAACAGTTCTGTAAGTAATGTTTTTTTATCTAAATCTGTGGAGGATCATAAAGAAAAGCAATTATGGGAATTTATGCCAAGGCATTTTGTGAAAGGATGTACAATTAACAGAAATTGCTCCTTTCACTTTAGTGGGGCTGTTCATCTAAGTTTTGTCTATATTATCATACTCTGGTAATTTCTAGTCCCAACATGCATTTGTGTTGCTATTTTAAGTTGGGATTCATAATCTGTTTCTTCTTGGAAGCTCTCCCTCTAGAGTAGGATCCAGGAAACTTTCCATTCAGGTGCCCTCTTAGAACAACCAGGGGTTGGTTCTTCAGCACAGGTAGAACATAGAGGGCTGAAGCAGTGCAAGTGCTGTGGGCTGTACCCTGACCTTCTCTGTGGGTAGCTGGAGATCAGTCACAATCTTTGCTCATCTCTCACTGATGAAAAGCATGTCACACTCCATGGATGCAGTTGATGGCTATTCTGTGCACACACTGTGATTTAGGGCAGGGCCATTTTTTTGTCTCTTTGTATTTGCAACCATTTTCCTTAATCCACTCTAATTAGAATTTAAAAAAAGGAAACAAAGTCCTCTATGTCTTGCTTAGATGGTCAGAGCTAAATTGGTGTTTGTCTTCTTAAGCCACATTGAACAACAGTTCATGCAGACTGAGTTTCATTAGCTTTCATTACGTGCACTATTGTGATGTAGTTAAAATTGCTGCAGCTTCAGATGTTGGAATTTAACAGGAAAATAGGTAAAACCAAGATAGCATTCAGTGTCAGGAATAATCCTGCTTTATTTGAGCTCATGTTTTATAATATTCCTTCTCAGACTTAGGTGCCTCCATCATCTGTGTAGTATGTCATATGTGTGTCCACACGTGCAGAATGAGATGTAGATGCATGAATGTCTTTAGCTGTGGCAGAATTTTTATGTGGGCATGTTTAGTTCTGTCTATATGCATCAGCATAAAAAAAAATACTCTCTAAAAATTCCTTCTCTCCAAAGGAATTGACCTCCAGAGCTCGTGTAGTCCAGCCCCTGCTCAGAGCAGTTTTGATCAGGTCAGGTTGCTGAGGGCTGTAGTTTTATCCTGAATATCAAAAAAAAACCCAACCAAACCACAAAAAAAACCCCTAAAAACAAAAAGAAAAAGTTTGAGGACAAAGTCTAACTCTCCATTCCTCTTGAAGTATAGGATGCTTCCTTTTCTCCTGTATTTCACAGGTTTTGTATTGTGTGTACAACATTCAGCCCCACCAGAACTGATGCATCTGAAAGCACCTTTGAAGAGTGGCTCAGAGTTGTGTGTGCTGTTGGATTGCATATGCTCCTTATATCTAGGTCTTGTTTTTCAACTGGTCTCATTATACATAGTATTTGCTTTACAGTTGGTCTCATCTCTCCTGCACGGGCAGGATTGCTGCTGTGAGGGACCTGCTGCTCTGACAGCCTCTCTTCTGCTAAAGGATTTTCAGTGTTTCTCTTTTAACACTGAGCTTTTGCACAATTTCTTGGACAAAGGAGGTCGTAACTCGCAGAGAAATGATCCTGTGTTGGCAGGGGATTGTTAAACAAAGGTTTCCAAGCACTTCTCAAAGCCCTGCATTCCCTCCATCTCAATACTCTCCATTCGTTCGTGAGCTAGAATTTGCAGATGGTGAGTGCTGTGGCATTGCAGGAACTGAGCCTCAGGAGACATGGGTGCCTCCTGTGGAGCTGAAGGGCTGTGCTGGAGGAGAGGCAAGGGGAAGTGAAGCAGCTCTTCTGTGGAGATCAGGAAGGCTGCAGGATGGTGAGCAGGGAGAGGAAGCAGCCTGCTGAGCTTGCTGTGACAAGGGCGAGCCAGCTATCCTCTCACTCTCAAAAATATCAACTACCCTCCTTATAAGCACAGATGAGACATAGCATGGTCTATACAGAGTTGTCTTCCATCTAGATAGTATGTTTGCAAGGACCCTAAAGAACTTCATAACCTTTAATGGGACTTGTAGTCAATATAAGGAGCTTTTCACGCCAGGACTGCTCCCCTCACCACTCCCTGCACTGACAAGCAACCACCTGTGCAGTGAAACACTGCTGCTGTTTAATTGCATATAAATCAGGGCCAGGGAGTGGAGACAAGCCAGGAGAGTCTGGAAGGAGAATTTAAGTGAAGAAGGTAATTACCTGAGCTGGAACATGGCCAGGGCATCAAGGTTAACACCTGTATGCTTGTGAAAAGTGCCTGGTGATATTCATCCAGAAACCATTTTCTACAGGCTTATAGAGAAGACCTTGTTAGTCACTTGGTCTGATTCCCTCCCTACATGGACTTGATTCCTGCTGTGGTTTGTACCATCACTCAGTCCCCATTTGAAGTGGAGTTTGTCCACCAGCTTTATGTGGGCAGATAGCCTACTCTTCTTCTTTTATAGCTCTTGGTTGAGAAGGAAATTGCCTGGTATTTAGCCTAAATGTTTATTTTATCACCTTCATGTTCCCTTGAATGTACTGGGGTCTAGGGCAGAAAGACTTAGTGTCTGAAATCCCCAGTACTTGTCTGAGGGTGTCCTGTGAGATCCTAATGAAAGAGGAAAAAATTACACTGATGTATGGTCCTCTGTCACAAAATAGGGTAAATTAGCCACTGCTAAGACCTCTATTGTGAAGTTTAGACTGCTGCAAAGACAAAAGCTAGCTCAGATACCACTACATCACACCACAGAAGAGAAAAGCCTTTACCATTTCCTTTCCTTCTCTCTTTTGTGAGCACAGTTTAATCATATTTTTCCTATTTCACCTTCTTACTTCATTACTCCATCTTCAGTCAATCTATGTTCTCTGTGCAGAGCACAAGAGTACAATTTGAAGCAACCCAACAGTCACATCCTCCTGCATTCTGCCCGAGCTACTCAAACATGCTCTTCACTGAGGAGATATGGAGAGCAGAGCTGCATGCTCCCTCCAGTCATACAAGAACTCTGAGAACTGTTTTTCAATTTATTTCTCAATAAGATATTTATCTCATCTTAAAATCCCCCATACTTTCATCTGAAGATGTCTAGCTCTTGAATACTTATCTCTCTAGTAGGAGGAGAAACAAATTTTGTTTTGCTCTTGACCTTCTTTTTGATGGGTGCTTTTCATCTGTAAGAAACCTACAGCATTTGCACAAGGTTGTACATGGTCTCTCCTAATTTCCTGTTATGCCTGTCAGTGTTACCTGAGCAGCTCTTCAGAGGAGCTGTGCAGGACACTGTGTCTATTTGCTCATGTAAGGCTGAATGTGGACATCTGACAGGAAAACTTCCTTTTCTACAGCTTGAGCTAAGTCTCAGCAGCTGTGGCTGCAATATTTGTGTTTCTTACAGAGGGACTCTGCAAAGAGGTTCTGCACATACAGCTGTTGGTTACACAATCTCTACACTTTTAATCTAGGCTGTTGAAAAGATCTGATTTTTATTTTTTTTTGCTGTTACTTTTTAGGGTTGATAGCATAGTGATCATTAATATTTCACTGACAGCTCTTGTAAAAGAGAGTTATATTGTAATGTTAGAGGGAGATGTTGAAACTTGCATGGGATTTTAAACCACTGTGTACCCAGACTGACACATTGTGCTAGCCTAGAGGAAATCAAAGGAGCTAAGAGAAGCTTAAAATCACATGAGCAGAGGAAGGCAATTTTATACACTAAGTAAATAAGATATTAGGAAGGATGAAGTGCTAGATATGAGAGCAACATGTCAAAATAGGAGGAAATGGAAGTTAGAAGCATCAGGCTGAGGAGTAAATAGTAAGAATGAGGTTGTGTGTCTGAGGTAAAAAGTCGTCCCAGACTGGGATTTGGAGGTGACAAAGAGTGGGGATGAAGATAGTTATAGGGGAGAAAAAAAGTAATTACATTTGAGCAGTCTTTAATTTATGTCAGTAAGCTTCTTGGCTATAATATCATTCACACACAATTCACCAGAATACAACCAATTAAATTCTGCTGTAATACTTTTTCCCCTTGTATGAGCTTTCCTCCAGGACTCACCTGAGATTAGGCAAAGACATCTGAGTTCATTCATTCCCTCCCTGCAACTTCAGCAGTGCTGCAAATACAAACGCAGAGCTTTGAGTGCTGCATCCTCTCATCTGAATTCAGCTGCTCTTCCCTTTGGTATCTCATCAGAACAATTGGAAGAGGCATGAAACAGCAGGAGCTGCAATGTAGGTGTTCAGGTTCTTGCTGCTCGGTCACATTACTATCTTGCTGTATCTGCAAGGGTGTTGCAAACTTGATTAAAAAAATTAATGATGAGAAACAAAAGGACAAGCAAAGAGAACAAAAGGAAAAAAAGTGAAGAGAGCGTGGAAGAAGTTTATTGCATGCAAGTCATCCAATTATCCCTCAGAGCCTAAATCCCTTGTCTGATTGCCTAAGTTGATCCTTTAGGACTGAACAGATTAAATGAAATAGCAGGGCTGGTGGAAAGCAGCCTGTGGGAAGCATTTTGTGAACAGGCTTGCATGAACAGCAGAATAGAGTTTCTATTTGCTTCTGTTTGTCTGGGCCTTCTGTTATCAAAAGAGTAGCAAAGAATGAAAAATATGAGGGCTTTTCATTAGAAAAATAGTCCCTTTGGCTCAGAGTTGAGGCACTTGGGTGTGCTGGAAAACCTATCCTGGTGCTTTTTATGCTGTGCTAGCCTATATGGTGTATCCCTCTGCGGGATCATAAACTCTCACTTCACACTATATTAAGTTCATTTGAAAAACTGAGGGAAAAGAAGAAACTTCTTTAAAGGATCTCACTGCAAATCACTAGACACTGGAGAATGTCAGGATTGAGCTGGCATCAAAATGAGAGCAAGCTGCAGCCCACATTGTTGTCTCACAGCTGTCACATGTGCCAAACTTGCAGTGGAGGGAAGAAGAGTGGCAAGATGAATGTACCTTAAAGGACTTCTGTTTAATACATTCCTCTGCATGCACATGAGATAAGAAACAGTCCAGTCTAATAGTTTAGTATCTCATTCTGTCATGCAAAATATGTCCTGTAATTATCCATTCTAGACAACATCAACATTCCTCTGCACATTCCCAACATTATGGGGGAAAAATATTAGGAAGGGAAAGAAAACAAGAATCTCCTGCAAGAGAGTGGAAAGCAGAGGAAATCAATCTTCTTCCAGTCTTCTTTTCCTGTTGACCAAAACCTTCAGTTTTGCCCGGTACACTACCCTGAGAAAGAGGATTTTAAGAACATAAATCCTCAAGCAGTGATGCTATCTTAGTCTTGTTTCTATAATGCCACAGAGTGTGGTGCAGTGCTTTATAGAGTTTGTAATAAGATCAGGTCGTCTCCCATAAAAAACTTGCAGTTGTTATGTGAAATGTTAAGATGTAAGACAGCATTAGAAGGAAAAGAGGCTACAGAAATGTTAGGTGGTTAATTTGGACATCCTCAGGTGACATCCAGCTCAGAAATTAATTTCCTGAGAAAAACCTGCAGCAGAATGAAAACATTATTTGAATTGGAAAGAGCTTAGCAGTGAGAACAGAAAAAGAAATGCTTTCTAAGCAGTCCTAAGCCTGACTTACACCTACTTATGCCTTCCCTGCTTATTCCTCAAATTTTAGTTAAGAATAATAGTTTTTCAAATTCCTACTCAGTTATTTCATCTAAACCTTTCTCCAAGGCTGCTCTGTGGTGAACATTGAAATGATTCATGCAGTCACCTCCTTCTGACTGAATAATTGATACATTTTGACAGGCTGAGTGTTCAATGGATTATATTTGCTTCTCAATATATATATATATACATGATGATGAATGTAACTAGGTCTTACATGTGCTTATCAAGGGGAGAAAATGCTCTAAAGAGAATATTATTTGATGGTTTGATGACCTGAACTTTGATACTGCATTTAGACTGTTGATAGCATTAAGAGAGTCAGGATGGGTTATGAATCTGACCTGTCAATTTAGGAATTTTCAGAGTTAGAGAAAAAAACTTGGTGAAATGTAAAGAAACATCATTGATATGTTTAGATCCCAAATTCCTCTTTCTAAATTCAAATCTTAGCTCCTGGAAGATGAATAGATATCTCTGATATTCTCTGGTATAAGGCAATTCCACCAGACCTAAATCTGTTAGGATGTGTCCTAGCCAGAGCCACAGAGATTCCACCAAAAATAACTCAAAGGTTTAAAAAGGAGCTTATTCATGCCGAAATTAGAAAGCCAAGCTATCTATATAGCCAAGGGAGAGAAGTAGTATCCTCAGGAGGGCAATTCAGAGCATCCAAGTGAGATAACTGCAGGCAGAGTTGTAAATGCTCCCTCCCCATACATATTAATCCTGCCCTGAGGTCATTTAGTTACCAACTTGATATGAACTCATTAAGTCCAAAACCAGCCAAGCTTGCTCTCTGTGCATAGTGCAAATGGAAGGCCATTCTTGAAGGCTTGGCCATCCACAGCTCTCCAGGGATTGCCTGTTTTGCTCTTGTGATGTTGTATACCCCTGATGTCCTAGTGAATGAGCATCATTTTTACATCTAGCTTTACAATAGCAGAATGAGGAGTGGAAATGCTGAGATCCTCATGGAATGGAGGCACTGAGGAGGATGTTCACACATAGTGTAGGTATTAAGAGAGAGAAATTGGTCTGTGGTACATAAAAAGAGAGATCTCCACAGGGTAAATGAAAGCACTCTCGGAACATGTCTTTCTCTAATGTCCATGCAGGAAATCTGGTTTTTGTAATGTACTCACTGAAAAACAGGCATGTCCCATGAAAGGCAAATGCAGTGCTTAAATGTGAGTGTTTGGAGCAACTTTGGATGTCCTAAAGCACACAAACCTGCTAGAGGTGATAGCATTTTATGCAAGGACTCTTTGTGCTAAAGAGTTCAAAATGGAGTAAATTATCTCACCATTAACATAAGCTTAATATATTGTAGGGAAAAGCAACTTCAGAGCTAAGGCTCTGAAAAATTCATAAAGAAGTAACTTTGCCAGAGAGGCAAATGTTTAGCTTTTGTATGCCTGAAAAGTAAAACCACTATGTTTAAACTACTGTTATAATAAATACTTTTAAATAAGTATATTGCTTTGGGTTCTTTAAGAAACACCTCATTATTACTGCAGTGGTCTTCAGGGTGCTTTTAATCAGAAATTTATGTAAATTGGGAGACTGGTTGGCAGCTAATAGACTTCAAGCTTTGGATGAATTATTTTGTGCTCATACAAGTAATGGGCATATTAAATCTGAGCATTTCATCATCAAATCTCTAATACAAGTGAAACACATTGGCTAGTGATACTTAGCACTTGTAAAGTGCTTTAGTGCTCTGAAGCATTACACAGGCAATTGTTAGGGAAACTCTTTGAGGGCTAAGTTGTTATCTATGCTTCAAGACAAAATAGCAACCCAAGTAAAGAAGTCTGTAATGTAAATTGGACAGACTGAAAGTGTGTATCAGGGAGGTTTATTTCTATGCTTATACTCTTCTCTGGATATTTGCTGTTGGTCACTGTTAGAACATATGGAGCTGATGGACCTTTTCTGTGATCCAGTCTGACTGGTTTTGTTTCTTTTAAGGAAGAAAAATTAAGTCAGAACAACAAAACCAAACCAAAAATCCAAGAGCATAAATAAGAGATCTATAGTTTTGTGAATTTAATTGCATACACAATTTACTGGCTTCTTGAATCCACTTGCAGGCACTTTGCAAAGCAAAGAGGAATCATCCAGTTAGGTGTAAACATACACTGAGCAAGTCACCTGAGCTTTGCTTATAGAAAATCAAAATCTAATTAATACATGCAAAGGGATCTGCAGTGTAATTTACCTCATCCTAAAGCAAATGTCTAAGG
Organism: Bucco capensis; assembly: GCA_013396975.1. Classification (NCBI taxonomy): domain Eukaryota; kingdom Metazoa; phylum Chordata; class Aves; order Piciformes; family Bucconidae; genus Bucco; species Bucco capensis. The sequence goes on from VWZO01003489.1 coordinate 767,202, forward strand.
TCAACTAAATCTGCCCTAATAGTCTTCTTTTGTTAATTGACTAAGATGAATAACACAGCTCTAGATCTCTTTTATTAGGTGAATCCCACTCTCTGTCTGGCTCCAGATACTCATGAAGTTGCAATTCAAATCTGTGACAATATGCCCTTTAGTGACAAGAGTGAGGAACAGTGCCCTAAGGCTGCATGCAGTTATCATGCTAGTACTCAGATTTTTGAGGGGGATGATGAATGGGCTTTCTTTTTTTCTGTATTTACCATTTCCTCCACTAATGAAGATGTGATAGAAAGTGAAGATGGGCTTTGGGCTTGGCTCTGAGGCCTACCACTTCTAGCAGCCATAGCAAACTGTCTACTAGTTTATAGCAGTTCACCTACTGCTTAGTGTAGCACAGTTTAGGGCTATGGAAGGGAATGGCCATTATACAACTTGTGTATAATACTCAATTTTTTCTGACCAACTGTTGTTTGCCACAGTTTTCTGACTGCATCATTTTAAACTTCTCTGGCTTCATTTTTCAACTGCTTGCACCCGTTGACTCTGTATTCTCCTTCATCAGAGAAATGTTCTGCAGTCAAACATGTGAAAAGCAGGGCATTCAAAACTATAAACCAGATTTGAATCTTTTTTCCCCTGAATTTGACTGTCAGAATGTGGCGTGGAGGTTGCATAGGGAACCTGGTGCTGCCCTCATGCCACGTGTGCAGTGCAGCTTTGAGCTGGATGTGTTGCTGTTCCTGCTTCCAGATTGCACTCAAAGATCAGGCCTTTTGTCAAGCACATATTTTGTAAAAGAACAGAAGTGGTTTGTGCTGGTTTAGATTAAATTACATTCCATCAGTGCTCTAGATTTCATTATCACCAAAAGAAACATTCCATTCACCTGCCATTTCATCTCCCCTCTTCCTCCTCACCAATTCAAGACTGAGAACAAATGTTGAATGAAATTATTTTAAACCCACACATTTGAGACATAGTAAACTTAATCTTTCTTGTCCTGGGATGTTTGAAGTTGCCTGCTTTTGTCAGTTATCAACACATTGGCTTCTGCTGGACTTTATTCAGCACTCTTCCATTTCCTTACAGAAAAGTAAATTAAAATCGTGGGTCTAACATATATTTTCTCTCTTTTTGTGCACTCTTTATGTTTTTAGGTTATGTTTTTAAGTACTTGGATTTTTAATCTTTAACATAAAATTTGTCTTTAGAACACAATGGCAAGATACATTTGCTTATAGAGTTCCACAATGTCTCTTCAGTAAAATACAGCCTATACCCTAATTACTTTCTCTTGATATCTATTAGATTTCTCATATATGTATTTACTGCTTAGGAATAATTTTAGCATTCACTTTGGTTTTCTGTTTTTTAAATAATGCACCAAACAGCAGGCAATTGTATTTTTCTTTTTCTTTCACGAGCTTTCCACATCCACCCACTTCCTTTTTGCCATGATGAATTTCCTCTGTAGTTGATTATAGTGATTTTCTAGTTTGACATCCCTCAGGCTCTGCCTACTAAATCAATATCAGTGAAGGTTGTGATGAGCTTTCCCCCTTCTTATTTAAGAATACTTTAGAATAAACCTAGGTGAAGATTTTTTATGATGTGTCAATTTGCTTGTTCCTTGTTTCTCAGTCAAATCTAAATCAATTGTTGTCTAAAGGTTTCTCATTTTCTACTTCTATAAATTGCTGTGGTCCAGTTTTTTGTTTCCCAGGCTAGCATTTATCTTTGTCATGTAGCTGCCCACTATTTTAAGTATACAAATACCATAGACCTCTGATGTACCTTCATTAAATGTATTGGAGGTGTTGACCAGATGATGGAACTCATCCATTCCCTCTTCAGACACAAAATGCATCTCAAGTTCTATGGAAGAAGGGGAAAAAAATAAACCAACCCCAAAACTTTGTTTGCTTACTCATCTGGGAAATGACAATCTGTTGCCAAAGCCAGTTATCATGAGCTTTGATTAGAAAGCAGCAAAGACAGCTGCTGAGAAACAGAGTGAGAAAGATTGTATCCAGTTAGAGAAGAGTTCCTTTGTCGTTGGAAGAGTAGAGGGACATCACTAAAGGAATATGAATATGCATTTCTTTTAACATGTAGATGACTAGGGATGTAGATATTCTAGCTTGCAGTGCTGCTTGTGCCACTATCTCTTCCAACACTTCTTTATGACCTGAGGGTGTTTTTTTTTTTCTTCAAGTATAAATTAAATGATATGTGTTGCATTTATATATGTAGGCTTTTAGTATAGCAAATTTTGTACAATGTGCTCATGAATGCATTAATAGAAAAAGAACTGACTATAGAGAGTGTTCAAGTAACTCTCAATCTCTTTCATGGTATCTTTTAGCTTTGTAGTTAGGAGGTTATGAACCACTTTATAAAGATGTATTTTTTTTTTAATATTTGTAGTAATTTCTCGTAAATTTGTATTTCTGTTCCAATTTGCACTCTGCCTTGCTCACTGGCAAGAGCACACATAAATTACATTTCTTGGGTTCACATTCTGTGAACAGGATGTTACTGGGATGCTGCAACACAGCCATGAATGCAATGCCAATGTATTTTGGGGGTGAGACATAGTGTATCAGCTACATCTGTGAATCAGGGGGGTTCCCTCACTCCAGGTAAGAAGTTTGTCAAAAAATACCAAGAGCTTTTGGAGAGGAAAAGACGCTGAGAAATGTTGTAGCATATATAGCACACTGAGTCTCCATATCCTGCTACTCAAAGGGAATGCTTAGTGAGAGCTGAAGTAGCCTTTTTTTTTCTTTTTGATACCTTTGCCTAGATATTACTCCTGTTTGATCTTTGATTTACCATGTGTATTGGAGAAGCACCATGTAGGTCAAGCCCCACTGTGCTGGGTGTAACTGTATAGCAAATAACTAATCTCAACCCCTTCCTGTCTATAGATACAGTGCAGATGCTGCCAAACAGAAGCAAGAGCTGAGCCAGAAGAAGAGGAAAAATATCAGATAGTTACAATTTTAGCAAAGTTCATTTAGCAGAAGGTTATAATAGCATATTTTTTTCCTGCAGTCTGTGGGTATATAAATAGGGATTATATCTATTTTGTAATTATGGGGTGTGATTCTGTGACGCATTTTGTTCCTTACAAGGACGTATTAGGCATTAGATAATTATACAGCAATGATACCAAACCTGACATTAAAATTAGTGCTTTGAGACTTATACCCTTTTTTTTCTTTTTAAAGAAAGACCTTAAACAGTAAGGCCTTCAGGTACTTGCAGTGTTTACTGACTTGTTAGGCATGAAGTTGTTCTTGTGCCCCTTCCTCTATCTGCTCATTTTAAAAGCTTAACCCTTTAAAACAGCCTGTTCAGCTCATTACTGTAGCAAGCTGTGACACTTAAAGAAAAACAAAGATAACATGCTCATATGAACAACAGATCACAAAAAATGCTTCCTTTCATCCTCCCTTTTGGCCATCTGTTTTCGGAAGGCACAGGAAGCCAGTCTGTAATCTGTGGTGAAGAGTTTAAAATCACATGCATTTTTTGTGACACGTATGTGTAGAGTGCTCTAATAGTTTGTATTAGCACTAAAGGTTGGATGTTTTGACCTTGACATCTGTCAGATGTACCCAGTCCTCTCCTAAAAAAAAAAAGAAAGGCAAAAGACCACATATGTGTATATCACATATACCATTTCACTTCCCTTAAAATTACCTTCCCTGGTGTACTATGTGTTTTGACTTCTGGATTTTTAAACGATTCAGCTCTGTTTTAGTGTTATTTTCCTATTTTGTGTTAAAACTGTTACACGTATATGCATATTGTTTTCTTTTTGAATAATTTTTATCTGAAAAGTAGTAGTTTTGCACTGATTCCTCAATGCCTTCAGCAGATGTTGTTCAAACCTAGTATGATGCTTTAACTGCTATCTTCTAGCTGGAGGTAGATCAGATCTCAGAGATTTCTCATGAAATCCTGAAGAATGCAGTAAGGAGAGAAAATTGTTATACAAAACTAAGCTGCAATACCTATATTAGTTTCTTTAACAGATGACTGTTGTCTCTGCAGGACTGTTCTCCATAGCATCATCACCAGGCTAACTTTAACCAAGCTAACATACTGGAATATCCATCCTCATCCTAGGAAAAATTCTCCATATGAAAGTGCAGATGACCCACCTGATTTTTTTTTCTAAAGGTGACTGTATCTGGCTTTTTTTTTTTTTAGAAGTCAGCATAAATAACTTCAAAGCTGCACTAAGCCTGGTAAAGTTATTTGTGGTTCAGTAGTTAGATCTGTGCATTCTGTTCAGTTTAGCATTTTACCGGTTGAGAAGTGTTGGTTTCAACTTACTTTATAGAGACAGAGAGAGAGGGAAGGATGTCTGTAAATACTCTAGGCATGTTCTAGTCAGTCTAAAGACAATGTCTTGACCCTGGAGAATCTGTAGATTTCAGCTGAAGAACATTTCAGGAGTACTTGGTTTCTCTGATTTAGGTGTTTGTGTAAATGTTATCGAGGGACTGCAGTGACCCAGAAATGATCAGGTACTTGTTGGCTTTTTTAATACACAATCATAGATAAAATAAATACATTAACTCTTAGGGCAAATCTAAGAAAATTCAAGAAGCAAATGAGTTGAAAGAAACTGATTCAATGGTGCTGTGATTTATATCTCGCTAGTGGGAGGTGGCATGTTTAATAGTGTGTAGAAGCATAAGGCTCTTATTGTCAGTGGTAGTATGTGAAGTGTATTTTTCCTTTCTAAATATGTAATCCATAGCTATAGCAACAAATAAATTTAGCAGTCACGTTTGCAGCAGTTATTGTGTTTTGCATTTGCTGTAAAAGATGTATTTTTAAAATAAGTTTTGGAAGATAGATTATAACTGTTTTACATGAGGGTTAGCTTCCTAACAGGTTCTCAGAGTGACAGTGTGCAGCTTTTGCTGTTCCCACTAAGTTTTCTAGACCTGGTGTAAATGCTATGAATTGCATTAGGAATTGGATTTTCAACATGTGCATTTCAAAACACTCCATTCTTTTTTTATATCCATTATCTCAGGAATTCCATAGTTAACTACAGTTTGCCACAGTAGGAACTCCTGTTTATTGGTCAAGTACTATTTTTATGTTTGAACAAAACACCTATTGTTTTGCTTTGCTTATCAACAGGCACTACTGTTTTCAGCTAAGGTTACATTTAATAATTAGGTTTTCTAGGGCCAAGAAGTCAACTATATCTTTAATGAGTTCAGTGACATCACTAGGGCTGCTTATGCTCCTTGGCAATAGTCTGCTTTGTGTGAGCAGATCACATTAGCTTTAAGAGGAGTAGCACAGATGCCAAGGTCAGGGCATTGGTAAGTAAGAGATCTTTGAGTAAAATAAAGACCTAAAGCTAAAACTATCCAAGGCAAGGGAACAATGAGCTGCTGTTTAGCAATATGGTAGCAGCTCCCCTAAGAAGTTATTTTGTTCCATGTTTAAGTGTTTCCTATATATCCTCCGCCTGTAAAAGTTGGGTGAGGAGCAAGGAGGAACCCTGAAGGTCTGGGCTGCTAATGGTACAAAGGAAATAATATACCAGTGTCATGGTAGTTCTGTCCTTTCTGACATATTTTATGTTTCAGCACTCTAAATGTGATGGCACCTTTAATCTATAAAGTGACTCTCATAATCAGTTGGATATTTGAAAGAGGAGGATTGAGGGTAGAATTTTTCTTTTAATACCTAGTTGAGAACTTTTTGTGGTTGATCTGTGGTTTGGCACTGATATACAGAACTACAATAGAAAAAGGCTATTGCTTTATCTCTGTTCAAAAGGCGAAACTAGCGCATTTGCACCCATTTCTGCCTCAAAATAGCCCTTTAAATTGTGTATAGAGGGAGAACAGGACCTGCTTTTTGCCTTGAGTCAGAGAGAAGACCAGGAGAGAACAGAATTAGTACAAAGAAAATAGAGAGGAAGGCAGTGAGACAAGTCACTGAAGAAAGTGAGAGCCAGTAATGGATGTTAAAGCAGGCAGAGATGGGGAGAAAATGCTGAAGGAAAATAGTTTGAACAGGAAATAGCCTTCAACTAAAACCATAGAGTGTTCAGGGAAAAGTGGAGGAATAATACACAGACATTTGTGTGAGATTTAAAAATTGCACATCCCATCAGGCTGAGTAACATTCACCCATGTGTTGTGTACTGTTGGAAATGTTAATTTTTTTCGTGCCACTTGCCAGCTTGCTCTCCTGGATTCAAAATGCAGCCTCTGCTGGTTGTGTTAGAACTAGCTGAGGAATTAAAGTGCCCAATTACTGAAATATGTCAGACAAAAAAATCCATACATAGAAGGAGTGGATGGGAAGATTTCTTTTCCCTCAAGGGGGTTGGCAACAATAGCAGTGTAAAGCTGACTGCATCCATGTGTTCCAAGGGATTTGAAAACGTCATATCACATCTTTTATGTGATGTCTTTGTCTCATTGCCAGGGCAAGGTACATTTATGCTGGGATATGGAGTTATGAGAGCACCCAAACCCCACAGCAAGACATACCAGCTTGAAGCTCCTTAATGACTAATGGCTAAAAACCAAGGTGCCTAAACTGGGGAGGATGCTTCGTGGTTAATTTAGGATTCCTTGGGTGCCCTGAGCTTGGCTTCTGTGCGTGACCAAACCCAAGCTAATCCAAGTAGCTTGACATTTCTCTGCCTACTCCCATCTGTGTGCTCAGAGCACAGCAGGTCTGTAGTGACTCAGCTGGAGGCCTTGCACAGTGGTAGCTGCTGAAACAAAGAGGAGCCAAACTCATCATCTAACACCAGAATGGATATGGCAGCTTTTAGCAAATGAAAGGCAGGAATTTGTTTCTCACCTTTTTGCAACACATTTCTCCCTTTGTCACAACTGTGTCACTGTAGAGCAAAAAATTCCCTGGGCCAGAGGAAGAGACTATGAATATTTCCCTGAAGGTTATGGCATCTTACTGAGGATTCCTGGCTGTTTATGCCCTTGCCTGCCTTTATTCCATCCAGTGACTCTTTTAATGCATATTATATAAATTGATCTCCAAATAATTTAAACTATATCTTTTATTACCTAAGTCCCAAAGCAGCAGAGTGGCAGAACTGAAGTGATTTCTCCTGTCATGTAATGTCATGCTCACTTTTTTCAGATGCTGATGCCTTCTATATTTAGAGGAACAGCTGCTTTCTAGGGAATGGGTTGAAGGGCTGGGGAGGAAAACATTTTCCTCTAAGCAGGTTTATAGGAGATACTTTGCTGTGATTGATTGTGAGAGTCTAAGTGTCTGAACACCAAAACAAAGGCAGGAAGAAAAAGGTAGAGGAAAAGGAAGACAAACTGAGATCTGAGAAAACAAATTGTTCAATAAATACAAGCTATAAGAGCTCCTTCATTCCAGATGCAGCTTCCTCGGGTTTCCATGAGAAAACTTTGCCACATTGCTTTCCAGTAGAAAATGACAATACAGATTGTAACGCTACAGGGAGAAGTGAGAATGCTAGACTGAGTATGGCACAAATTCCAATAGGTTGCTGTCTTCTGGCTCAGAGCTTTCATTGTCCCAGCCCCTGATCCCGGGATAGTCCCCTCTGCCCATCACAGAAGCTCATGTCTTCCCATGCAAAGTTTGCCATCAGGGCTTTCCATTCTTTCAGTGCTTTCCTTCCTGCTGAGATGCTTTTCTTCTGATTGAAACACAAAAATGCAACTGGCACCTTAAATCCTGAATATCAGAGAACAAACATCTTTGAGAACTTCTCCGCATGAGGAGTCTCTCTAGCCTTATTGACTCGAGTAATGATATCTCAGGTGTATTCACTTCAGTCATTCTCCATGAGTTCTTGGGATGCTTTCCTGAAGCTTGCCATGCATGAAGGTTTTCCTGCTTGGCATCCTTTCCAGAGCTCTCTATGTTCTGTCACTGACCTTGCCCCTAAGAGAAGCACTGTGCATGTCACATGCCACGGGGTTAGACTAGAGCTGTTTCTGTGCTTTTGACTCTAGTATCATGAATACTTGGTTTAGAGCTGTAATGATTGGCTTACAGGACACCTTCTTGATGCTGTTGTATTCCAGTAATGTGTCAATGGAATAAATGAGGAGCTGGCTCAGCAGACAGTGCTGCTATTTCATGAGAGCTCAGTGCTCCTCTGTAACTTGGTATCTCCATAATGAATGTGTTATCAGACATTGCTATGTTATCAGATGCTAAATAGTGTAGTATTAGCACCATAGGCTTTCTTCAGGGCCTGCTCGTGGCTCAGGCTGATGTTTTAACTCCAATCCAGGAATTCCACTGCTGGAGAAACAAACCTTTTACCACTGTGGCATATGTGCAGTAACTTTGTGCCAGCCAAGCAGACCATACAGGTGCAGCAGCTCTGAAATCCAATGAAAACTGAAATGCAGCAGTTTGCTTGGTTTATTCTGTTTGGAAGTATCAGGAGCTCAGATCTTGAAAAGTTGGTGATGGATCACCCTATACTCTGCTGCCGAAAAGCAGCATTAAGAAAGGTGTTGTTTGCCAACTTCTCAGAAATATGCTGTCAAATAAAGCCATATCTTAGATAAGATAGGCATTGCATTAAAAAAACCTCACAAAAATGTAAATTGCTATTTGCCTTCCTTCTAGATAGAGTTCATTCCTTGAAGGTATATCTTTTTCCCTCAGAAATATTCACTAGAGGTTTTTATTAGAGCCCTTGATCATGGTTTCCACTGTCTTCCCTTTATGTTTCCAGCTGCTCAGGTAGTGTGGGCTCTCTGGTGAATGATCTGGTGCTGAGTTTGATGGATAAGCTCAGCAAACCTGTGAAACGTTACAGGTTTAAGCTTGGAGAGGTTCAAATTTGCCCAGACTAGCTGTATGTCATGACACTTTCTGCCTGCATATAATGCACCAAATGCAGTTATGCAATAGAGGAGAACATCAAAGGTATTTTGAAGGTTGCAAATGGATTTTATGAGTGAGAATCATCTTTTTTGTTGCTTCCAAAGATGAAAGTGCTCAATTTTCGCACACATGGCAAAAAAAAAAAAAAAAAGACTGTCAGATGTTTTAAATTTAAAAACTGCATAATGTGGCTTCTTGTCATATCTGTGGTTCCCTTGTGGATGAAAATTTTAATCAGATGGTTTTGTACTTTAAAGATTTTTCATTTGATTTACAACTTGTAGGAGTGGAGTAGCAGTAAGCAATCAGGGAGAATGCCATGAAGAGGACAAAAGGAAGGTGAAACACAGCGTTAATAATTTAGTTTCAATAACCTTAAAAGGTTTACCAGTCACTTTTAACCTTGTATCAGAAAAGAGAAAAGCACAAAAAGCAAGCTACTGCAGTGAATCATAAAAACGTTTCTTTTAATTTGTTACTCATCTATCTAAGTCCAAATAGAAAGCACTTGATGCATTTGTTTAACGAAAGGGTCAAAAAGACAACTACCCATCAATTTGACTTAGTCTTTTTGGAATGAATGCCTACAGCTTCTCCTGGGTCAGTAAAGTCATGAAATAATGGCAATTGTAGCTGTGACAATATTCAAGTGTTATTAGTATTTCAGGCAAGCCGAAACATCACTTTAAGCCTGCAATAGGGTGTTCAGAAGTGCTTAAGCAGGTTAGGCATCAAAATGTTATATCTGATCTCAATGGGAATTAGATACCAACTCAAAGCCTCATGGTAAGCATCTATCTTCAGGTTTCTTGCCTGCTGGCTTGCAGGTTCTGAATCTGTATCTGATCTCCTAGAAGCCAGGGCAATACAAAAAGTAACATCTTCAAGATGGTGGTGTGGGAGTTTTAAAAGAGGAATCTTGTTTTGTTGTTGGTTTGGTTTTTTTTTTGTTAGGAAGGATTAGGACATCATAAGAATTCATATGGCATTTGTATACATAGCTCCTCAGTTGTGCTTGCATATTCTGAACATGTACATTATAAATTTTGCTGAAAAGGAGCTACATATATTTATTTCAATTCTTGGTACAATACTTTGAAACTCTCTTTGTAATTCTTTTTCTTCGTGGTATTTGACATTTTGCACACTACTGTTGAAACTGGAAGTGTTCCTAAGTAAAGGAATTAAATGCCTGAGATTCAAGGTAGGAAACCCAAATTATGATCTAATTTGATAAAAATGGCCTAACACTTAAATGCTCAGATTCCTAGTCTTTATCATACATTACTGAGTAATTTCGTGTGCATGTGCCAAATACAGCATAATAATAATATTTTGTCTAGATTGTCCATAATTTTTGTACAACAAACCTTAAAAACCCATTTGTATATCTTCTGTGCAACTATTCTTTAAACAGACAAGCTTTAAAACCTCTTGAGCATTAATTATTCCACTCAAAATTACAAGATGTTCTCTCCCTTTTTTAAGTAAACTTGCTACCATTTGACAGCAAGATTCTGTACTTGCTTTTAGTTTGCAGTTTTATGTTAGAGTTGGAAAGATTTTGTGCTCCCAGCACACCTTTTTTATTACAGATCAGAGGGGGCAATCATTTATTTGCATGGCAGAGATGCTCAGTGTCTTCACTTGCAGGTATAAAACAAATCCATGTGAAAACAGAGTCCCTCCTCCAAAGAGATTGCTCCTTCATTTTTATTGAGAAGCATCATGTTAAATGTGGATAATATNGTATTCCTGATGAGGTCTCACCAGAGCAGAGCAAAGTCGCAAAATCACCTCTCTGGCTCTGCTGGCCACGCTTCTTTTGATGCATTGTATGCATTGATGATTGTATCATTTTCACTGTTGTCCAACCAGATGATTGTGAAGAATCCAGTTATTTCTTTTTGCCAGCAGATGAGCTGGCAAAATGGATTATTTCCAGTTTGTGCCATTGTTGATTGCCTAATTACTGTTTACCAGCATACCAGAGTTGTTTCTCTGAGAAGGAAGTCAAATGAAAAGTGAGGGTAGGAAATTCAGACTTTAATCCAGAGAATGGGCAGGTTGCATTAGAATGAAGTTGAAATGACAAGCACTGAGACCTCCTTAAATGAAGATCTCCAAGAGTGGGTCACTAGGCTTAGGAATGTGTTCATGTTCTGAGCTGCTCTTTAGTGTGAGCATTTTGCTCAGATAGGAAATAGGCTTGTTCTAATAGTGGTTTATGATGGATTAAAGTAAGGTTATTCTGATTTGTTTGCATTTTAATGAGAATGTAATTTCTTAGTCTTACAGCCGTGTAAAACCTCCACACTGTCAGATTTGTAGGGATATACATGAGTTTGAAAGGAATGGTAGTTAATTAGCATTCAGAATATACCACGTCTTTGAAAATGGGCACTGGGGGTGGGACAAGTCTGAAGCCAAAACAGACTGTCATGCCATAATTTCCTATTTGAAGTGAACTAATTGAACTAAAATAGTGCTTTTGGTATTAATGGATAGTCTGTCTCCTCTGATTTTTATTATTTTTACTAAATTGCTCCTTATTAGAAATGGCTGTAGTCTAGTCCATGAATTGTTGACAAAAGGATCTTTTCAGCTCTGCCTTGATTATTTGTGGTATGCTGCTGATCATTGGAATGATATTCTGTAGTTTCAGGTTTTAGAGCAAAAGAGTAAAACTTTTGTCAACAGAAAGAAGGGAAGTTTGAAGAGATTTTAGGCCAGCTATGCAAACTCGTTCTACTTAAATCTTTGCCCAAGAGTTTTTTCACAGTTAAGTGAACAAATAAGTCCAGAGATAGCAAGTTTTGGTTTGTTTGGTTGGTTATTTTAAATTTTACTCCAGGGAGCATCTGTGGATACCAGTTTGTAATTCTCTTCATCTGAGGTATGCAGTGTGTTTGCTTGTTAAATAATACACAAATATCTAAATTACAATCATGTCTTTACTCCTTCTTATTCTGAGCCTCAGCTGGATTGTTGCTGGACCCTTTGCTAAGTTTATTTCCAAGGCACTAACTCAGGGGAGCAGTCCCATGACTTCAAGCTGAAGGTTGGAAGTGAGCTTTTGCAACATTTTATTTATGGAGTTCATTTATTGACTTTTCTGTAGCGCTCAGCACTGTTGTGTCTGAACACCTCACGGGCACTAATGCATTGAGTAGCTCAGCACTCTGGTGCAGTTAGAGAAGTTTTATTTTATGGATGGAGAGTTGGAGCTCTTAAAAACTGGCCAGCACGAGTGCACCTGCACTTAGTGTAGAGTTGAGGAAAGAATCTGCCTTGTCTAATTCCCACTCCAGTACCTTGAGCGAAATGCCATCTTTTCTGTTTAAACAAGTTTGCACTTGTTTTCCAGTGACAAATATACAGTCAAAGTGGTTTAAAATTCTGTCATGGTTGGAGGTCATCAACTATGATTCCAAAGTTAACCTGGAGCTTTAATTTCACCTCTGCTGGCAATAGCCACTGCCCCTTCAGTTGTTTGACCCCATAGCACCTTGGAGTATTCACCATGACTTCATCATAGTTCAGATGGAATTGAAAACTTTGAAAACTCTGAGTGTTATGGGACACAGAACAGACATCAGTGAACTGTGAATTTTATAGATATGTATATGTCTGTCTGTCTTTATTTTTGCTCTGAAATCATTGATAACGTTGTGACAGGCATGTGGCTGGAGGGAGCTCCTGGGACGCTCTGGAGCCCAGCCTGTGTCACGGCTTGTGACAGGAGCACTCTTGTTCCCAGCTGCTCAGGCACTTTGCTGAGGCTTCCCCATGGCCAGCTTTGACATGTGGGGCAAAGCTCTGCATTTCTGGGTTTGGGTTTTTTATTTGTTTCAAAAGGGAATATGAGCGTGCTGCCACTGCAGGAGAAAGATGAGAAAAATGTCATGTTTAATTCTTCTCTCTTGCTTTCTGAAGGAGAGCCTATGTCAGGGTTTCTCATTACCTGATCTAATTTATTGTCAGAGATTGTATTATACCAGCCTAGATACTGAAGTTACTTGCAAAGGAACATGTAATTTTCATGTACGTTAAAAAAAGGAAGAAAAAAAGAGGAGGGAGCAATGCAATTGCCAAAAAAGAAGTGTTTCCATGTGGGAATATCATCAGAGTGGAGGAGGCAATGTTGGGAGAATAATTTCAGATCTTCTAAGTTTATTTTAGTTCGGTACATCTGTACAAATGCAATTTACCTTTAAGCATAATTGGCTGTCGTGTTAAGCTCCCTGTCCACCATGAGGAAATCACCATTATAGCTTTCATATGGGAAAGAATTCAGGAGTGCCTTGTTTACACTGCTACCATTTATAAAACATTTAAAGCAGCTATTCTGCTGAATAAACATTTGAGAGCCTGAAGGATAAGCGTATCGCTTAAACTTCTTAAGACTAAACTTTCCAAACCATTTCCTGCCAGAGGGACCTAGCAGTAAAATTGCAAACTCTGTGCTCCAAGATGAGATAGGCAGAATTAGATTAAGCAGCTTACTGTTGACATGTCTATTGATCTGGGTTCAGCACCGTTTCCTGTCTCTGCTAGCAGTTAGATTGCTGTATACAATAACACAGTGGCCTGGTTTATGTGAAATTGGGGGACTCCGAGCATCAATTACTCCAGGAAGGCAGTGGCACTGCGAGATAAGGTTAAGCCGCTCACAGTGTTTAAGACTGCTGAAACCCAAGCAACATATTTGCTGTCTAAATTGCTGCTTATAAATTTGACAGTGTTCCATTTATGTTGTTGATTTTTTTTTTCCCCCTCCTCTCTCCAAAGAGAGCTCATCCTGTATTATTCTCTGCAGGTAGCAGCTTGGTTCTCATTATAAACCCGCATTGTTCGTTACTCTTCCCTTCCTATTAGCCCTTTGTTAAAAGTTCTTAAGTATCACCTGGATATTTGAATAGAAAATTAGACAGGAGGGAGAAAGGTATGAAATGTTGTAGAAGCTACCCATAATAAACTAACAACATTTTCAAGGTTGTACTGCTTGTGGTGCAACAGTAAAGGAATTCTTTATTTTTATCCTTGCTGTCTGGGAACAGGGCTCTGAATAACAGTGGCAAAGAGGAAAGAAACCTGGTACCCTTGAATTTCTCATTTAGTCTTCTGTTTTCTTCATAAGAAGTTCTCTCTTATGCCATGTTACCTTTTCATTTTTCTCAGAGACTGTTAACAGAATCAGTTGAAAGCAAAATGATGCTTTTCACATTTAAAGAAGCCTGGAGAGAATTGTTTCAGGATCTGCTTGTGATGAACTCAACCTCTTCTTTTTTTCCTCTGGAAGAGGGTCACACAGAAGAGTTTCTCTCCAGAGGGTACCTTTTAAGCCACTTTACAGGTGGCTATCTCAGTTTTATGCCACACACATTGCCATTGTCTTAAATTCACCCTTCAAAAAGAAATTCAGTATTCCCATAGAAGTATCGGCAAAGTTGAGTCAGTTCTGGCATTGCAATGGGAGATCTGTGCTGTGAAACTGATGAAAGGAAATATTTTAATAGTGACATTTGAGTTCGTTTATCATGACATTTTAGGGACTTGGTGGTATGTATTTTTATCTTTGAACAATCTCTCAGCAGTCTAGTGCTATTAGAGGGGGGGAGGGCACTCCTTCCACCCAGAGCACAATGCTATAAAAGTCCAAAACGATACAGCAGTCAACTGTGATGAACAGAAGTAGGAGTTCTAGCTGGTATGTGACAAAATGAAATTGTCTCCTTTTATTAATTTAATTTTTAGATAGCTTGACATGCTGTAATTAACATTGCCCTATGCTAAAGTTACAGCAACATCTGAGCTTCTGTATATTGGCTCGTACTTTGGTGCTATAACTGAATATAAGAATACTGGAAAGCTAAAGAACATATTTCAAATATGCTTTAACATTTCACTGGTACAGTTTGGAGTTTTATTGTTGCTGATTGATGTTATTGTTGGCTTTTGTATAAAGGGCACTAAAGTATTACCAGCAGGTGGGCACTAATAAATACTTTATATTGCTTAAGATTATAACTATCAATACAAAACCTATTCCAATTATTGCAAGGAGGCTGAACCCACAAATTCAGATGTCACTAAGATTTATAATTCCATCCTCATCTAGTGCTATTGTGCAGGTACATGTGTGATCTTTACAGGGAGTATCCACTTCCAGAGGCTGCACTGCCTCATCACAATAGGATTCTGTCATTTAGTGATTTAAATTACAACCTTTTATTTTGTTAACTCCTTTAATAAGTGTTTTAAACAGCCACCTTCTGCTCTTTCTTTCTTGCACCTTCTCCCTCCTGCAGGGTCTCCTTGCAGGCTTGTTAATTCTTTGGGGTTTTCCTGACACCTTCCTGTGGGTGAGTCCTGTGCAGTTAATCAAGGGAAGCAGTGAGCATGCAGGGGTTAGCCTGGGGTGGATCTAATGGGCTTTGCTTGGACTTAATTGTGCCTATTGTTATAGGGGAAATAAGCACACAGTGCAGGAGTCCTGTGCTGCTGATTGCTTGAGAGGCTCAGCTTGCAATGTCATGTACCATGGAGGCTACTACCCCAGAGGTGCTTTTAGTCATTAAGAAGCAGTTCTAACATTTTTAGCCAAGAAAGACATGAAAGTAGTAGATTTAAAGTTGATTACCTTTTACCCTACGAAGTAAAATAGAGAGCAAATGAATAATACCCAATGCAGGTATTGTTTTGGAATGCTAAAATTAGAAGTGAATTGGGTGCAGCACATATATGGTTAAGTATGAGCACTCTTTAGCCTAGCATAGCCATGTAGTAAGAAAGAACTATAGGGAAGTGATGTGTTGCTGCACAAATGAGTTTCTGAAGACATCAAAACTGCATGGTTGTTTTTTTTTTAAGGACCAGCACAATTTCCACACAGTACCATTGATTGTAATTTGGCTCTTTTTCCACACAAAATGAGAAGAGTGTATGCCATATTTAAATGCTAAATTCCCACTGCAAGTGAACTTATGTAACATGCAGAATAGCTGCATTGTTTTGTATTTTGATTAAAAAGCAAGCTAAGAACAAAGAGATTCAGGCAAAATAAAATAGTTGGTTGTTGACTTGCAGATGCTTAGATGAATACAGACCTTGCTATAGCTCTGCAGTTGTGTCTCTTTGATGGTGTTGGTATTACAAAATGAACTCTTACCAAGTAAAACATAAAATAACATATATCAAAATACTGAAATCCAGCAAAAAAGCAATCGAAGCCCTACACAAATTAGAAAGGAATAGAAATGGCTCTGCAGATGCTGTCAGATGAGCTGTTACCCAACAGTGTATCAACAGAACATTTCCACTTCAGCCTAATAGAACACATTTTTATGCCACATTTTTTCATACTCCTGAAATTTCTCTATGGCAGTGTAAGGTCCAGAAGTTATGTCTTCAGCTATACATGAAGTACCTGTAATAAAGTGATAAATAGCTCACATATACTGTGGGCTTGATGCACTTTCTCTTTTTGTATCAGAAGTATCTACATTGGTATCATTGCAATATAATAGTAAGGGGGGGGGGGAAATCCCATGAGTTTATTATTTTCCATTATTTAACATTGTTTTCCTACCTAAGTATGAAGGGAATGAAATCTTTTTGAGGTTTTCCAGATGTCAAACTCCCAAATGGTATCCAGGCTCTCAACATGTGGAGGAATATATTGTAAAAAGGTAAACACTACTTTAGTAAATTACTGGATTTTGTCAAATTCATTCTAAAATGAATTTATAATTTCCTAAATAATGAAAAGAAACACCCCTGAAGATATATACATTTTCTTCTTGTTGGTTTCATATGACCACAGCTTTAAACTGAAAGAAAACCTTTGTCTTTCTCCTTAGTTAGGATCTGTCCTAACTCACTCTTTCATTATATATAAGATTTCATATCCATTGCCATTTTCTCAGTCTTTTTTTAAAAATGATTTAATCTGTTTGTTTTCAAACCAGTACTCAGGACATCCTACAGCTTCTAAGTTCAAAATTATTTTTAGCTTATTTTTGTTCCCCTTTGAGGCTGAGCTGTTTCTCAAGAGCACAGTTTGCTGTCGTTGAAGTAGATGGAAGAATAGCATATATGACAGTCCTGTTCATGCTAGCTTTGCACCTGGAGCTCTCATGAGGCAGTCATTTACAATTTCACTTCTTCCCTGAGAAACCATTATCTGTATACTTTTCTCTTAACTGCAGAGTTTTGCACTTTGCCACAGAAGAACAGCACTAATTCACTGCAGCCTCTTCCTCTCATTTCTCCATCATGGGCCATGACCTTTCCCAGGATGGTATTTCTTTGAGCAAGGTGAAGAGGAAGAAAAATAAGAGTTTGCCTGATCCATTTAATTGACCAATGTTTTGTTTTAAAGAGAGTGCTGCCTTTTTAATGCAGTTATTAAAGATATAATTTCTTTATTCCTTTGTTCTGCTGAATTCTTCAGTACTCCAGAACATAGCATAACTGCAATTTAAAGCTTATCATCTAGGAACTGTGAGTGGAGTTATAGTCAGGTGTACCATTGGTAATGTTTATTACAATACAGAATAACAATTTCAGTAATTGTTCATCAATTTGTCCTCCTAAATATATTTTAACATTTTCATCTTTAAAGGATGACCTCAGGAGGAGGAGGAGGATGAGGAGGAGTTTTTCAAACCATACATTAAAAAAGAGTGATAAAATCCTTTGTTCCTAGGCAATTCCTTTTATTCTTAAAAGTCAAATAAAATTCAAGGAATAAAAAATAAATAGGCTATAGGAAAATATGTGTGGATTCTCGTGTTTTCCTAAGGAAGACTTATTTTTGTACAATGTTCTCAGGAAGGTCTGTGATCTGGATTGCACAAGCAATGCGGAAATAAACGAGCTTTGCCTTTACTGCTTCCTCACCCAAGCCATATGTTTTAACATGCATAGGGTTTGTTTTGTTATTTCAGGGTGGAGAAGCAGTAAAAGCAAATATTCACATATACATGCAGAGCAGACTCTGAATTTCAGCTCTTTCTGCACATAAATTTGCTCTCTTCCAAGCAGGAATGGAAGGTTGCCCGTGCTGTGGCACAAGGCCCTGTCGTGCACTGGATAGACAGACCTTCTCACTACATCACACTGCTCCATGCTCAATTGGAAAAGCTATTAAGCAGTGACTGCAGGGCAGTGTTTTTACTTTTTCCATGTCTTGGCTTGTTTATGTTAAATCAGACTGCAGGAGGTCTGTTACGTTTCTCTGGCAGTTATTGCAAGGCTTGCTGTGGCAAATTCTATTTATGACACTTGCTGTATCCTAGGTGCAGTGAATCTTGGCAGGCAATCTGGAAAATTTCCCATCTTTGTACTTGCAGAGTATAATATCTCAGTAATGGTGTGACTGTGGTGACTCACTGACAAGGGCCGAAGTTCAACTAGCCCAGTAGCCAAAAGATCTAGACACATTTTAATTGCTACCATGACATTTGAAGCATTTGCTTGACCACTAGATGTAAAATATTAATATGAAACTCCTCCTGTTTTGGCTAGAGTATATTCAAATTGAAGATAAAGTCCAAGAGTGGCATTTCAGAGGTGTAGATTAATGGTTTCTGACCAGCATTTTTTAACCAATGCAATGCTCATGTCTATTAAGAGGAAGTAATCTTACATATGTATATTTTGGTACTGTGGCTATTTTCACTGATGTATGCACTGTTAGTTGTGCAGTTATCCTACACAAGTAACATACTGGTGATTATGGACATCTGGGATTTTGCTGTGGTTCTGCATGAGTATAAATGTGTTATCAAAAATCATTTATCCTTACACTAAAAGCCATTATTTATTCCATTGTGAAGTCTCACTTTAAAGCTGGTGACTAACTTTTCATTATGCAAAAGTTTATCTTCCCTATAAAACCAGAGACCATTACAGCTTTGGGGGAACCTATTTCCTATTTGCTTAGAGAATTTTAGCTTCTAAGAACAAGTAGAGTTTAGTTACAGAGTTAATAAATCTAAGTATTAGTAAATGACTGGGCTATGCTGGATAGCTTTCTTGTGGGAGTTTGAGAGTCTTCTGCTCCTTTTGTTTTAAAAATCTGTGTGTCATGGTCAAACAGGAGGAAATTAATCTGCCTATTTGTAAAACAAACCAAGTCAGGGCCTCAGGATCCTATAATCTAAGTGAGAATGATGATTATATAGATGACCATCAGAAAGCCAGTGCTCATATGACTGCTGGGCGAATAATAAGACTTCTGGGGGGGTTCTGGTGCCTTGGTTTGATGCTAGACTTCTGATGTGGTTTGATAAATGTGTAGAGCTAGAGAATCCATGGGATAATTGGCACAACCCTCCCCCAGATCTCTGGGAGGTTGGCCAGAGCATCTGCCCATAAGGCATGGCCCTCAAGCTGAGAGCCCCAGCTCTGGCAATGGCACAGGCATATTTGCCATCTTGCCATTAGCTTCAGTGTGATGACAGAGCACAATGGTCCGCACGCTTGCTCTGTGGAGGCTGCAGCAGCATGGACCAACCTTTTGCTGGAGTCTCTCTTTGTTGTTGTGCCATATCACATTTCCAAATCCTCATGCAGTTTCACATGTCTGTCATTGGCATGGAAGAGTTGACAGCTGCTCCATGATGGCAAGGCAAATGTATCCTTGCCTCCTTGCAGTCCTCCTACTTGTGACTCACAGAGTTTTTCTAAAGGGAGAGTAAAAGGACTTTAAGGACAAAGAATTTCTGTCAGTACTTTGGGAGACTTTTTTCTTCTTGTGGTACGAACCATCAGAGCAATGCATTTTGCAGTAGGGGACATACTTGCTTTTTAGAATGAGTCTTAGGGATTACCACAATTAACATGTGGGTCTGAAAGTGGTAAGAGAAGACAAAAGAAGGGAAAGGGAGCTTAGTCTTGCACTTCCCAGCTGCTGACGCTGGTGAAGTCAGCAACAAATGCCTGTCGTGGCAGCAATGTGAACAGCCTGTGGACAGGGTTTGTTTCCCTTGTAAAGAGATAGCACATTTAATTAATTTCATGAGGCCTCCAGGCTGCTGTTGACAAAATGTGCTTACTCCACCAAGTTAGGTTGCAGGTTAAGGCTAGGGTTAGGGAAGGTTTCAAGTGCTGATCCCTAGACTCAAATTACTTTTAACGTTTTCTTTAATGATACAGATACAACAGTTTTGCTTAATTACTCTTTGCTGTCTCAAGCAATCTTTCCCTTGAGTCACTGCAAGTTTTATTACAATGCCTTAATCTGATTATGAAAATTAATGGACTTGTGCTATCTTTTAATTTGCAAGAGTAAAATCTCCTTTTTTAAAATGTCAACCAGATGGAAAGTATATAGGAGGGTTGTGAGTTTGAGAGTCTAAAATCTTGCTGTGTGAGGTGTTCAATATAATCACAAGCAAAATGTTACTGACCTGATGCAAAGCAGCACAGTATTATTTTTCAAGGTATTTAGCTGTTGAAATCATGTAAGTAAAATTTAGGAAACGCATGTCTTGAATCACAAAAGAACTTGGAGGTTGTATAGAAAAGCAGACATATCAGAAACAGGAGGGGCAAAAAAAAAANGTTGAGGGCTCCAGAGCTGGACCCAGTATTGCAGAGGAGGTGTGAGCAGAGCAGAGTGCAGTGGCAGAATCACCTCTCTGGCTCTGCTGGCCACGCTTCTCTTGCTACAGCCCAGGATGCCATTGTGCTTCTGGGCTGCCAGCGTGCACTGTTTGCTCATGGCCAGCTTCTCAGCCACCAGCACCCCAAGTCCTTTTCTGCAGGGCTGCTCTCCATCATCTCATCCCCCAGCCTGTATTGATCACATAAACCTGAAAACACATATTTTTGTTTCCTACCACTTGTATCTTTTGGCATAGTTGAAACAGAATGCGTAAAGTGTGTCTTCCTTTTTACCATTGACTCAAGGCAACCCTGCTCTTAGGCCCCTGGGCTGCATCCACAGTAACCCTGGGCTTTCACCTCTGTTGTGAGAAGGGTGTGCCCCTAGCCCCACTGCTGAGGCAGGAGCTGTGGTTTGGTGATGTCACCCTGGCCTGACCATCACAGAGTCAGGGTCCCCAGGGCTGTGCCAAGCTTCTGCTGGCTTTCCTTCAGTTGTGTTGAAGTCCCTGATGCCTCTCTGAGTTATCCACACTAAGGGTGCAATGAAAGCCAGGGAAAATCATCACTGTGGCAGGCAGGAGGAACTGGTGCATGTTTTGGCAAAACACTGCCATGATTATTTCCTGGGACCACTTCTGCACTGCAGCATTTCCTAATGTGCTTCCTAAGACAGCTCAGCTCTAGCACAGCATCTGGTCTGTGTTTTTTTCTCTTTCTTTGCCTTTTCTAGTGAGTTCCTGATTTTACATGTGTTACAGAGGCATGGGGATGTGTTGGGAGACAGGTTGGATGTGCTGAAGTAATGAACTACAAGAGTTAAACTGTGTGCAGTCTCTAAGGAAAGAGAAGCCATTGGCTATCTTAATTCTGAGCACAGGTATGATGTACTTCCAGCCAATTAAAGGTACAGCTGATAGCCAGGAGGAATGTGGCTATGTATGAAAATCATAGCTTTAAAAGACTATGCAAATATGCTCAATCTACATGTGAAATTACCAAGAATTTATTTGAACACATTTTAACATCATCGAAGAAAAATCCACAGATAGCACAGGACATAAAATGGGAGCAGAAACACTTAAATTTGTACATGTGTGTTGCATCATTTTTTTTTGTTTATGGGTCTGTAGTTCATCCCCAATCCTGGCAAGGGTTGGGGACTATAAAATAAGTAAATTCAGAAAAAAAAGAGAATATATCAGGATGGTGATTGAATTCTTAGAAAATTTAATTCTCTTGGGGGGGAAAGTTGTGTTTTGCATCTGTATATATCAAAATTATTGCTGGATTGGTTTTTTTTCTTTTTAAAACTTATTAGGTAAAAAAATTGCCAGTTCTGAGAAGTGCCATTCAATGATTACAAAGATATTAAAAGCAATTTCCTAAGTAAAATAAGAAAATAAACATTCAAGGTGTTTTTTTACAGAAATACTATTTTCATTTAAAGTCAAAATGATGGATTTCCTTAGTAGCTTTTTCAGGTTTTCCTGAAAATTGTATGTAAATGAATGCAAATAAGCAGGCCTCGCTACTAAGTTGCTGAGAAGTATAAAAATGCATAAAATTAAGATGCTCAGACAGAGCTGTGCATCTCATCTATGTAAAGAAAGTTTAAATTAGGTATTTTAGCTAAAAAGTGTTATTGTTTCGAGTCAGAAAGTGGGGTTTTTTTGTGCATTACAGAGAAAGTGCATAGAAATTCTGTTATCTTCTGAAGAGCTTGTAGGGTGTGTGGGAGTTGGTCCTGTGTCAGCTGACCTCAAAGTAAAAAATAATAATAAAATAAAGGACAAAGGAAAGATCTAGGAAATAACTGAAAGGTCAGTGTTGCCATTTTGAATATCTTCCACCAGTGTGGGGACTAAATTCCACCAGATTTCATGACCTTTTGTTTATCTTTCTCTCTGTTCAACACTTCTGCCGTGAATAAATCTAGTGGAAAAGAAACCATGACAATTAGAAACACAGAAATACTCTTTTTAGTTCAGACCTGCTTAAAACCTGGTGCTACAGCCAGCAGCCTCCCCTCCCAAGTCTAATGGTGCTATACATCATGAGAAAGGGAAATTCTCTTGGATTTTCAATAAGATAGCAGGCTCGAGTAATGCCTGTGGTGCCGTAAGGGATTAATGATATCAGTGCTATTTATAACCATGCAAACTAATTTGTGATTTCTTGTAGAATTACCCGAGTTTTATTGTGTTGCCCAGACAAACTCAACGAGTAGGACTCATTAGTGTGTAAACCAGAGTTAATTTATACTGAGTATTCCCTGGTTTTGTATAGGTGGCCCCATGTAAATCATCTGTTCTGGTCATTAGTTTAAGCTGTTTGCATTTTCCTGAGCATAAGTATGAAATATGAACTAAACTTCCTTGGCAAAAGTGCCCCCTCATGCCTCATACTTGATGTGGAAAACATTTGCTCTTCTTGCAGACCTCCCATCTAATTGAAGGGTGAGAGCTGTATTATGTAGCTGAGATGCCTGCTGGTAATTGGGATTTAAAGCAAATTTCCGTTGCTCTAGAAACAGGAAACCAAGGTATCTCTAGAAAGCCATTTGATGAGCACTTCTGAAGGACTGGGAAGAGTGGAGTGAATCTTTCAGTGGTTGTTTCCATCATGATTGATCTTACAGATTTTTGAAGTAATTGATGGTATTACTTTAGTTCAGTCCGTTAGTGCAAATAATTATTAATCAATATGCACTCAGCTCTTACTTTAGAAGATAATTTTAACACATGATTTATTCTGAACATTTCACTTGAGCTACCTTTACAAGGAGAAAATCAATTGGCTGGTGGTCTAAAGCACTTTAATTATCTGAAGAGCTGTGTTCTTTTGGGGGCTTCTTTTAGGCTTTTTCTTTTTTTTCATCTATTGTCCCAGAGTGATAAACTCCTTCTGCTAAGCACTACTTTGCTATCCTCAGACATACACTAATTCTCTGTTTCAGGTTATCTTGTCTTAGACATTCAACACTGCAAACATACTAGGATTAAACCCCAACTTTGGTACTTAAGTAATATACATAATGGAGAAAGAGTTGGACTTTTTTTTGGTGACTGTGTCAGCACATTTGTAATTTCTTTGGATGTTTGCTCATTCATAGCAAGCATAACAGTGGAAAATTACAGTTGATTTCCAAGGGTAACGTGATGCCAGAACTTAGACAGAGGTTTGAAACAGTATAGGACAAAAGGTGAAATCATTAATTCATTTTCAGGGGATATTAAATTCCTGGAATATGCATTACTCCCTCATTATATTTATATTTATGTGTTTTAATAGGCCTGTAAATATTATCATGAGTCTGAAGCAGCATTTGTGCAGTGGCCATGAGCATGTCAATACAGCCTCTCAAAGTAATTTGCACTTGGGCAGAGGCATAAGGTTATGGAGCCATCTGTCATCATGAAAAAAAAATCATTAAAATAAAGAGTGTGATATAATTTCACTCATATTCATGATATGTTTTGTTTCAACTACACCAGTACAAACTCTTCTCTCAGGTGCTCTTAGTGGGTGTAAAAGGGAAACTTGAAGAGAGTCCTGTGCCCAAATACATCAAATGCCAGTGGAGTCACACCAAGGTAAGAGTTGAGCCTGCAGACAGTCCTGGGGCTGCTCTTTGGGGTGTAGAGTGGGGTGCCCTGGAAGTACATGGATATAATAACAGAAGGAGCTCACATTCTTGAAATGGCCTGAATTGAAGATCCATTCTTTATCATATTTCTCCTAAATATTGAGTGTAGAATCATAAACACCTAGTTTTCTCTTTGATGAGATTATAGTCATTGTTTCTGAGTTCACATGACCTTCCACAATACTGCAAGAGATGAATCAGTTATTCCTTTGGAATAGTACAGGAAGTATTGATGAATTTTTATTTACCTGAAAAGCTGTGTGTCTTCAAGGCAGGAAAATCCAGGTTTTAGGGTTGTATTTAGCTGGAAACATTCCTTAAGAAGATTCCTCAGAGGATACTGGTAATGTTCATGTAAGAGTTTTAAAGAGTCAAATAGTAAAGTGACAGCACTACAGGCTGAGAACCCAATTAGAGAAACACTTGTACATATGTTTATTTTGAAGTCATTAAGTAGTATGCCTATGGAAAACGTCATGTCCTTAATTTCTGAGTCTTGATCTTCAGATGTAAGTGTTGTAGAAACAGGGCTTTTGAACCTTCTCCTGTGAGGTGATGAGTGCCTTATTTGCTGTCTGACCTAGTGGGAGATCTGCCTGCTCAATAGCTTGCAGCAGGTAACTCTCTTTTCCAGACAATTAGAAAGGAAAGGGTGGTTTTGCTTTAGGGTGTAAAAATATCCTTTACTTGGTGTTAATTCCTACAGCTGACTAAATGACTGGCTCTGAATGACCTCCCTAGAGGATGTCTTGGAAAGGATGTTATGGCAGTGTGTTTTCCTGCTAAGAGGCTGTCACTGATGGCCATACTTTATGTTTCAGATGAGACAGATAGAAGCAATAACAGTGAAAATTAGAATAAATCTTGGTTCATTTCAAGTGGGTGATTAAGGTTTGTCAGTGGCTTGATTTGGGATCAAGATTTCTATAGGAGCAAGAGAGGGGTCAGTCTTTAGATAGATTTGCTACTCTTGCTGTCTGTGAGTCTGTGCTATCACTTCTTCTGCAGAAATAACAGCTCTTTTGTTTTCCCCTGTGATGATGCTTGTAAGCTGAACTTTTGCCTTAGTATATCTAGCTAAACTTATTAACAAGAATCCTGACCTGGTTCAAATCATCTGGATTTTTTTTCCATTCAATTCAGTTAATGGTCTTTCTATTTTTACTCAATCTTCTTTTTGAAGAACAGCTTTTAAAAACCTGGATTGCAAGCAGGTTTTTCCCTGCCTTGTGAGAAAACATAGATGAGATGTCTTCATCTAGCTAATCAGTAGGATTTTCTTAACTTGCCTGTTTTAACTGTATCTGATTTTGGAGCTGATTATCTCTAACATCACATAGTCTGTCTAATGGGTATAATAAGGGTGATCTCTTTTAGCTTATTTAGTTCAACTTCTAACAGAACTGAACTATTGAGGAAGTGTATCTAGAAAAGTCTATTTTTAAAGAGGAGAACAAAGGACAGGAGATCCTGATGATATGCTGGTAGGACTGCCACATGCAGAAGTACAATAGCAGGCACCTCTGACTGTGGAGGAGCTGTGGAAGCACTGTAAAATCGAGTTGGTATGTGTGAAAGATCAAGCAGGTTAACTCCTGGGATTTTTTTTCTATCAGGATACTTTCTTCCTTCCGTTCTGTTGCCTGCTGTCTTCAGAGCACAGTGGTATTGAGGCTCTGCAGATTTAAAACATCTGTCTTTCCACCTCCAGTGTACTACAGAAGGATAGCTCTCAAATTTAGCAGTTATAAAAGTTTTTAGCTGATATGTTAGGCTGTCTTTGTCTTTAGGGATTTTAATCCTCTATGAGGCCACAGTCTAAGTAGGGATGCCAATATTTTCTGTGATTTCTGTGACTTATGGCTTATTTTAGAAGAGGTCTCCTTGTCCTTTATTAACAGGATATAACATGTTAGGTTATAACACTGTTAGGTTTTTTAAAAGCATCTTTCTAGATATTATTAGGGAATTCAGATCCACCTAATTAAATTGGGATTAGAGACCTAAATTATTTTGTGTTGCCCAATTTAGTGTTTTCATCAGTGTTTGAATTATGTTCTTGAGATGCATGAAAACAAAGACAGGCTTGGTATTGTTGTAAGGAAAGAGTTCATAGTGTTATATTAAAATTAAACTGGAAATGGATTAATTGTACTGATCTTAGATAGCTGATGGACTTCTATAAATCACTGCATGTTGCAATGAATTTGATGGATTTGGGTACAATTAGGTACACACACTTCTGTCATATGAAGAAGTGTGCATTAATACCAGGGCTTGAGAATAAATGTTTTCAGGTTAAACAAGGCAAATGTAATTGTAATGTCTTTACTGGTACTCACCACAAGCTTAAGCTTTCAGGTTTGAACTCACATAAAACTGTCTTAATTTATGAGCTATGTCATGTTAGTGTTGGATAACTAGCTAGAAGATAAATCTGTCCTTAATACAAATCTGTCTGAGTTGATGATGTTGGATATAATTTATATAGAAAGTCTAGTTTTGTTGTGTGAAAAAGAACAGTTTTATGTGACAGTTTTAGATATAGGCATGGTTATTAATCCTCAATCATTGCATGGATTCTCAGGAATATTTTTGTATTTTGCACCTTAGTTAATATTTGAACGTTATTTCCCCCCCCCCCCC
>VWZO01003489.1:794050-851065 GCA_013396975.1 Bucco capensis
ATTTTATGCTTATTCACATAACTGTGTTGTGCTAAAGTTTGGAGGTTTCTATTGTTTCTAAGTGTTTTCTGTCATCTCTCTGGAAAATCAATTCTGCCATATTCAATAAGAGCAATTTTCTGGAGGACAGGTCTCATATCTTTGTTTAGATCTAAGATGTTGTCTGATGGTGTTGAAAAAGGAGAAATGATCTTACCATGTCTGGTGGACATCTAGCATAAAGGTAGTTATAGATGACTCCTTCATGTTGCATTTTGGGAGTACAGGACCAGAGACTTATGGCTTATTTTAGAAGAGGTCTCCTTGTCCTTTATTAACAGGATATAACCATTCTCAGAACTGATTAGCATGGTATGCTATTAATAAATAACATGCACTTAGCATATGCTAATCGTAAGCAATAGTCAGCTGAAATATCAGTGTCCAAGCACCTTAGACAACATTGTTTGAGCAAGAAAGACATGCAATACATATCATCTCCCTATTTTACAGAACAACACTTCACCAAAATTCTTGTTTAGCCAAAGTTTGCTTATATGCCCCAGGGTTGTAGAGCACACAGACACTACTCAGCTTAGCTGAGCACAGTCCCAGTAAAGCTGGCATTTTGGAAGCCAGCTGGCATCTTTTTGTTGTATGCTGGGATTGAGAACATGAAACAGCTTGTTTGTAAGGAGAGGAGTCCAGTGAGCCTTGCAAAAGCTGAGAAAATCTTTTCCTTTCTGATAAAATAAATGAGATTTTAGCTGAAGGGTTTGATAGTCCCTCAAGACATTTGACTAAGCATGAAGATGGAGGTGGAGAAATGTGTCACCGTGGCATATCTGCAACTCTCTGAATGATGCATGTATATGTTTCCCTATAAATACTGATATGTGGGTGAAAACAACACAAGAAACTAAGAATACATTTCTAAATATAATATTCTGCCAGAATATTAAGTCCCTTTTTGAGGACGAGAGGAAATGGCCTCATGTTGCAGCAGGGAAGGTTTAGATTAGACATAAGGAGAAATTTCTTTGCTGAAAGGGTTGTTAAGTCCTGGAATAGGCTGCCCAGGGAGGTGCTGGAGTCACCATCCCTGCAGGGGTTGAAGAGACATTGAGATGCTCTCCTTAGGGCCATGGGTTAGTGGCATGGGAGTGATAGGGATGGTTGGACTTGAGGAGTTTAGAGGTCTCTTCTAACCTTATGGATTCTGTGAAGTAGGCTATGAGCTTCTTTCCATTGATAATTTATTTAAACAGCTAAATAACTGCTCTCTGATTGTGGTCCTGTGTGTGAACTGCCTGATTTGGGGCCTGATTTTAAAAGTCAGCTTTTGTTTCTGATTTAAGTCCTCGTTCCTCTCTACTGGTCATGTCCAAAATAATTTTTGTATGTTCTTCTTGCTTATGCCATGATTCTCTGCAGGGATAACTCTTCTGCACTGCACAAAACAATTCCTGTTATTACCAAGCCTCTTTTTCCCTACTGTTACCTTGACTTGAAGAATGAATTTGCTTCATTGTATTAGAGAGAATATTTTCTGACAGCCTTTGAGTACAGATCATTAAAAAATTACCAGTTTGAAATGTTGACTTTTGTCTCTTTCTTTGTCTCCTTCTATCTCAGAAATAGCTTATCACATCTTTCAACTTTCTAAATAATTAAATCTCCTTGAAAACTCATGCATATTCTGTGTTGGATAGAACAGGTTGTAATTAAGCAGAGTTATTAATGATTTTGTTGTTGATAAATTAGGACCCATATCTACTCTTGCAGATATCAGTTGACTTTATTGATCTGATCTTTCTCCATAGAGGTTACTATTGTAACTGGAGTAACAAAATAGAAAACTGTACCAAAATCATGTATTTGCTGGATGAATAGTAGAAGATTTATAGTTTCTTTAACTGTCCTGTTATTTATATTTAACAGCTCCTGTTCTGAAAATGATGAGCTAGACAAATGCTTTGTGGTCACTTAACAATTGTCAGCTAGTTTAGGAAATTAATTATGTTTACTCTTTTGGAATAAAACAGGAATATTGTACACTCTGGAGTGTGTCTAAGTCCAAACCATGCTAACATCAAGACCAAAGTTCTCTTTGGGGACATTGTGTTGGTTCCATGGTCTCTTTGTCCTGAGGCAGTAAAGACAGTGTCAGTGTAGCTCAAGACTGTAATGGGAATGCTCTGGCTGTGTCACTGCCAGGGCAGAGACAGGCTATCAAAGCACCTCTAATGTTCAGTCACAAAGACTGATTTCCCACAATTTTGGAGGGATCTTGTTGATCATGACATGCTATTAAGGAAGGAATAGCTGGATTGCAGTACTTAGGGTCAGTTTAATTGCACACTGGACTAGAACTTGCACAGAATAAATGAAGAGGAGTGGAAAGATCAGGATCAAGGGAGAGGAGAGGAGACAGTGAGAGCTTCTAATCATTTTACCTAAATTGAAATCCATCAGGTATTTTTAATTTTTTTTTTTAAATACATTAGATAAAAAAGAGTCTATTTCTACTTTCATGAACTTATTTTTCTGCTACAGTGACCTATAGGCTTGTATTCAATTATTTATGACATATCAGTGGCTGTGGAGGGTTCAGATCTAATATGCTAATGGCAGTATTGTATCAGCGTGCAAACTTAAAAATGAGGTGGAATGAAACATTTGAAAGTAATATTTTAGTTTCTTCTCTCTGTTAACCCTTAATAGCTTCGACTCTTCTTTGCAGATGTAGGTTTCTTTAAGGAACAGTTGAATATGAGTTTTTAGAGATTTCTTTCTGTAGATGCCTTATGAAGTTAATGAAAATGGAAAAGCATTTCCATCAAAAAGTTGGATGTAAACATTGCAAGTCCATGTCCTGTCTTTTATGAGCAGTATGGGAGACATCTTTTTGATTCCCAATGTCTTGTACAGTGAATCAAGACATAGTAAACAAGGGCAATTCAGACTCCATCCTCAACTCCATGTTCGTATTCCCTGTGGGGAAATTCCCTTTCTGTATTTTTTTTCTGAGCACTGTGTCTCAGATGTGTTCCACTTTTAAACAAGGATTTGGCCCTGGCATCTTTTTGATGTCACTTCTTAGAGTATTATCAATGCTTGTCATCCCAAGATCATAAGGATGCTTAAAGAAGTCTTGAGATTAAAATTTGTCTGTTCTTTAGGCTCACTTTATTGATTTTTGAGCCTTTAGAGATTGAGTGGCTTGTGTTTGCAGGTTTTTCTGCACCAGGCGTGTGAGTAGATCTTACTTTAAAGGAGCAAAAATGATTTATTTTTCTTTTTTTGGAGCAGTAGAACTGAAAGTCTTTTGTCCTACAGATTTTTTGTCCCACGTTTCGGAACTCTTTGTCCCCAGCAAGATAGCACAAGCTCCATTCCTATCACATTCTCAGCAGAAAAGATGCAGTAATTATACAAAGTTGAACCTGTCTAGAGCTATGTGGATGCCAAGCTGCCAGGACAGGTATGTTGCTTAGCCAGCTGGCAGCTCCACAGCAGTGTCTGAGAGCTGAGTTATGAGCACATTTCCAATGGAGGGGCCAGCAGTGTCAGCTTCTGTCCTTGACCCAGACAGTGATTTGGATAAAACTCTTAGGAACTTAATTATCTTTGAGACTTTTATCCCTAATTTTAACTTATATCAGCCTGTAGGTTCAAAACTTATTAGAAAGCTCTTCCTAGATTGAAATACAGAGCAGTGTGAGCATAAAAGCTTCCTTTTCTTAGGGAATTAGATTAAAAATGTAAGGGATGTGTAACTCCCATCAGTTGGTGCTTTGGGAAAATACATAAATGTCATAAAACTAGGGATTAAATCATGAGACTTGGATAACAGAACTGTAATATGCTGCTCATAAACTGATCTAATTTCTCAGATATAAAATGTGTGAGCAAGGTGTGCAGTTTCAGCATCATTTTTCCTATTTACCATGGCAGACTATTGGCAGGAGGAAGCAAAAGTGTCTGTTACATAGACATGATAAAACTGCAGCAACTAAATGGAAGCTGAGGTGGAAATCCCAGACAGAGGGCTTTTATTAGGAGAATAACAGCCTCTGTTCTCCACCAGCATAGCTAGTTACTTCCTATCAGTGATTTTATGACCACAGAAAGCTCTGTGAGTTTAATTGCTGGAAGTTACCTTCTTATTTCTTTTAACAGCATTTAAAATTCATGCTCAGGAACACCAATCAATCAGGGAGCAAATCTTTGTTAGCAAAGAGTTAGCCTTTGCAGGTGGCTTAAAGGAAATGTAATTGTCCTATGGCCACGTGCAACACCTTTATCTTCTTGGGGAGGTCAATGTGAAAGTCTCCTCTGAGTTCACTCTCAGTGCTGCTGTAATTGAGTGGCAAACCTGGGGTGCTAAAAAAGCTATGCAGGTGGCAAGCTTTGCCCCTGAGACAAAGTACATCACCTTTGTGCCTATTATTTTGCCTGAAAATATGTAAGTAACTGAACCTTTCTCAGAAGTGGCAGCAATAAACAATTGTACCACTTCCAGCGTCAGCAATTTTAAATGCTAATTGTAGATGCTAATGGATAAACATGGGGACTCTTCTAACAAGAACATCATTTATCCTTTTTTTTCCCCTCCTTTATCATCATGTCTATAGTGCTCTAATTACTAGGTTTACTGCATGTCTGTTGTGTGGTCACTTTATAGTTATTTCTACTGTGTGGTGTATTTTCTACTTTAACGTGCAGTATCTTCCTAGCTTTTCTGCTTGCTTCCTCCTGAACATGTCATGCCATTTGTCAAGTGATTTAATAGCAGCCTTGACCTTAAAAATAAAATAAAGCTAGATCAGTGTATAAAAACATGAAAAACTTTAAAACCAGCCTCTCCTGCACCTTCTCCTACTCCATCCAAGAGCTATCAGACAGCAGCATTCATTACTCACTGTTCCTGAAGTAGATGAAACAACATGGTGCACGTCTCCTTATGTATAAAAGTGTTTGGTTTATATCATGAAAGATTTAAATGTTGGTAAGGAGATGTTTAGTGAAGAAAGGTACAAAAAAAGTGATCTGTTACAGGACTGAATTATTTATGATACACTGAGTGTGAGCCTGAAACACTGACTTCTTAGTCCATTGCAAGCACCTGCACTAATGTTTTGATGAAGGGTGTTCTTCATCACTGAACTAACTGAGATCACATTTACATTAGTGCTTAGGTTCAGCAGAAGAAAAGAATGTGGCATGAATGTGACAGATATGCTATAAGAGCTTAAACACCTGTTTTCTGTTTAGTCATTTAAGAGAAATGGAAAGCACAAGCACAATGCAGACCTAGTGCAGTGTGACATATATAATTTCTTTTTAAGTCATCACATAGAAGTGACTGGTTTAAAAGGTTTTTTTTTCTAATATTGCAACTTCTCTCTTCAGCCATTGTGAAACTGATAGTTGTTAGTAATGTCATTTAGAACGTGGGCAATGCCTCTGTCATATAGAGGGAAATATTGCAGTGCTTGAACGTGAGGCTTTCCCAGCTTGGTGTGTTTGTGGTGGGAGGCTGCTGGCTCTGCTCTTCAAAAGGGAAATTCTTTAGACCTATTTGCAAGTGTGAATCCGGAGTGGTGTCTCAGAGGTCAGTCTATTGCCACATGGAAGCATATTTCAGGTTGCCTTTCATCCTTTGTACTTGTCCCAGGGTGTTCTGTATAGGAG
Source organism: Bucco capensis (assembly GCA_013396975.1). Classification (NCBI taxonomy): domain Eukaryota; kingdom Metazoa; phylum Chordata; class Aves; order Piciformes; family Bucconidae; genus Bucco; species Bucco capensis. The sequence goes on from VWZO01003489.1 coordinate 799,727, forward strand.
AAATAAGAGCAGGATGTTTTAAGTGGCAAATATTATGCTTACCATATCACTGACATAGCAAGAGAGTGTAAGGTGGGGTGCATCATTTTAAGGAAGGATACTCTGTTGTGTGTGCTAAAGTGGTTTTTGCTTAGCATCTCAGAGACCCTAGAGTGAAACTTCTGGAAAATCTTTGTATTTTTCTATTATGATAACACCTTCACCAGCAAGACACAGTTCTTAGAGAAAAGACTTCAAGAAGGTTATGTGGTCAAGTTCAAGAAGTAGTTTCTGTGGCTCATCTTTTTATTTTCCTAGTTTGCAGTCAGTAAAAAACAGGTAAGAGATAGCTGGGGCCAACTCAGATGGCCAAGACCATGGCATCATTTCTTTTCCCTCTCCCTCTCCTCTCTTCCTCCCAGCATGCTCCCCTGAAGAGGGAAGGTCAAGGGGAGTGCCATGTGAGTCAGTTTGCCTTGCCAAGGACTCTGCCACACCAGACAAAATTTCAATTTACTGATATATCCAACACAAAATGGAATAGAGCTGGAGATCTGTCCTTGATGTTGTCATGTCCCTCCACATTCTCTGTCTCTGCTGTTATCTGATGTTATCAGAAACCAACCACACACACACACACTTTGTGAAAAGCAATTACAGTGCATAATGAACAAAGCATTTAAATGTATATTTTGAAAGTATTCCTTTCAGCCCTATAGTTCATTTCTTCCTCTATAAATAATAAATATATTTATTTTTGTAATGAGTGTGTATTCTCATGCAAATTCCACAGCTATTAGCAAATCTTTCAATCAGCAGAGAAGTTTAACTCTTACTTACCTTGCTCTGACTCTTGGTTGGTTCATAAGTAAAGTAAATAAAGAGGTGATCCCTGGTAATGTCAGATACTGTTCAAACCTACCTCATTTGAAAGACAACAGAATTAATGAGTACTACTGAAATGCAGGAAATAGAATGGCTAAACATGGGAGAATGTGTTTATTCTCTTATTTATGGTATCAAACCCATTTTACAAAAAGCATTAAAATTAATTTCAGCCCCACAGCTCCTCTGTGAACTAAAGAAATATTATCCATGCTGAAGCATTCACATGGATAATATTTATCTCTGTGGCAAAATAGTTTCCCCATGGAAAAAAAAACTTACTGGTCTTTTGAAATTATTTCATTCTTTTCATCTGGAATTTCTTCATCCTTTCTTCTTTGCCTTGTTCCATTTGATATTTCTAATTTCAAATTAAGGTTTCAGGTGACAGAAAAAAATCACCACCTGTATTGTAAATTATTCCAGTGGTTAATCACCTTTATTGTGATCATAGATAGTGTTCTTTTAATAGACAGCCATTTGAAAGGGTGGTGACAAGAATTGCAAATTACTTTCTTTTAACATTCTCAGTGTCATGTGCAGATATATTGTGACTTTTCTGATCCTTCATTGCATGTTGAGGTGCAAGTATTCACAAAATACACAAGTTCTGAGAGCCACTCTGTTATGGGAAGAACACATTTTCTGTTGATTGCTTATTAGGACTGCTAGGATATTTTTAGTTCTCAGTGCTGTCCACTGTTTTGTTCTGGAGTATTTAGGTTTTCAAATGTGTCTTGAGTCTGCTGCTCAGTCCTGTTGGCTCTTTATACATCACATCTTTAGACTATCACCAATTAGGTGTTGAGTCCTCATTTGCAATTCCTTTTCAGATCCTGGGTGTCTTTTAACATGTTGAATATATAAGGTGTGTTGATTTTGTGCCGTGCTACTGTTTCATCAGAGAGAGATAATAGGGAGAGATATTTATACAGAAATTAAAGCAAGTCTTTTTCAAAAGTTATCTGTATGTACTGAATTTGTAATATCATCACAAAATCATGTGAAGTTTCCTTAGAAGGCCTGTTTTCTATTAAACAGTGTTGATTGGTATTAATCATGCTACCACTCCATCCAACTGATTGCCTCTTTTAACATGATTTTCACAGCTTTTCCCTACAATGATGTCATGTTGAGATGATCCCACTTGTTTCCTTGAAATGTTGACACATTGTCTTTTCTCTAGATTTTAGAATTTCTTCTGTCACAGTTAGATATCATACTTCAAAATTATTGTCCAGAGGAAACCTTCAGACCATTCCTTGGCAGTTAGAAACCACAAGTGATCTGGCCTTGCAGATTTGAAACCAATTCATTCTTATTAGAAAGATCTATCTGTTACATTATTTCAAACAAAAATGAAATTAACTCATCACAGAATTGTCTCTTCTGTGCTTCCATGAGTTGGGGATGTGGGGGATATTGCCATGGACTGTTTAGCCCACAGTAGAAAGTGATGTGTGTGTGTTGTGAAGTTTAAAATTAGTGCTACCTCATCATAACGTTTTTGTGTTTAGTATCAACCATTGGTGTAGAATTGATCCCAGGATTTATTGCTTTATATCCTATATGTACATCAAGAAACTGTTCATCAAGATGAATTTTTAAACTATGCAGCTGAAGGTTGGGAACAGTTAAATGTTATGTATTCCAAAACATCTTTGGGTATAGTTGTATCTTGGGGTATAGTTGGGCTTATTTTATTTTAAAATCCATTTGAGTCTATAGTTCTGCCTTTCTGCTTCCTTACATCTTTGTGAGGATTTTATTTTGACAGTGACAAACTGAATATACAAATGCCAACAGAATTGTCACACTGAGAAGCTTTTTAGTAGCCCAGGCAACTGTATGCCAAGAGTTTGAAATGCAGGAGGCTCTTTTTTTTTTTCCTATTGAGCAGGGACAATGAAAATGTAAAGCATAATTATTGCTTACTTTCAAATAACAGTCCAACACATTTCAAGTTTGCATCATAAATTCAAAGTACTTTCTCTAACAAAATGACCAATATGAAGACCTCATCTGGANCTTCTTACCTATGTTAGAAAAGAATAAGTTATCTAATACTTCCTTGCTTTGAAGAGCTGTCTGGATGTTGACAAAGCAACACTTCCAGATGGCCTGGTTTGAAATAAAAGGTTGTATGGTCAATCAAGGGAATACTTATACTTTTATTGTTCCTGGGTTTGTTACTTGAAAGAGAAACACATCCATACTTCCCCACATTTTGCCAGTTTCCTTAAGGCTTTTTGCAGCATGCATTGATTGTTGCTGCTAATTGGCAAAGCAATTGAAAGATGCTTGCCTCTTGTGCTTGCCAGCCATGCATTGTCATTAGCAAAAGCTGTGCCCTCTGACCCCAAGAGCTCTCAGGGGTCAGAATATATCATTAGATCAGAGCACAGCATTTTGTAACTAAAACATAGTAGTAGGACAGCTTAAACATTTTGGGGTTTGTTTTTTGTAGGTTTTTTTTGGTAGTGAAATGAATAGATTATCAAAGAAAAGAATGACCTGCTAACTATATTTATCTTACACTTTGAGTAACTGCTGGCAAAATACAGGGTCCTGAGATGTGCTGTGTAAATATTTTATGAAGGAAGCTTCTCCAGCAGAGATGTTAATAATTTAAAGTATGATGTACTACATACTGAGTTTTAGGCATAGACATTTAGTAATAAATTTGTATTTTGTGTGAAAGCCTAGTAAATGACTCCCCTGCCACATATTTTGTGTTACAACTGTGTTTGCATGCCTTCCTTCATAAATTATGCCCATGTATATACATGTCACAATTAACTGGGATTTTTTTAAACCAGACATGATTCCAGGGTCCATTATGGGTCACATCTAAAAAAGATATAGCCTCCAAGTCAGTAGTGCATGACTCCAAGAAGCCAATATTTTGTTGGAGATGTGCAATTACTTTGTTTTTCCTTCTGCAGCTTCCTGTGCAGCTAACAGGGCAATTCAGGGAAGGACAGTCCCCCAGGAAGGCAACTATTGTTTTTAAGTCAGGTTTTATTCTATTAAGCATGGCTGCAGTAAGGGTAGCATTCATCTTTGATTCAGTAGCCAGCCAGCTAGAAAAGTTGGCCAGGAAACTCAAGACTTACTTTGTAGATGCTTTTCTGTCTGCATCCCACTCAAGGCATGTAACTCCTCTGGATTGAGCTTTAAATGTATTTTATTTAGAAAACTAATTTATGGTATTTTGCATACTGCTTGAACTCCTTGGATTGTTTCAGTATAATGTTGTGGTGATAAATATTCACATTATATTTCCAATTTTCAGAGGATTCATGCTGGGGAAACAAAGTAGATAGACACAACAATAAATCAGTGTAAGGATGGGCTTATAAATGTGTCAGTCAAAATCTCTTCTAATTCTTCAGGTTTAAAATGTTATTTGCCAGTTCTGCTGTTTCTATTGCACTGTTATCTTTTTGTCCTTAGTTGCACTTGCTGTTTTATTATCCCATGTATTTTTTAATAGGAAATTAAGCCTCTGCTCTATGTAGAATTAACCAGAGAGAGCATCCAGAACAAGCAGCTATGTCAGAATAGGTTTGCCATTTCATACATGCATGGTATTTCTGGCTGTAATATAATAAAATATTTAAAGTTGAGATTATATCTCTTCTGTACTAAAAATCAGAACAGTTTCTGTCAGGCAGGAGCATTAACTCTCTCTCTCTGCATCAGATAATGCTCCCTATTTGTATTTGTTAATGAGTGCAGACATTCATATTTTAGTACCTGATGGGGATGTAAGAGACAGAATATAGATTTTCCTCCCCCCACCCAAATTAGAAAATTATCTGAAGGGATGGATGATTAATAATCATTCTAAATTAAAGTGCTTTCATAAGCTACCATACAGAACCTCACTTTTAAAAAATCAATCTTTCAAAGCTGTCATTTTTGTCATTTGTTAAGCATTTGTTGAGGAGGGAAGAGAATATTTGTCCTAATTCTAAGCTCCCTAAGCTGTGCCAAGAAAAAGAATTAAAAAAAAAAAGAGAAAGTCATCCTACTAATGCACTGTATTGCAACAGAGATTAAATTGATCACTCTGCTTAGGTATTTCCAGAGTGTACCTTGCTGTAATATGTGGGCTCTGGATTGATGTGCTGCACAGTGCACTAATAGGTCATAGAAAATATCTGAATAGCTAGCAATATATCTAATTCCACCAATGACTTTTACCATGGGGGATTATTGAAATCATAATAAACCTGGTGCCTGAAAGGACAGAGACTTTGGTGAAATGCTAAGAAGAAAGGAGGAATAGATTGCCCAACTTGTGTTAGCCTTTTCTGAGGTTGTGATGGCTCTGAGCCTGCCCAAGAAACTTTCCCATAGATGTTTATTGCAGGGCTGGGACTGAGCCTGAGAGACAGGAATTTGTTAGTACTGATCCTGGATCTGTCATCTCCTCTCCAAGTGGCTTTAACACAGAATTCTGCTGCAATTTCCTCTTCCTGACGAGCCAGGGAGGATGAATCAGTTAATGTTTGAGCAAATTTTTGAAAATGTTACAGGCTGTTCTTGTTTGACTTTCATTAAGCTTTTATTTTAATCTGAGACGACAAGTCAAACAGAAAAGATATGCAATGTACTTCATATTTGGGCCAGAGCCTAGTTACAATACTGTATAGGGATATAAAAAAATAAAAAAAATAGGAAAGAGAGAGGGAGTGAAGATGGATAAAAACTTAAGTGCATGTACTGAGCTCATGTCTGACTGAATGACTGACCTAGAATACCTAATGCTGAAGCTTTGTGCAAAGAGTCTGATCCTGAGTCTTGCACAAGGCCCAGCATATCCTGGGCTAGGAATTTGTGGGTTTGCTGCAGGTGAACTTCCTCTCGTAATGGATGTGTGCAATAAGCTCTACTTACTCAATTGAAACAGAGAGGTTCAGTTCTTAGAGTGATTCGAGGAGTTTTGGGTACCGAGACCCAACAAATGCCATTTTTGACCTCTTAATAAATGATAAATCCATGACTCAGGGGCTCAGAGTGTGGCTGCATTGTGTTTCCTCTCTCTTGAAGCCAAGGAAGCAAGCTAAGGGAGAGAGCGCTCGGCTGGGCAGTGTTCTTTGTGACTTTCTTCATCTCTAGTTCCTTTTATTGCCTTTGGACCTGCTGTAAACAAACACCAATCTCTCTCCTCTATCACTTTAACTTGCAGGCTGCTCAGCAGTCCTCAGAGCCTCAAAAAGGTTGTAGCATTTCTTTAATAATCTCTAGTTTACTTTTCCTCTTGCTGCCCAATTTCCATGCTCTCATGTTGAAAAACCCCCATGAGATATTCACCTTTGGATATTTCATTTTTTGCTATCCCCAAGAGGAAGCTGAAAGCAGACAAGTTCACAGTTTGTTGATTGTGTTTGTTGTTCTGAATTTATTTAGTATTTAATTAATCCCGTGCAACATGTCATCCATCAGTCACCTGATGTAGCCTAGATCTCAGTCCCACCTGTAGTCTCTCTTTTCATGAAACAAGTTTCTTATGCTTTTATTGTCTTTCATACTTGAGAGTTTTCATTTTTTCTTAGAGTACTTTGTAGCTTTTGAGCTGTTCCTGGCAAGAGGGTGGCAAAGGAGGACTCCTCTGAAATGCAGTCTTGTTAAGCCTGAGGCTACAGGGAGCAGGAATGGGTGGATTTTGCTGACCTTCCAGTCCTGTGTTGTAGGAAGACCTTCACCTCCTGAAAAGTCAAAACTGCCTTTATGCACCTACTAAGTTTTCAGACTCAAAGCAAAGGGACTCTGTATTTCCAAGTACAAGAGCTTATGCAATCTCAGAGGACCAACTTTTATTCCACTGTATACTCAAAAGTTGAATGAAACTTTCTATTAGCAGCCCACTCCCCAAGATTTATCTCCACCAGTAACTTTTGCTTCTTTGCACACTTAAGGGATTTCTACAGGCTTTCTTCTTGTTCTCATGTTGTTTTACCTTCACTTCTGCCTTCACTTGCCTGTATCTGGTCCTCCTTAGTTAAAATGCTGATCATCACCTTCCTAGTTTCATGCTAATAGTGTGGGAGTCCTTTCTGTATTTTGGCATACACAATTTTGACTTTGGTCAAAGTACCCAGTAAAAAGAAAAAAGGCTCTCTAGAGAGGGCATGTTCACTGGGATCCTTAGCTGTCTAAGGTAAGTTTTACAGCTATCATTCATTGTCTCTGTATACTGATTTCTCTCCTTAGATTAAAAACTGACAAGCTTTCAGTCAGACTTTTAACTTTAGATGTTTAAAATGTGAGTGAGATCTTCCTCAGCAATATTGTTTAGTTTCTGTTGCCTCTTTGAAGGTCTTTTGTTTCATTACAGATTTTCTAAACTCCATTCTTCTTTCCATCTTTTCCCAGTGTTTTCTCCAGTAATACTGTCACATTTTTATTATCCTGTTCTTCCTTTCCCCTTCAGATTGGTGCATAAGTACTTCATTAGCCTTTAAATCTCCTGATATCTCCATAAGCATATGTTTGTGCCTCTTCCCTCTACCCTGAAGTTCCCTTAGCTCTCCTCTAATTTAAATTTACTCTTCCAAAACCTGCTATCTCCCACGAGTTCTCTACATTCCTCTCCATTTTTTTTCCTAGCTGATCTGCAGAATAAAATCAGAGCTGAGAGGCAGAAATGTCTTGGATAACGACTTTTCTACTTTTACACCAACTTAAACATGATGAAGGAATGCTTAACCTGTTTTCACTGTTGTTCTCTCCTCCTCCACATTCCCTCTCCCCAGCATCTTAAAATACTCTTAGGATTTTCCCAGCTCCATTGACTTTCTTCCTGCAGAAGGCAGGTGGTCAAATGCCATGGAAGGCAAAAACCATGGATCTAACCCATGAGGAGCAGATGTGTGTAGTGGCTTGCAGTAAGAGCCTGAAATCCTTTTTCTGTACTCAGAACCAGCTCTTTCATCCTCCTGCCGTTAACGTTTGCCTCCTGCAGTGGCCTAGTATTGGTTAAAGGCTCTGACACACAAAATCAATGTCTTGATTTGAGAGGGAGTAAGCAGGGGGAAAATATACATTCCATCCAGCAAATTTGCTCTGTTACCATATGTTCTTACACAGCAGCTTCTTCTCCTGCCTTTAAACACCAGAGCAGCAGCAGCAGCTGTCTCTCCTTCTCGCAGGCTTCCCACACACACTGTTAATGGGTTCTGCCTCACCCTCCTCTCCATCTCAGCTGCCCTTAGCTTGCTGCTGGAGAACAAGGTGGGAGGTGTAGCATTTCTTTCCTGTTTCTCATCTCCCTTACATGGGTTTTACTTGTACAAAACTCTCACCTTGTTGGAACAGAGGAGCAGATTCTTTACATTCTGCTTACCAGACAGCAGCCTCCTCATGCTCTCTGCCACCCAGGATGGGAGTTGTAGTAATTTAATTGTAACACTCTTCTTCTACCAACTTGGTCAATAACTGAATGATAGGAAAGGTCAAGGTTTACAAACTAGTGAACTCTGCTCTTGGATACTGTTGTTCTCCTACTTGCTTTTTCTGGTTGGAAAGTAATTGCTTTGAGCACCAGAAATGATTGCAGATGATTACACCTTTTAAAGCAGCCTCAGGATCTCATTCTGAGGAAGAGCACAGTCTGTAAAATGTTGTATGCCTCGCCCAGCAATTACTCACTTTGTTGTAGCTAATTTCAGAAAGCAAAAATTGCCCCCTATTTCTGAAAAGAATGGGGTTTTTTTTTGATCAGCAGTACTGCTTTTCAAATAGATTTTTATATGGCTTCCAGGTAGTTGTAAAAATACGAAACAAGATATTTTGTTTCCACTCACATTCTTTTTAAGACTTTAAAATTTATTTTTTTTTGTGGTAAAATCTGTTGATGAACAAAATTTAGTAAATAAGTTTTCATTTTTCCATCATGTTTCATTATGAGGATGTTATTGCAACATATTATTGAAGGTCAGGCAATTCAATCCACAATCAAATATTTTAATTTGTTAAAGAGGGGTTTTTTCAGGTCAATATTGCCAAGTAGCATTGATATAATCTTCCATGGCAACTGGATGTTGTCTCTCATGAGGAAATATATTCTTTCTTGTGGTTGAAATTTGGTGTACATCATGAAATCAATGTATTGGAGAATAGCCACATAAAGCACTTCAGTTGCAGTCCATGAGAGCCTGGAGCAATTTGGGAGAGCACAGGTGTTTCTTGAAATGATCCCAAATGGAACATGTACAGTTCAGGTGAGTTGAAATGAGTGTTTTGATTTAAGGAATAATGAAGTATTTCATTTTGGTAGATAATTTTGGAACAATATTTTTTCACCATTTCTGCGGCACGATTTTTTCCATAGCTATTTCTGTCATGGCAGAATCTAGTATTTTGACTTTTCACCCCAATCTGAATTTTGTACCCCATAGAAATTCTAATTTTTAACTGGTTTTAGAAATCAGTAACCTCCTGTGCCTATTTCTGAGGCAGGAGATGTGTTGAAAGCATTGTCTTTAGGAAAATGATACACACATCTCTCCATGTAAACCTTGATATAATGTACTATTAATACAATGTCATTTTAAGGAACTTGATTGGATTATGCAAAAGAAATTCCCTTAAATTATTAAAACAACCTAAGTGAGGCTGGAAAAAGAGGCTGTGATAGTGTACTGAAACTCATAGTATTCTTCCCTCTTCCATGCCCACATGAGGATGTAATGCAGGAAGTTTCTGCTCTTCTCTTCCCCAGGCTGCTTCTGTTTGTACTGCTGTGGGATGGCAGTGGCTGGCTCTCACAGAATCACTGTGTTCCACAGGGAAACAGGCCAGATTTGGGATGTCCTGGGCTATGTTCAACCACATGCACTTAGAAACCACAAGGCAGGCTAATTCCATTCATCTCTCTTTGCTTCTTGGAGCCTGCCTGTGGAGGTCTGACCTCAGCGCTTGCGGCAAAGCAGGAATTTGAGAGCGTGGTAGATTATCTGGTAGATAAGCTCTTGTAGATAAGAGGCACCATTGAATCTTTCTGGATAGAACTAGAATAGTTGCAATGTGTTTGTTTTGCCATGGAAAGTGGCTGGTCTGTCTTTCACAGTAAGATCCAGAGTGCTAGGAGAACAAGAAAATGAAATTGCAGCTAACTCTAATGCACCATTGTGTTAACACTGGATAAAGCAGTGTCTGAAATGAATAGGAGATTCTGAAAGGCTGAATATCTGAACAGTCGACCACAGTGTGAGCAAATAACTTGGTGTTCCACACACCAAAGCCTAATTTTGTTTTAAAACAGAGTGCAGTGTTTGTCCAAGACTTTCAGCTGTCTTCCCTTGTTGCAGAGTGGGTGTGCATATGCTCATGCCTGGATGGCATTGTGCATCTACAAATTGTTCAGATCATTCTGTTTGTTGGCTCTGTAACCCCACACTCCAATACAATAATAGTAGTAATGCTTGAGACTCTAGGGACATGAGAGAACCAAAAGAAGTTTATTCCTCTGCTCAGAAAAATAAACCACCTAGCTAAGCTCAGTAGTTTTTCCATAACAGACATAATTAGGAACTGATTATCAGCAGCACTACTCACTTAAATTTGGCATTGAATTTCCCAAAGATACAGCTTTTTCATTATCTTAAAACATTAAAAAAGGCCCTGTATGCTTATAGGGTAAATCCTACTCCTTCAGTCCTCTATTCAGTATACAATGTTCTCTATCAGCTCTTTAGACTGCAGTATCAGATGGCATGCATTTAAAAAGTAAGCACCCAAACCCAGGGCAACAAAGAGCTCTAAGAGATGCCTTCAAGTGTAGCCAGTGCCTTAGAGAAGAATTCAGTTTTCAATTAATACATAGCAGCAAAAGACAGATGGACAAAAAAGAACTAGAATTGTATGTACTGCAGTGACCATGAAAGCCAGAAGAATGCTGACTGACAGATGAGATCTGTTTTATCAGGCAAGGTGTATTAAACAGCTGCTTGCAGAAACTGGGGGGGACAGTGATTCCTGATGGTGGAATGAAGCAGCAAAATACCTGCTGCTTTTGTCCCAGGTCCTTTATGAGAAAGGGAAGAAGCAGGTAGAACCTGTAAAAGTGATAGCTCATGTATCACAGTATCACAGAATGTTAGGGGTTGGAAGGGCCCTGGAAAGCTCATCTAGTGCAACCCCCCTGCCAGAGCAGGATCACCTAGACCAGCTCACACAGCAATGTGTCCAGGCAGCTCTGCAATGGCTCCAGACAAGGAGACTCCACAGGCTCCTGGGCAGCCTGGGCCAGTGCTCTGGCACCTGAACTGCAAACAAGTTCCTCCTCGTGTTAATACTAAACCTCCTGTGCTCCAACTTGCTCCCATTCCCTCTTGTCCTACCATTGGATGCCATTGAGCAGAGCCTGGCTCTCTCCTCCTCACACTCACCCTTAACATATTTATAAACATTGCTGCTGCTCTACTTTGAGGGTAATTATACTTTCCAACTGCCAATGGCATTCACTATTCTGTATGTACAATCACACTTAGCTGGCATTTTTTGACTGCTGATGAGATTTGTTCCATTACTTGCTGGATACTCCCAGCTCCTGTTGACTGCTGGGGGCACTGGGGACAGTGCAGCAGTTAAAAAGTATTCCTCCAAACATGTAAATGCAGGGATGTGAGCACTGCTTCATGTACTCTGCTTGAAGTCAACTTCTACCTTGGTTGGTTACCTGGGAAACAGCTGTCAGCACAGTGGAAAGGAATCTATTGAGTGTGGTGGATAGGTGATGGCTTTAAAAAAAAAAGCTGAGAAACAACAAAAACCCCACCATTGCTCCATAATTTAGCTTTTTATGTGTGTCAAGAGAGAAACAGGAGAGAAGGTGTATATTTAAAGAAGTTTGTTAAGAGTAAAGTTTTTGCTGAACTAAATAGTCTGGAATTCCAGGAATAATTTAACTTATAGGAAGGGTCTTTTTATATCATAGAATCATAAAAGCATAGACTGTCCTGAGTTGGAAGGGACCCACAAAGATTGTTGAGTCCAACTCCTGTCTATGCCCAGGACAACCCTCCAAATTACACCATGTGCCTGAGGGTGTTGTCTGCATGCTTGGTGAATTCTGTCAGGTTTGGCAGCATGACTGCTGCCCTGGGGAGCCTGTTCCAGTGCTTCAGCACCCTCTGGCTGAAGAACTTTTTCCTGATATCCAACCTAAACCTACCCTGGCAGAGCTTCATGCCATGTAGTGAAAGGACAAGGGGCAATGGTTTTAAATTGGAGAGGAGTAGATTTAAACTGGATATTAGAAAGAAGTTGCTCCCCACGAGGGTGGTGGAACACTGGCCCAGGTTGCCCAGGGAAGTGGTTGAGTTCCCATCCCTGGAGGCATTGCAGGTGAGGCTCGCCAGGGCTCTGGGCAAGCTGCTCTAGTTGGGGATGTCCCTGGCCACTGCAGGGGGGTTGGACTAGATGAGCTCCAGAGGTCCCTTCCAACCCAAACCATTCTAGGATTCTATGATTCCCTCAGATCCTGTTGCTGGTTAACAAAGAGAAGAGATCAGCTCCTGCCCCTCCAATTCCCCCTGTGAGGAAGTTATGGACCACAATGAAGTCTTCCCTCAGTCTCCTCTTCTCCAAGCTGAGGTTTAAATTTCAGTAGCAACAACAATACTGAAATTAACAAAATTTTTGCTGAGTCTTTTCAATTTGTATGCTGCAAGTATGCCATAGCAGAGAATAATTAGATTGTTGACACTTTTAACCTTCAGAATTCTTCCAGAAGATTCAGTCTTTAGATCTTCCTTCCAATGAAGTTAAATGTGGTTGGATTTTTCAAATAGTGGTTCCTAAAGCTGCAGCAGACACATGTTAAGAACAGCTTTTCCATAGTTGTCAGAATTAAGAACTCCTGGCTTCTGCTCTGTGCTCATATTCACTGACCTGGGTCACATCTCAAAGACCAAAGCAGAGTAGACAGTGAAATTAAAAAGCTGGTTGTCTTGACATCAGTTATCATGCATTCCTGATGAGCTAATAATAATGGCACCATCAAACTTTTAGTTGTTACCTGTACTGCTGTGCACTTATCCTCTTCTTAAAGGGGTTTCTATGCTTCTGTTATGACAGAGAAGGGTAATCACATCACTCTAAACTATATAAAATAGGTGTTAAAAGTACTTGCCTGTATATCTTCCTTGTTTGTAAATGTCTGTTTTAATTGCTGTTAGTGTTTCAATTTGAGATGAACTCTCAACATCTCACCACTGATTTGTCATCCTCGTATGACCAAGTGGATTTCCAGAGTTCCATTGCAGAGTTACTTTTAAAGGCTCCCCTTTTGCCTTAATCCTGGCTTCCTTGAGGCTGCCAGGGGAGTTAAGTACCTCCCTGTTGGCTTACAGTGAGCACAGGACACCCTAGGGACTAGTTTCCATTGAAACAAACAAACTCATGCCTTTTCCTTTGCCCCATGTCAGCTGGAAAACTCCATTTAGTCTAACTGTTTAGTCCATCAACTGGAAAATTAACATCTCAATTACCTTGTATCCTTGTTTCAAGATCTAAGCTTGCAAGGTTAGTAAAGCTATCATATAGCATTAGTCTGGAACACCATTACTCCATAATGCTCAGTTTCCATCTTGCTGATCAATATTCTCCAAACCACAGTCCTTAGTTTGAGTTAAATATAATTGTCCTGCAGGAAAGATAAGAAGGAAAAATATCCTGGAAACTATCTGAAGGCAACTCAGGTTAGCAGAGAGCAGGTGATGAGAGGAAATGATGCTAGATGGACAGAGTTTATTTCATAAATATATACTTTCTGGTTCTAGAAAGAAATGTGTTTATCCCCAATCCCATGTAGATGGTTTTACTTCTGCATTTTTTTGTTTAAGCAATCTGATGACAACATTATTGCCTCAGTTTTCCATTATGTGGAAAAAAATGAAGGCTGCCTGAAGAGGGACTAGGCTGTATCTATTCCTGCAAAAGGAACAACCAAATTTAGCACAAGAGGTATCTGTGAGTAAAATGATGTGGCATGAAAAGGTTCCTCCACAGAGCAAGGAAATTCCACATGACTATAAGCATACGTTTATGTTAATTAAGAACAGATCTAGGGTTGAAGAGGCTGGAGAAATGGATATTACTGTACAGAATATATATGATCACTCTTAAATATGTTGTGCCTGTTAACTGCCTATGACTATATGCTCCACACTATACTTAGCAAGTCTGTCTGTCAGAGAGCTCTAATTGCTTTATGTGTGAGAACATTAAGCTGTAATAAATTTATATACACAGCTGTTCCATTACTGCAGAACAAGTTTTATCTCCTAATAAATTGATGTTTCTTTTTAGTGTCAACTCAAACCAAAATTTACACCCAAGAAGGTGACCCTTACCATCACATAATTAGTTCAGTGACACTGGTGGTGATAGAGGGTACACACTGTACATCTCTTAAGCATATTGATGGAAGAAAGTTTTGACTTCTGTTAATTGTTACTCGAAAGCTTAATTTTGATTAAGAGCAGCTTTAATTGGAAAAGGAAAAAGAATCATGACCTTTAAATATACACTGCAAATAGCATGTCTGCATTTACAGGGAGTTGCACCATAACAGGAAAAAAAAAAGCTGTCTAAAAGCCTTCTTTAAAATGGGGAGGTGGGAGGGAGGCATTGTGGTTCTGTATGGAGTCACATTTAGGTTAATGGAACAGAAGCTTAGACTGCCCTGGACTTTTGATTAATATTTAATTAATCTTCTGTAGAAGACTCTGATTTGAATTAAACTGGGTACTAATAAAGGAACCAATTCACTAAAGAGTTCACATAAATTTGACCTGCCATTATGAGAATTTAAATGAAAATGGCTGAAGTTTTGTTTTCTGCTCATTTTATACCTGCTCTACATCAAGTGTGAGTAACTTACTAGGAGTGATAGAGCTAGGAAAAATGTGACCTGAACTGGGCACTGGTAATAGAGCCATAGCTGTAATATAAGACATGCCATTTGGTTTATTTTAAATAACTACCAGGAGCTAATGAGTTGTATTGTTCTCTCAATGCAGGCTTGTACAGCCTGTGCAAAAGAAGCAATTACCTGTACACAACAAGGGCAAGCATAGATGCTCAAATGTAATCAGATAACCAGACTTGGGTCTCTTATCTTGGGATGTCTTGGGTGCAGCCAACAGGAGAATGAAAAGAGGAGACCTTATGTGAGTCATTTGATTTGTGCCAATGACTTAAAATAATATTGTTTGGTTAAAAACAAAAAAGCAATCCCTGTGATGTTTTTGGGGAGCTGCTCATGCTTCTATGTAGTCTCTTACTCAAAGTGACAGTAAAAGTGATGCAAAGCAAGGCTGTCCCCACTGCTCTGACTTCTCCTCTCTGTTGTGTGTTGGAGTGGCTAGAGTCAGCATTGCCTACTCGGAAGACAGGGAGGGGCTGAAGGGGTTCCTGCAGGATTCTCCTTTTTACTATCCTGATGGATATTTCGTATCGACTTGACCTCAGCATAGCACAAATGATTTTGTATGTATTTCCCTCCTTTTTTCTGCCAGCTGTTCTCATAGTCACGGTAGATACTATCACCATCTCGCACGCTACTCAGCTCCTGACCCTGGGAGCAGCTTTGATGTGGCCCTCTCCATAAATTTGGATATCAAAATCCCACAGAATTTCTCCAAGTGTCATTTTCTAAAGTGATTTCTTTCCTAGAGGTGCTCTGACTTTAGAAGTCTGCTCTGATGTCTGATTCCTCTAGTTTGAGGTGGCTGCAGAGTAGCCCTGTAGAGCTCAGCTCCCTTTGCAGTCACTGAGCTTACCACCTACTGCATGCATTTGTTGTGGGGAAAAGGACCATTTCACAAACATCTGTATGCTCCATTGTGCAAGAGCATTTCTGTTCTTAAACCATAAAATCTTTGGTTCAGGGCTGGTTGTAGGCAGTCTGTGCAGTGTCTGCTGCAGATAGGCTCCTGCTATTTGAGTAGTGCTTAATGATGCAGAAATCTGGTAAAAATAATAAAAAGTAAATAGCAAAAGGGCAGCAAAAAGCAGATCATTATGGGGCCTGCTTCCTAAGGATATTTATCATTCTTCTCTTACATAGCCTCTAATTCCTGGTTTTGGTTTCCCTGAAAAGCAAATTACTGTGCAACTCAAATGGGAAAATTCATGGGAATTGAACTTTATCTGAGTTAGCAGCATAGCAATATGCACTACTCTCTGGAAGCCAAGCCTTGCCTTGGTTAATTGTGAAAATTCCTGTAGATACTCATGGAGTTTCTGATACCTTTTGTAGGGGAGAAGTCATATAGGAGAAGGCTAGTGTTTACACCATGATGTGAACTGTCTTCTAGCACTTGCCTTCTTTACAGGATTATGGCAGTCACACATGACAAAACATACAGTGTGACCTTTACAATATAACCCTTGGATTACAGAGACAATGCTACAGAGATTAATCATAAATACCAGTGCAGTTTTGTGCTGATGTTTCATTAGTCTGTCACTTAACAGCACACAGCATTAATAAGGCTCATTATATTGAAAAAAGACAAAGAAAAATTGCAATTCTTATTTTTTAAGGTAATTGAAGAAGATACACTAAACTTTTACACTCAAGAGGGAGGAAAAAATTGGTTCAATACATTCTTTTAATAAATGCATTTGTTAAAAGTAACATAGTCTTCTATAAAGTCCTCTCAGACCGTTCAGCCTACTTGGTTTTTTGACTAGTGAAGAATGGTCAATGCCAGTAGAAACAAGTCTATAATTTGCATTAAATGGAACTAGCTCTGCAGTATTGTTTATGTGAATAGTCTCAGCTACTTGTTTGTAATATTTCATCTTGTCTTTTGAGAGCATGAAAGAGCATTTTGGAGATATGTATCAAGTTCTTCAGGTCAGCTGGGTTCAAGCTTACGCAGCCTCAGAGTTCTGTGGCTTCATTTTTGTCTGCTGGCAGGAGTTCCTCTTTGCTGGAAATACCCAAAGGAAACTCTTAAAGAAGATGTGGAGAACATTACAATGTCAGGGTACAACTTAGCCTTCTGTCATGTGTTTAATAATTATACATTTTCTGGTGTTGTCACAATTAATTCCTTTAACTAGAGATTAGTTATGTGTGAACTGGAGATGGACTTGTTAGCTGTTTCCCTGGCATATAAATTGCTGCCATCAGTTGTTTGAAAAATTCTGTTTTCATCTCAATGCGATTCTGTCATCCCAGCAATGCCTTTAAAGTCTTAATCTTGAAATATGAGGGGAAGGAAGGGAAAATATCTCAAATAATGAGTAAAAATGGCAATTTTTTGTTTTAGGGGTTCTTTTTCATAGGCATTTGTTTACTGTATAGATCAAATGTTTAGTGTGTCCTCTGACAAGTGCAGTCCATTAAATGCTTTATTCATGAACTGGGATCAAGGGATTGTCTCAGTTCTAGCCAGCTCTCTGAAATAAGATAATACAAGCAATTTCTATTAAGTATTATGCTTTAGGAGAATGAGGTGGGGGGAAAAGAAGAAATTCTTTAATCTCTTTGATCAGATTTGAATGGCAGAGAAATCTTATGCATTAATGTTTGAAATGAGAGATTTTTATCAGCAATCATTTTAGTAAGGAGAACTTGGGCTGCTGTGCTGAATAAATATACCTCTTAGTACGTGTAATATGTTGATTTCCCTGGAGTTGCTCTTTAATTCATTGCAGAAAAAGAATGAAGAAGTGGTAAAAAAAAAGGCAGAAAGTGATATTGCTGTAAGTGGACATGTTCAGACTGGTTTGACATATACTTCTGGTAGCTCAGGGGCAGTTTATGTGATCATTTCTATAAGAAATTGGTTCAGAATCAGTCCTAGAATTCCATATTGGTGACAAGAAGCTTAGAGCTATATTTCTTCCCTTAAAACCTTTTCAAAACTCTTGGTCAATACTTGGTCAGCTCTTCAGATGCCCATAAGCTCTCCAAGCTCAGCTGGATTCAATGAGTACGGACAGGTTTGTACAATGCAAGCTGAAGCCCAGCACTGTGTTTTAGAGCTCTGTACAGGAACTGGCTTGGTTGGCTGTTTTTTCCTTAGAACCACATAATTAGTCATTTCCATATCAGTGAGGCTTATGAATGAGAAATCTCACTTTTTTAACAGTGTTTAGGAAATAATTTCTGGTTTCTATACCAGGACTCTTGAAGTGAGCACACGTCCAGATGCTCCGACAGCAGCAGAAGGTTCTGGTTTGTGGCACTGTCTTTGCTGCTGGGCCTCCTGCCTGAAGTGTCTGAAATAGAATTACAGTACATTTTATTAAATTTATTATCATGCTCTAGAAGGAAAGGCATTTTCCATGGTTGGTTTTTTTTGTTCATGTGACTAATCTGTTATATTTGGGGATATCTGGCCAGTACAAGTTTGAACAGCAGCGATGTGTGCTTAATATCTTCTAAACTACTTTTTAGTGCTTGCCACTTGGACTGAAATCTTCCTAGTTAAAGACATCAGAATAAAGCAGTGTCTTAGAAATCCAACTGAAACTAGGTAATGATTACAAAATAAAGTGATATCAGTTTGGATATATTTTAACATGATGTCAAAACACATTGTCATCAGAATCCCCAGAGACACCATTATGGTGTCAAAATGAAACATTATCAGCCTAAGACTACAAGAATAACAACATGAAATAATACCATTGTAACTTGGTAGTCTAATGCCAATACCATGCACAATAAATGTGATGTTCTAAGAGGAATTACTTTACATATTTCATTCTTTCTGTTTACTAAAAAACATATGGCAATTATGTGACTCAAGAAAACCTTATAGCATTTGCATAGCATTTGCTGAAGTAATCTGAAAGTTAAGACACAAATTAGCCATAGTGAGGAGATCTTAACCACAGAAGCTGTTATGTTGCAATCCTTGGCTTATCTCAGGCATGGCTATACATGTCTATGTTTCAGCAACTAAAAATCTTTCTTAGGGTTTCTTTTTCTATGAAGAATTACAAGTAGTAGTTTAGTGTACTCTGTAAAGAACTATTAAAATGAGAGTAAAGTAAATGAGAACTGGTCACTGTATGGACTTTACAGAGGGTCTCAAACCCCACTTCTCAAAGGAGGCTGTTGGTCATGAGTGGATATGTGAATGCAAACACAGAGGAGCTGAGTGACTGAGACAATTTAGTTCTAATTCACCTTTCTACCTAAGGATTAAACTGTTGGCTTTATTGCCACATGAGCTGACCATAACCTTCTATCAAGCATTCTCAGGACTAGGTTTCTTAGAATGATTCTTTTTTCACATAGCTGGAGCCCAAGTTATCCTTCTAGAGTGGGATTCATCTGCCCTAATAGAGTTGTCTAAAGCTACCCAGCTAAGCTTCAGCTTGTCCCTCTACTCTTCTTTGTCACTGAAGAAAAGTAATGAGTTCTCAAGGGTGATTGCATCCTAGAACAGGTACTATGAATTGCCCTCTGGACTAATTTATTTCTGTGTATTTCCCTTAGAAAGGGTCTAGATGGCAATTTTAACTATGTGCTTGCCTTTTAGATGATTAAAATAGTTTGAAAAAACCCCCTCTTACCTTAGCCTGGTAAACAAATTAGCTTTCCTGTAGCCTTTATCAGGCTAATTGTCTTGGTAAACCACTGAAGTGGTGTTACAAGTAAAGGCTGTATTTCTTTTGCAGCAAGAAAAATATACACTTTTGAGTATCTGAAATCTGCACTCGGGTTGAGACTAAGCAGACCAACAACAATAAATACTATAATTTTGTATTTCTAATCCAGTGTTTTGAAACATAGCAAAACCCTCAGCAATTACTGAGCATCCTGCATAGTACAAGAATTACTGAGGAAAAGCCATTTTCAGCATTTCCAAGAGGAATAATCAGTGAAATAACTTGAAAATATCTTAAGTAGTAAAAGTTGAGTTACAGCTGCCTCATTAAATAACCAACTGAATTTTTGGATAGAAGGTAAGTGCTGCTCTTGTCTGTCCTTGCCTGGTATTGATTGTTTTTAATGTAACTTTAATTTTATGTTAATTTCTAGGTTTCAAGTTAATCAAGACTCTGTAGTGGGAAAGCATGATTAAAACATCTATTTATTCAAATCTTCATCTTTACAATAAAATGCTAAAAAGATTCATCCAGAAAGCAGCTGTTTTGCAAAATATCATATTGAGACTTTTTAAAGCTCCGTATGCAAATAATATCTAATTAAAAATCTTAATTAGTTTTTGTGCTAATCGGTGTAAATCTTAGTGATCAGCTTCATAAGAAGGCAACAGCCATGTGAATTTAGGCTCCAAGTCAAGTAATCAATCTTAGCTTTGATTCTGTTTTTTTCTTGGTTGAGTCATGTAAGCAACTGCATGCAGCAGCATGAAATAATGAAATAACAGCTTAACAGTAAGCCTAGATTTAAAGTTTTATTTAGAGGTTGTAGATTATTTAGTGCCAAAAATAAAGCAAGGATTCCACATCTCTCTGTGTTTTATATAGAATTGCTGATCTACTACTAATGCTTCTGGCAGAGGGAGGCTCCCCAAGCTTCAGCTTTCATAAGCCATGTGAAGTTTTGGCCTAGCCTGGGTATCCTTTAGCCAGTCATTGTTTGTTTGTTTGTTTTTAACTGACAACTTCTCATTTTGTACTTGGAAATTAGCCTATAATTACAGTAAGATATAATGTAAAAATCAATCAAAATATTATTGGGAGGTTTATAATACAACAGCCTCTCTGTCAAAGAAGATAAATAATTATACTATAATTAAGTTAGTGGCCAGTAAGGACTGTGGGAGCTGTGTGAACTTTGTGTAATGTAGTATCTTCTTAAACATTCAGGCATTTTAAAGAGATAGCTTTGTCCATACATCACTGTTTGTCTAGTTTGATATAGTAGTTTTATTTGTGCTTTCAAATCAGATGTCATTTTTAGTGAGGACAAGTGTTCACAAGAGTCAAAAATGTTCTGTTGTGTGCTGCTTGTTGCAACACTGATAACCTATTTCCCAAGCATTTTCTGTGGTTAAAGTGAAGTAAAACAACACAAAAGATTTTTGGGCTTTCTAGTATAATTTATGTCAATGCATTAAGCAAGACCTAAATATCTTTTAAAGAAGGGTTTGGGTTTTTTTTACCTTGAAGCAGAGCTAAATGTAGCCATTTACAAACACTGTTTAACGGTGCATTATTGGAATAAAATATTACTCACTTAGGATGAATCCTTCAAATCAAAGGGTACAATCAGGATTGGGTTTTTTTCCTATTTTTATGTCTGTAGACTCCTCCCATGAAAGGACAGAGGTTTTTTCTCCACTCCCATGATGGCTAGAGCTGGGCTCTGAGGCATGTTTATAGTGTGAAATGCAGTGTCAGCACAGGGCAGTAGCTGAGCCTGAGTTGTGCTCGAGTGAGCTGGGTAATACCTGCAGAGCAACACTCACACCACACAAGTGGTCTTGGCTGTGGACAGCTGTTCCTTTTTGCAAGTAGCTGCTGTGCTTTACAAAGGATCTACTCCCTCACTGCTGTGGCTGCCCCTCTGCTGAAGATTTCTATCCCCACATCTCACCCAGAATGGAGATCAGAGGGAGCTCTCCCTGAATAGCTTCCAGCAAAGCAGCTGGATGAGTTTAAACTGAGACAAAGGCTGACATGGCCTGAAGCCCACAAGGGATCTGTGCAATGATCCCTTCTGCTGGCACAGGAATGGCCAGCTCAGTCCAAGAGAGGATTTCTTCTCCATGGTGTTTCTTAAATGCCTTTGTGTTATTGTGCTAGGCAATCCTCCTTGTGTTGACACAAAATAGCCTGTGATGCCTAATTGTGGGTGTTCATCAGACCTAACAGTGCTGGAGCCATCATTGTTATTAGTTAGGATAAGAAGATACTTAGAAATTGAGAGCTCACTTCTCCCTGCCTGCCTTTGAAGTGATTTTGTATTTCATTTAGAGTCAAAAATGCAAATTTCTCCTTTGCTTGATCACCAGTATTTTTGCTTTATTTTCTTTTTCCATGATTTATTGAATCTTTGTATGTGTATTTCCACCATTTCCTTAACACCTTCTTGTGAAATTCAATTAGATATCATATCTTTTATTTTAGGTTATATGTAATGTTCTCTTTCTTTTCCATTTCCTTAACTCAGAAAATGCAATACCCTGTGACAATGGATGTAACAAGTTGTGTGTGGCTGAAAATTGCCTTGCCTTATATCTGCAAAATCTAACAGTTCCAAAGTAAGGCTTAGACTGTGTGATAACCCAGTAGCTGAGTATCTGCTTTCAGATGTTCATAGCAAGCTCCTAAAGTCTCTACTTTTCTTTTTAGTAGAAGAATTCCCCTGAAAAGTAAGACTGGATTTCTGTCTCCGGTGTGCAGGCTCTGACAGGCTAATAAGGAAGAGTGATGGTGGCAATAAAAAGGGTCTTGGGTGCATTCTTCAGATTTCACTGGTTATAAAATGATGGCCCTGCTACAGAAAGGGCCACAGAGGGACTCAAAGTGAAATCTAGTCTGGAGAGTTTGAAGAGACTGTTGTGAAGTGACCTCCTTATCAGTTGCAGCTCTCCACCTTCTTTATGGCCATTGCGTCAGAAGAAGCACCAAATTAAGAGCATTTGAGGCTACCTTTTTAACCTAGAGAATATAGAGTTGTGGTTTTGATATTTAATGATTTACTCTCTTGAAATGGATGTGAAATGATCAACAAATCACAATGTTGAAATGTAGAAATTAATCTCTCTCGCTGAAGAAAGTGAGTGTGTTTAGGGACTTGCCTAACTTCTTTGTGGTATTGGAGCTGATGTCTACTACTGTGAAGGTAAACTGGGAGTGACAGGAAACTTCCTGATGAGCTGATGTCACATGCATACCTATTGACATAAATCCGAGGTTTTAAAACCTTGTTTTGATGGAATTAATATGGTAAAATGTGTAAGTATATGTACAGGTAACATGTTAGATCTTGCCTGTCACATTAAGCCAATCCCTGAATTTAGCTGCCTTTAAAAACTGCAGTCTTTAAAGGAGATGTGTGTTCATTTAGCAAATAGGAAATGGCAAGAAAGAAGGGTTTTTATAACTTTGTGAACAGCAGAAATAAGCCAAGATTGAAAGAGATCTGTGGGGGGAAAATTTAGATAGGATGCATACCCTTCAGCATGCAAGAAGCTGCCCTTGTTAGAAACTAACTCTGCATGCATAATTAATTTGAGCAGCACATTCCCTTTCTTACAACTAGAAGAGAAATTGAATTCAGGTGTTTGGTGAACATATGGGGGATTTACTGTGAATTTATGACGTGTGGTTTGAGTGTAAAACCCCAAGATACTAGCTGATAAAACTTAATGAAGCTTGTGCAGAGAAGTTATTTTTATTTTTCAGTTTTGTAATTGATGCATTTTTTTGTTTTCTTTTGTTTTGTTTTTTTACACCTCTCCCCCCACCTTTTAATGCCTTATTCCCAATAAATTCTTTGACACTTAAGAAAAACAAAAGTAATTATAACTGCACCACGTTACAAGTGCTTTTGTAGCCTAACAGACTTGAGCTCTTGCAGAGCAGACTTTTTTCTCAGACTGACTATAGCAGTTCTGTAACATCTCTTTTATACAGCACTGGCCAGGGTTGTTCTTGTTTGTGTGCCATGTTTATATGTGTTAATATCTGTGTGGTCATGGGAAAATCTATTCCCTGGTGCCTCAGACAAGGACCATATGTAGGGCATGCTGGAAGGAGTGGATCAGCCAAATGTGTGCTTCAGAAGTGGTATTTAGAGGTCAAAAAATGAGCCATAGAACAAAGTAATAAGAAAAGACCAACCTGCTGTGGTAAAGTGGTGCCATCAGCCCTGTGGTGTGTGGGCACAGTCATCTGTGTCACTGATGATTAACGAATCAGTTTCAAGTGAACACAGCAGCACACCATGCATTGGAGCATGGTGCTAACTTTAAGCCTGGTAAAGGGCATGCTTTCATTTTATTTTATGTCCATGGCTTTTTGCAACAACTTGACAGTTTCTGCTTATCCACCCTCGAGGGCCATCCAAAAGAGACAAATCCATCTGCTTGGAGTAAGCACTGTGGAGAGAGGGTGCTCTAGTTTCATTAAATGTAGCAGAAGCTTTTATATTAGATTATAAACACACTGCTTTCTTTTGGGCTCTTTTCATCCTGTTCAAGCCATGAAGGAAAAGACCAATTTTGTAGATATCCAGTCTAGGATGAACTTTGGCAAGGATGTGTGTGCTGCCAATGTGTGCACGGGCACCAGAGCGAGGGCATTGTTAATCCTCAGTGGCATGGAAATAAACTCTTCTGCTGCTCCTCTCTACCTGTAGACACAGGCAGATTAAAATGCAGCTCTTGATTCTTAATAGAACATGAGTAATCTGTCCAAATGGAAATGAATTTCCTTTATACAAATAGGTGATAGTTATTTGCCAGCTTGAAGTAAATATGAACCCATCTGTGTTTTATAACTGCTATCCAGACATCTAAGCAGCCGATGAGGCCAGCGAGTCCCTGGCAGCTCCAATCTGTGTTAAAAGATTTCAAGGTGTAAAGGACACTGTTTGTTTACTAACCTTTTGGTTATTCTAGTGGTGTTACAACTGCCTGGTGATATTGTTAAGACCTTTTTCCATGCTTTTTCTGGCCAGTAAATTTTTTCCCCAAAAGCTTTAGTCATCCCTGGTCAGTAGCACATTTTGTATCTACTTTATCACACTGAAAAATCTGTCTGTTTTGAAAGGATTACAACTCTGTACATCAAAGCATGACATCACACAGAGACATTGCTTAATGAGCTGAGACTCTGATGGTCATTGCTGTAGCTGCTTGTTTCTGGAAATGTGTGACAGCTCTGGCCTATCTAAGCCTTGCTTAGAGCTGGGTTTTTAGCCCATGTTGGCGGGTGTGTATTTGAAAGCAGTGCTCACAAAATAGCTGATTGTGAAATGTGCCATCTGCAGATGGAAAGCAATAGGGTGCCAACTGTGTGACACAAGGAAGCCCAGACACTTTGCAACCCAAATTAACTTTGGCCCTAAAAGCCTTTTGTTATTTTTTTTTCTTTCTTAAGAACATTTAATAATGACAACCCTTTGAAAGAGGACCATCACTTCCATCTGATGCTAGGAGCTGCTAATTGTCTTCTGTAAGCTCACAGCCATTCTGTTATTGAGTGGGCATGGGGAAAGGCTCTCTGGGCAAGCTGTGGTTACTGTAGGGACTTGTCATTCCAGTTGGACTAAAAAGTTTAAAACCAGCATAAGTCAAGTCTTCAACAGCTTTTGGAAAGATTTCAAGTTAAAGTCCTTCCTTTCTGCTAGTAGTCCTGAATTGTTTAAAGTGAATTTGCCTTTAGGTTTTCAGTTCCTTTGAATGAAAAACTCAAACAGAACATGGTATATTTAATTAAACATTTGAGGACTTGCACCATACCTCTGTAAAAGTCAAAAAGGAATTTAAGCAGCAGGAACACCTGCAGCCCTGCATCCTAGTAGTCTGTTGATATAACTCTACCTTTCTGGGATGAATTAATCCAACAAGTCAAAATTCATTTTGCTTTAGACTGGCTAAGGACTCCTTACACTGGATATAATTGGTTTAGATCTGTCCCAAGGGATAATAATGTGACTACCACAAAGAGCTGTGGAATAAAACCCAGAACATTTCAGGACCTGAAAAAGAGATAAAGTTAAGTTGGCACTTTTGACTCCAAAATTTTGTGACAGCTTTTTATTGTGATTATGATTTTTGCACTTCCCTCCTTCTGGAGGGTGTAATTGTTGACTGGGGGTTGAATGAGCTATCAGGCAAGTATACCAAGTGTTCCCTGAGTGCAGTGGGAGAGCAGTGGGAGACATAAAAAAAACATAGCAGAAGAAGCATTGATGATAAAATTAACTGGATGAAGAGAGGCATGAAAAGCAATGGGAGACAGCATGGCAGGGTGGAGAATCAGAACAAGGTTGAGAGGAAAATGGAAAGGAGGAGAAGCCAACCTGAGGTTATCTTAGCACCTCCCTAGCTGTCTGCCTTTTCCTCTTCTAAACAAAAATGTTTCATTTGTTTAATTATTAGTGTTATAAAACTGCTGACTTGACACGTCTCTGTCTCACAGACTTTTTAAGCAAAAAGAAATTTGTGTAGATACAAAAGTGGTTCTGTCTTTTAATGTAGCTCCTTCTTTTTTTTTTCAGTGAAATAGTGCTTTTTTATAGTTCTCTTCTTTTGCAGTTTTCTAAATTTGGGTCATGTCCCTTGCTTTTCAGATAGAAATGATGTTAAAAGATTCATCTTCTCTGCCATTATCAAACCTTTTAATAACTTTGAATAGCTTTTCTTAATTCAGTTTGACTTTTTCCTTTTCCTTTTTCTTTTCCTTTTTATTTTTCTTTTAATTTTTATTTTCCTTTTCCTTTTTTCTTTTCTTTTTCTTTTCCTTTCTTTTTCTTTTCCTTTTTCTTTTCATTTTTATTTTCCTTTTCCTTTTTATTTTCCTTTTCCTTTTTTATTTTTTCTTTTCCTTTTCCTTTCTTTTTCTTCTTCTTTTCCTTTTTCTTTCTCTTTTCCTTTCTTTTTCTTTTTCTTTTACTTCTCCTTTTCCTTTTCCTTTTCCTTTTCCTTTTCCTTTTCCTTTTCCTTTTCCTTTTCCTTTTCCTTTTCCTTCTTTTCTTCTTTTTAAAATGTGCAGTGTAGAGTAATGCATGGGGGATAAAAACCAAGTGGTTGTGTGGTAAAGCTGGGCAGACTTTGACAATAAAGAATAAATTTACATAACACTAAACTGCAAATAGAGATAAGCTGTTCCACAAAATTAAGTTGAATTAAGGAAATAAAATCAGCAACACCCCTACAATGGAGAGGCAGTTTTGAAAATGCCAACAATGTTTCATTTCAACCTGTTCTAAATAAAGCTCTCTTTAACTGTGCTGTTCAAAACGGCAATTTGCACATAGAATTTGACCTACTCTACAAATAAAGCATTTCTTAAAGCTCCCATTTGAAAGAAAAAAAAAAACAAAACCACATGGAAAACAGTTATAAATAAACTCCAGGACTATCTCTTTTCATAGGAGAGAAGACATGGGATATAAATTGACTATTTCATTGCAGAACAGGAATCTATGGAATTGTTTTCTGTGGTCTCCCTGCAGATTTCTCATCATTCCTCATCAGCTCTTCTGAAATAAACAATGAAATGCAGGGTTTAAGAAGGCCATAAGAAGAGATTAAAATGCTTCTGGTTAGTCTTAATAGAACATATTTGTTTGTCAGGCTTTCTGTGATTCCCACATGAAGATGTTTGAAAGACAATGGGAGGTGTGGGGGTCAGGTGGGAGCTGCACAGCTGGAAACATGGCAATGAGATTTAACAATTATCCACTTTCCCTCTGTCCTGTGAAATAAGCCATTCCTGTGCATATTGCATTATGGTTTCACATAAACCTGCACTATGGAAAGCAGATTACCTGGGATAGCCATAGTGGAGAAATGGATGGTGTTGAAGAATTCCACGTTCTGGGTGTGTTGGTACACAGAGGCTGAGCCCTCTCCAACTCATCAGCATCTGCAGGGGGTAGCCCAGCACTGGTGTGCTGCCCAGACACCTTCCTGTGTGCTGGACTGTCAGATGGATTGTCTTGTACTGGCCAAAAGGCTTTGAATGCTTTCAAACTCAATGACTTGTTAAAAACAGAGCTAAGGGATAACAGGATCTTATTGATTGGGGAAAATAATCAAAGTGTATACATATAGGGCCTTCAGACTTTGTAGTGAATTTGATGTGGAGAAATATCTGACACTAGTACAGTTTATTGATTGGGGGAAATGTATCTTTCATGTTTATTCAGTAGCAGAGTTCATTAGGACTTTTCCCTTTATGGTAAGTGTGACACTAACACATGCATTCCTCTCCATTTCTTGAAATAACATAGACTGAAAAGGTGCCAGTAAGTTGTGATAATTTTTAGGAATAGCCTCATTCATCTAATCCTTATACTAGCTGAAGTTTCTTCATAGGTCAAACAGCATTAATCATCTTTAAAAAGCTAAATGAATGCTTGGAAATGATTTTTAAGTCTGCACTCCTGCACTGTAGCAGCAGTGCCACGCTAAGAAATTCCAGACACAGATGGCAGTTCCCAAGTATATTGATCATTTCCATCCTCCCTCTTTTAGCAACAGATCAACCCCTAACAACCATGACCGGATACAGCGCCTGAGACAGGAGTTCCAGCAGGCAAAGCAAGATGAGGATGTGGAAGACAGGAGAAGAACTTACAGTTTTGAGCAGCCATGGGTAAGTGCCTGGAGCCTGCCAAATCTGGAAGGCTGGCTGACTGCTGTGGGCCTTGGGCTGCTTGGGAGCAAACTGACAGGGACACAGGGTCCTTCACCTGCACACTTCTGGCCTTTCTCTTAGCTCTATTTTTGGTTCCTGGAGGTTGGTTTCATTTTTTAAGTTCCTCAGCCATCTGTCCTGTGTGCATATAGAATTAGTTGTTCTGTGTTTAGGCTCTCAGCTCTGTGAGTTACTGCTTGGAACTTTTTTTTTGCCTCAGAAGTAATATTCTGAAATTTTCTAGGAAAATCAGAGTAAAATATATACTACAGTTAAATAATTTAGAGAGAACACATAACCTTGTAAAACATATTATCTCTGAAGCAATATCACTGTGATTAGTTCTTTTCCCTCAGAGGAAGAGCTGTGTATTTTCACAATAAAAAAGGAGAGATACACATAATATTCTTCACAATAGTACCCCTTTGCCACTTACATTAGGTGAAACAGTTCTAATACTTCCTAACTGATCATTTAAATCCTATTCAATCTGTTCTAGCACTGTGATACAGTTATAGAAATCCATGTGCTCATCTTGTTCAACATGATTGAATGAATCTCTATTGCTTTTTAATCAATTAGGATCCTTTAAATATGAGACAAATATTTTCTTGGATTTTTGTTTAAAAAGCCACAGTAAAGACAGTGAACAATTTTCCTGCATTCCCCAAAAAACAGGAGCTGTATGATGACAGCAGAAGAAACTCTCAGAACTTGGGTGTTGGTGATGGGTTATTGTTAGCATTATGATGCACATGAGGCTGAGGTGGAAATAGCCAAAGATCTGCATCTGTGTCTATGAAGTCACTGAGAACAACCTAGGTAACATCATAGTGCATATGTCATCTTTGTTTGCTTGTTGTGGTGGATATAGAAGATCATTTTACTCTTATTGGGTCTTTGTGTCCTTGTCCATCTTAAACTTACCCTTTGGAACGTGTGGCATGGAGAGGACCAAAGGTAAATGTATCCCTAAATGACCCCAGACTGCTTAGCATACTCTATCAGGATACAGGCTTCTCTTTTCCCATGGTAGAAAACCTCTATTCTTCTGTGAAATTGAATAAATAAACCTTTTTTTATGAGCAGATGTTTTTGATTTGATGTGATGCAGCTAATGTGATAGCTCCTCACAGTCCTAAGGCAGCACTTTGGGGGTGAAAGGGGGCTGAGTGTAGGAGGTACTTTCCATTATGCAACTGCTGTTTAGTCTCCAAACTGAGAGATTTGAGCAGTATTCTTGGGAAAACTGTGTCTGAGAAAAACTTGCACTCTTGAAGACTTGGGAACTGAACTACTGAAGGTCATGGGCCAGATTGTTGTATATCTAAATGCCATAGCAACTTTAGACAGGCAACTTGGCTTTTATTATAGTTTCTTGTAATGAGCAGGGAGGGAATTATTTAGATGACAGGCTGATTACCTTAGGAATGGAATGATTTCCTAAATTGTGGGTCAGAACACTGACCTTCCCTTTTTTCTCCTATTCAAACAAATGGGATCTCTCTATTTACTCCTCTTCTACAGATCATGCAAATGAGCTCCAAGTGACTAATTCAGCTTAATGTATTAATATTCATTCTGAAGCTTATTGTTGCTTTTGTAGGAGCTGCTCTGTTGTTAAATACATAGGTGACCAAATGTTTTATTTTAGATAAGTACTTAAAAAAAAAATTGGCCCAGAGTACTTTTGAATTATAATTTATTTTTATTTCCTTCATGTACTCCAACCTTTCAAGCTCACAATGCTTGGAAAGGATAAAGCAATGATCTCATCCATTTCAGCAGTTCACAATCATTTCAGTGTTAAGGAGCCATAACCATCTCTGTTAAGGAGTGTGTTTTACCTTAACATATTAATCTAAAATGATGGACTTTGTTAAGACACCCTCTCAAAACAGATCCAGATGTATTATTAAGTACCAGTGACATAAAAAAGATGCAAAAATGTTTTCTAATACATTCATCAAGATCTTTTTGATCTTCTCCATCTGTAGGCTGTTGGTTACAAACCACAGGCAGTGAAAAGTATACCTATACCTGGACCTTTGTGGGAAAGTGTGTTTTCTCCTGAGGGAGATGGGTTGCCCAACCTACACAAACAAAAAGAGGCCTCTGAGCTGCATGGCAGCAGCCAACTCTGACCTGGTTAGGATAGAAAGAGAGGAAAAACCCATCCACAAAGAAGTGTGTGCTATGAGGTGATAAGTAGTTTGCATTTCTCATTAACAAGCTGATGGGAGGGTTGAGGATAGGGAACAAAGTGCTGATGTGATAAGGGATTATTCCTTACTTTAAGGAAGTGTAAATGAACACTGAGTTGGCAGTGCAAGTAATGGATATTGAGAGAAATCTGGCAACTCTGAGGATGTTCAGAGGAGCTCAATAGCTCAGGAACCTGCTAATATTATCAAAATGATCCCATGAACCTTACCAACTCCGATCCATCCCAGACTATTAATGGCCTGTGACACAGGAGCCCAGTTAGGTGTGACAAATACCTTCAGCCTCCTCCAGAGTCTGGAGGCAGATCTCCATCCCCTGGAGCACTAGAGGATGCTGGCTCGGAGTGAAACCCAGAGCACAGAGAGCAGCTCCTGACCCCAGCCCTGGCTGCCTGTGCCCATCAGGGGAAGGTTATTTCTCTACAGATGAACTATGTGAGAGAGCTGGACTTTTTGCCTGCCTGTTGTTGCCCTGCCAGTAAACAAAATACTTGACTGCCTGTGAGTGCTCCTAGAGCATCAGGCAGCTTAATAGACACAAAAAGGGATAGTGCTGGGAGGAGGTGACACTGTCTGTTCAGCAGGGTAACATTTCTGCTCAAGGCCATTTGAATGACACACTCTTCAGGTTTAATAACTGATTAACTGTCTCTAAAACCCACTAGTTCTGCACCTGAGACAAAGCTTTATGGAAAGGGCTTTTCATTTGTTTATTTTAAGATAACTTTCCTGAGCTCTATAAATTTATTTTTTTTCTCTTACATGGCTTTTTTATTTTTCGTGTTGCAAGAAAAAAAAAACAACCAAGGTACAAAAGGGTTTCAAGGGCAATACTGTATGCCTGGTGTTACATGGGAAAGAAAAAGAGATTAATCCATTTTAATCCTGCTGATGTTAATTCCAGAGTTTGCAGGAATGTGTATCTGGGCATGTAGAATTGCATGGAATCACAGTATGTCTGCTAATATTTAAGGCCCTTGCTGTTGCTATGACATTTTTATACCAGGGCAGGATTCTTTTGGGGCTGATTTTTTTTCTATTCAGTACCAAAACTGAGCTTCTGGGTGTTTGGGATTTTTTGTTGTTGTTCTTTTCTGCATAGTATTGAGTTTGCTCAGGTTTATCCTTCCTTGCACCAGTCCTGGGGCTTAGGGAAATTTTGGTTGCAGTTTGTTCCATATCTTCTATTTTTGCTTAATCACATGTTAATTAACAGATCCCCAGCTTCAATAACAAACCCAGAGCATTTCTAGGCCTAAATGTCAGAGAGTGAACAATCCAATTTAAAAAAGAGCATATTAAATCCATCAAAAACACTACATCTGCTTGCCAGTCCTGCTTCTAGAAGCACACCAATCATCAAAAAAAAAAACCCAACCCCAGAGCTGCAGGAGGGACAAAAGTTGGTGGTTTCTTTCCTCATATTTAATTTAAATAAAAAATCAATGCTAAAAATGGAAAGTGGCTAATTCCATTCACAAATACTTTCATTCCCTGTCATCTCAGATCTATTTGGACCATAAGAGAAAATTGGCCTTGAGAGAGAAGCTGAGCAAATTCTACTTTAAATATTTAGAAGGCAAACAAAAAGATGATTTTTTTTTTTTTTTTTTCCTAAAGGTAACAGCTAACTGGGTCAAAATAAATATACTACCTGACTCATCTGAGTATAGCTTTAATTAGGTGCAAAAATCTGTGAAATGTAAATAATTGCATGATTTTCATCCAGGAAAGATTGCAGAAGTCCTAATGACATACTTAGGCATGGCCTGATAGAGAAATGCTCAGACAATGTAGGGACTCTGCTTGCTTTTTCTGCTGCTTGTTGATGTGTAGATCTTGTCTCTAAGACAGATTTATACAGAAATGATATTTTGTATCTGTTTATGACACTCATTTCTTATCTCTGTATTTGAATCCTTGACCTAGTCAAAACCATAATGAATTCTAAATAATCTAAAATTCTTTCAGAAAAAAACAACCAAAAACCCTGATTATTTATTGCTGTAACTTTGACTCTAACATATTAATTTTACCTTGAAAAATGAATAACAGACTCTACTTAAACATTGTAAAATTTAGATCAGGCTGTAAATTATGTCTAATTAACACATTAATGAGAAAGACAAGTAGTATATTAATTCTTTCTATTAGGAATCCATTTCAAGAGTCTTTTTCAGCTTATTTTATTCAAGATATTAGGCAATATCTAGTGGAACATTGCAGAGGATAAAGAATACCTGAGGAGTGAAACTGTTGTTTCTCCTATCCCAATCTTGTTCAAAGAGGAAACCAAAGATAGTTTCTCTTTAGTGTCCATTTTGTGTCAGACCTGCAAAGGATTTCAAGAAACATCATTTTCTTTACTAATCTCCCTGTTAACTCTTTCTTTGCTCTGTGATTCTCAGTAAGCATTTCTGCCAGGTTCTCTCTATGGCTGCGGGCTATCAGATACTCTGTCAGCTCAGCTCCTGGGTCTCCTATCACCTGAACTGTTTGCATCTTGCTGAAAACCCAGTGTCCTAGAGCACCTCCATGATCTCCTCGAATTCTGTGGCAACTTTGATGTCTGCCAGCCCTGGAAGATCCATGCTGCCAACATACAGAGCTCCCCTCCATGGGCACACACACTCTACAGGGAAAGAAACTGGGTGGGCAGCTACTGCTTTAGCTAGGAGAGAGAAGAGAGACCTCTATCCCCAAAATATGCTGCCTTTTTCTGCTGGTAGTGGTCAGTACAATATAAGCCATGGGGGTACCTCCTCTGTGAAATGAAAAAACATTGTTTGCTTGAAGAGCCAATGGCATCTTGGCCTGGATCAAGAATAGTGTGACCAGCAGGACTAGGGATGTGATCCTCCCCCTGTACTCTGCACTGGTGAGGCCNATTCTGTGAAGAGTGAAATCTGTAGCAACTTCTAACTTCACAGCCCTGCTTTTAAATTGATGCCTTTTTGAGGAGAGAGTTGTGTGTTTGCACAGAGCTTAAAGCCCAGTTTTACATTCTGAGTATTGTTTAACAAAGCTGGAGGCAATAGCTATCATTGCCACTTGAATGTATTGTGGAAGGCATGAACATACATTTATTTGTATAATGCAGCCTTGGTTGTTGTTGTGGCCTTGACTGCATCCTGATTTAAAAGGTCAGTGCTTGTCATACATCTCATTGCAAACAAGGCCAGAGTTCTTATCAAGCTGTACTGTGAAGAACAGGCTGTTGCCAGGTTTGCTGGATGATTTCAGGTTGTTATAATTGTACTTAGCCTTGTATTGATGTCAGTGTTAAAATTACTGTGTTTTGTGTATTCTTTTGTGGATGTTGAAAGATGTGGAAATAGTTCAAGCTTTTTTAGGTAATTAGCTCCATTTTGTGCTGACATAAATGGGGTGTGCATGTATATAGATGTGTGTTTGTGTATATATTTTATACAAATATATATGTATTAAAGTATACTTGGGGGCTTGAGACAAAATTACCAATTCACTCTTGAAGACTAAGGTTACTTTAATGTGAATATTTCAACATGCAACAACATGTTGAAAAGATAAATCAGTGAATGGAGACTTGCTTTTTTCTGAACAAGATTTCAAAAAGAAACATGTAAAGAGTTTATATCATCATAACCATACATCACAGGCATTCACTATGGGATCACTGAGGGTTTTTTAATGAAAAGATTTGAAAGAAAGATATTTTCAATAATAAGATGGTTGAATATAGCTGCCTGTGTGTGTATGTTATGTTATGGGCTATGTGATTACATACAACTGGAGTACTTTTATATCTCCTTGCCATGTTTTTGGATGCTTGAAATCAGATAGCAGATTTGATTCCATGAACAGCTTTTTGTGGAGGTGAACAACATGCAGGCAGGACTCTCCTTTTCAGATCAGTTAAGTATTGCAAATCTACTTAGTTTAACAGGGCTCATGGAGGCACTTGTACCTTCAGAAAATCAGGTAGTGGGTGTTAGGTGTTTGTCTTTAGACCCATTAGGTGAAATTCTTTGTGAGCTGTGGAGAATCCAGAGCTGACTCCTCAGACCCAGTCATTCTGGGCATGCCTCTATTTAACCATTGCTTGCTCTGTGCACATCTCTGAAGCTACAGTTTTGATCTCACTCCATTTGTAGTCCATTAGGGCTTTCAAAGCCTCTGTCACTTTAGTAAAAGCTTTTGTGGTAACTTCAGCTCCCTGCATATATGTGTGCCTGTACTTGCATTCATGCTTTCTAGATGATGCATTTCAGTGTCTTGTGTAACCTTAACTGAGCAGCAGCTCAATTCTGGCTCCATAGTTTTAGTGATTTAACCATTCCCTGTACAGTAAAATCCTTTAATCAGTTATATTTACAGTGAACTGAAAAAAACCTGAGATTATTTTCAAATAGAAACAATTCTGATTTCATGTCTTACCTGTTATATTTTCTCACATATGACATAATGTAGTTGCAAGCTTTCCAACCTTGTTAAATTGAAACCCATAAAATGAAGAGATCTGCTCTAAAATCTTAGTTTACATGTTTTTATTCCTTATGGAGAAGTTGAGATGGGATCTTCTGTGTTTCCCTCTGGTTCTCTGTAAGCTGCTTATAACCACACTGGAGAGAATTCACAAATAAATCTCGTGATTTTCAGGTAATCACTCTCTTCCATAGCTGAGCCCTTCAATAAAATACCAAATGTCAGAAGACTCTCAATAAAGTCAAGAAAGTTAGAAATGTTGACATATGCAATAACTGAAATGCTGTGTTCTGGACGTGTTGCCCTTATTTAATATAGTAGGAAATCTCCATGGAGGTTGTTGCTTTGGACATACATATGTACAGCTTATTCATCTCTAAGAAAATTTCCCAGTAGGCTGACACACAATTCTGTTTTCTCAACTTGTTACTTCATCATATCCATTCCTAAAGCACTTTTTGTTAGAGGTTTGCTGAGGTTTTTACAGAGTAAATCTATTGTGAAGTAGACATCAATGCTGCCTTAAGGATTCTCTTAAATAAGTTCTCTGTTACTCATAGTCTGCTTTCACATTCTGATTCTTTTGCACAGTAATCTTCTTGTAATGGGAAAGGCAATTGTTCCCCAAATTGTATCTGTTAAACCCAGAGCTGTGACTGATGCCCTGTCTGAAGTGGATTCTTATTGAAAATGAGGTTTCTAAAAGTTGGAACACCTGTTTCAAATTTGTTGTGTTTCTGGCTGCCTGCAGGTACTTGACTATAGAGTAAGAAAAAGAAGTTTATATCACAAATGACAACTTCCTAGTTTCTAAAACTTGTCTTCAATGTACAAAGCTTTTGAAGAGCCTCTTATCCTGCAGATGTTTGTGAGCCATTATGATATCTTTCTACTGCAGAAATTATAATGGCAAAAACCAAGGGTTGTTTGCCTTCAGGGAAGGCACAGAAAAAAGGCAAAAGCAAGTCTGAGACAAGCTGTTTAGTTCCAGGCTTGGACAAGTGGTTATGCTCCTTAACCTCTCAGTGAGGTGAAAACTTGTTATTAAAACAAGAAAAGTCCAGAACATACTTTGACTGTTGTGGCACCCTCTTTTGCAACCTGAAATCACAAAGTCTGAAGAAAGTAGTCATGACTAGGCTTCACGAACAAAGATCCTGGGGAGGGCTCCATCCACGCTCATGAAGAAAGTAGTAATGTAAAATCAAAAGTCATATCTTTACAAAAGTAATCTTTTTCATAATCCAAAGTTTGATTCCAGCCATTCTGCCAGATCTGGACCAGTAATGTTCTCTGTTCCCAGAAGGGCCATTCATTTTCTCTTGCTCAGCCTCAAAGTTTCAAATTGTCGCCTCATTAAGATGTTATCTAAAGTCCTTCTCAGAGATACAAGGTTCTCTATTGTCCACAAGAGACTCACTAAATTTATCTACTTGATCACATCAAACCAGAAAATGTTTCTCTATCTCTCAGAAAAGCAAGCAGTGAGTGTCTGGACCAACAGCAGAGCAGGATGACTGCATTAGAGGAGAGTAGCACTTGAGCTCACTGGTGAGGTTCAAAAGAGCTACTGCGCTCCATCCTCCCTCAGATCCTCACTGGGATTCAAAACTTAGCACTATGTGGGCTAACTTGCTGTGTCTGAAGGTCTATTCCCTGGCAGTGTTCAAGGCCAGGCTGGATGCAGCCCTGGGTGACCTGGGCTAGTGATTGGCATCCTTGCTCAGTGTGGAGAGGTTGGAACTAGATGATCTTTAGGGTCCCTTCCAACCTGCCCATTCTAGGATTCCACCGAATCAATTTAAATTGCAGTGTTCCTATAAAACCATAACCCATTCTGGACCAATATTTTCTTGCTCCATCTGAGAAAAGCTAGATCAGAAACAGAATCTGCAGCACAAGCCATGGTTATGGGGCAGAGTTTAACCGGATTATTATGAAAGAGCTCCTTGGCCCATATGCTGAAACACGTATGTGTCCAAGAGCTCTTTTGTGGGTATTTTTCTGCTTTGTTTAAGACATTTTCCTTTTCATTTTGTAGCCAAGCACCAAGAGCTACTCGCAGAGCGGCAGGCACTCGGTGTCAGTAGAGGTCCAAATGCAGCGGCAGCGGCAAGAAGAAAGGGAGAGCTTCCAGCAAGCGCAGCGGCAATACAGCTCCTTACCCAGGTATGGCAACTGCCTCAGCCCATGGCCTCTGTGAGGAGCCTCCAGCTAAGCTCAGCTGGGGAAGGCAAACGTTAGCGCAGGCACTGTTGTTTAGCTTTGATACAAAGTGGAATGGATTCAGCATGGAAGAGGCATAAAATTTCTTAAGTGAGAGCATGTGGGAGCTGTTTATTTTGGGAGAATTGCTTCAGAGTTGATTTCAGTGGGGTATGATGACACTCAGCATCCAACAGAATTGAGACATTAAAACAAAGCTATGCTTTGTGGGACACCATCCAGTTGAATTTTCTGCAATTACAAAAGTCTCCAGAGCATGACATGGGTTGTCCCCTTTTGACATGTCAGATGATTTGGGTTATTTTTTTCCCCTGTTTCCTAATTCCTTACTGGGTAGAAATTCTGTCTTTGTGATGCTAATACAGTTTAGATTTTTTTAATGATCTGTTTGGGCAAAATATCTTTTACTTGATATTAAGCTTTAAGAATTAAAGTTTACCCAGCTTGTATTGTAAATTAACTATTACAGGCAAGCATTATGCAAATGGTCTTTGCATTCTGAAATATTTGTGGCAGTGGTTGAATGGAGAATCTTTTAGATCAGAAGTTGGTGTCAAATTCCCTTCCAACAAGGTTATATTGGTTTTTGAACCCCATGTTGAAATGGTGTGGAAAAAAAATCTGTGACCTTATACCGAGTGTAACTCCTTTGGAAACAAACAGAAGCATCATAAAGTTATCTAAACATGAACTCTTATCCTACCAACATCTTTGGAAATAAAACAGATCTCTCAGGTTTTCACTTGCTATAACACCTACCAGTGTAGACTTTTTTTATGTTGAGTTTGGGAGGTGGCAAAGGAAAATGTCAAGTTACTGTGTTTTCTGAGATTGTTGGTTTGTCATTTTGAAACTCTTGATGTTCCCTTTGCTCCTCAAACTTTCCTTCTGAAGTGTCCACACCTATTAATGTCATCTTGTTTTGCCTGAGAAATTCCCTTCCATTTTTGCTAGCCTCAGCTAAGCACAGATTGAGTGGAAGAGCACAAATGCTAATGCTGCTTTTAAGTTGGGGGGTGAGGTGGGGTTAATTTTAGTTTTAAAGCTAGGATTCTTAAAACTCACTTCCCCTCTTCTGTTTAATCACTGGTAGCATTTAAAACTTGGAAGCCCCTTGCAATGCAGTTCCAGTGGCAGAAATAATTCCTTTACAAGAAATTTGGAAAAGAATACCTTGTGTGTTAGAGATGTTTGTTTTGAAAAGAGCAACTGAGAACTTCACTCACTGTGCTTTTCAACATGAGAAATGACTAGCAAGCTAACAATACATGTTACTGAGTAGTTAATGATAATTTAATGACTCTTTGAACACATTGGATATTTGAGCTGTGCTGAAAGCAGACAGAATTCCAGGACCTTGGGCTAAAGTTGAGCACTGTAATAGCACAGTATGCCTATAACAAGATGGAACATTCCCTTCTCCAGCTTTACAAACTGCTGCCACCTCTGTGACTGATCTGTGAGGAAATCTTACTGCTACTCTGAAACTTAGGTCCAAAGCTTAATGTTGCAACTGTGGCTTTGTAATGATTAAAGGCTGTTCACTGAGCTTTGTTGTTTTTCATCTTGCATAGTCTCTAAGAGCCTTCTTTCCTTTTGTACATTCAAATAATTAGTACTGAAGGCAGATAAACTCTTGAGTCAATTTTAGAGGATCTTCCCAGAAAGACAGGGAAAGTGTGCCAACTAATTTTGAACAAGCACCAGAAAACAGTCAGTAAATTAAATCAGTTCAGCTAGTCATCCTCTTGTCCCATGTGAAACAGTAAAAGCAGTGTTTAACTCCAAGTTAATTTTCTAGTACTTCAAATTTATCTTGCTCTAGATCAGAAACCTGACAGTTTCGTAGCCTACAGAGGTTCCTTCAATTTGCTCTTGTTCCAGACAGTGATAAAACATGGCTCAGAAACATCATTTCTTTGGCAAAATTGGGCATGTAAAAACCAAGAACAGTTATAAAAATTGGCATGAGAATTTACATTAGATTGTAATTTATGCTGCCATAGTTTGCATTCATCCTGAATAACAATTTTCACCCAGAGGTCTTAAAATCTATTATGAAATATATTTGGGTATGGTCATTTTCAAGTTCTGTGTGTGAAAGGAAGTTTGGAAATTACTTTTACTCATGGTAGAAAAATTCTCTGTGTCTCTTGTCTGTCCACTGTATATTCATTGGATGAGGCCACACTGAGTCATATGTGTTGACATGAAAAACCAAGCCATTTATAAACAACTAAATGACTTTCTTATTGTTTAATGTTGCAATATATTTTGTTTTACTGCTTGATTCTCATGCACTAATTTTAATCTCAAAGTGGGTATCTCTTTTGCTGCAGCAGAAAATTGGTTTACTTTATCATCACCAATCTTATTTTAAATTCATAAAAGCATCTAGCAGCTTGATAGTAAATTAAAGCTGTTTTAAAACCATAATCTATCTTCAAAATAATGTGATGATTTATTGTGAGAAGAGATAAGAAAATGTAATTCCTGTGTGTATTTGATTTATTTATCTACCTTCTGGAGCCAAAAAATGAGCAAAAAAGGTTATCTCTGCCTTTTATTATATGAAATCTCTGCCTTTTATTATATGAAAACTAGAGCAAACTGGGAAACACCCCTGATAGCACAAAATTCCTTAGTTCTGGAAATGGGAGGAAGATACTCTCCTCTGTGTAACCACCTGTTAACAATGAGCTTTATCTTCTGACTTGAGCCAGGCTCTTCTCAATGGCATCCAATGTTAGGACAAGAGGGAATGGGAGCAAGTTGGACCACAGGAGGTTTAGTATTAACACGAGGAGGAACTTGTTTGCAGTTCAGGTGCCAGAGCACTGGCCCAGGCTGCCCAGGAGCCTGTGGAGTCTCCTTGTCTGGAGCCATTGCAGAGCTGCCTGGACACATTGCTGTGTGAGCTGGTCTAGGTGATCCTGCTCTGGCAGGGGGGTTGCACTAGATGATCTTTCTAGGGCCCTTCCAACCCCTGACATACTGTGATACTGTGTTACTGTGTCTGAGCAAGTGTTTTAAAGATCAGCCTGTTGCATTTTTAATCCAGTGGAGCCTAGATTCACATCTTTCAGGAGTGACTTCACGAGAGCTGGCTGTGAGCTGGTCACTCAGCAAGCACACAGTCTGTATGGGCTTTCCTAGTTTGCAGCTGAACTGAAGCACTTCTTGCTTGAGAACACCTCTGCTCTGAGGACAGGCTGAGGGAGCTGGGATTGTTCAGCCTGGAGAAGAGAAGGCTTCAGGGGAACTACTAGTGACCTTCCAGGACCTAAAGGGAACTTCCAAGAAGGCTGCAGAGGGCCTGTTTGCAAAGGCCTGCAGTGAAAGGACAAGGGGCAATGGGTTTAAATTGGAGAAGAGTAGATTTAAACTGGCCATTAGAAAGAAGTTCCTCCCCACGAGGGTGGTGGAACACTGGCCCAGGTTGCCCAGGGAGGTGGTTGAGTTCCCATCCCTGGAGGCATTGCAGGTGAGGCTTGCCAGGGCTCTGGGCAAGCTGCTCTAGTTGGGGATGTCCCTGCCCAGTGCAGGGGAGTTGGACTAGATGAGCTCCAGAGGTCCCTTCCAACCCAAACCGTTCTAGGATTCTATGATTCTATGATTCTATTCTATGATGGTGCTTGTAGCACTGTATGGGTTTTCATGGAATGTTCCCCCTGGATGTATAGTTTAACTCTATAGAAATTGTTTTCCCAACAAAAGAGGCAAGATGCCTCTTTGGGGCAGAAGGGAACATGACTTCTAGGGGGAAACCTGATAACATTGCAGAAGCAAACTTCTTTCCAGGGATTGTTGTCACTAAGAGTAGAAAGGGAACTAGAACATAGGTCCTTAAAAACCTCTTCCATTTTTCTTTCCAGGCAAAGCAGAAAAAATGCCAGTTCTGTATCTCAAGACTCCTGGGAGCAGAGCTATTCCCCTGGAGAAGGCTTCCAGACAGCGAAGGAAAATCCCAGGTATTCCAGCTACCAGGGATCAAGGAATGGCTACATGGGAGGACATGGCTTCAATGCCAGGGTCATGCTAGAGACACAAGAATTGCTTCGGCAAGAGCAGAGGCGGAAAGAACAACAACTGAAAAAAAAAACTTCTTCTGAAGGGCCTAGCAACTATGACTCGTACAAGAAAATTCAGGACCCTAATTATGCCCCTGCTAAAGGCCCTTTCAGGCAAGATGTGCCACCTTCACCATCTCAGGTAGCAAGGCTGAACAGATTGCAAACACCTGAAAAGGGAAGACCGTTTTATTCTTGAGGAGAAGACCTGAAGATCAACTTACCATGCAATAAGGAACATTTTCATAGAAAGACTTCTATTTTGGAAACTTTTTAAACTGGTGGTACTAAGGAATATCTCCATTGTCTGTTTCAGTGCCTTTAAAAAACACAGGCAAAGCATCGATGGGCCTTATGTCTTTGCCATTCTGTCTCAAGTGTTGAGTTCATGGAAGGATGTTCCTCCATTTGACAATCATAGCAGAAGCAAGCAGTGCTGCCCCTGCCTACCAAGCCCCCAGTCCAGTCCAGTAGCTGTCAATGGCTTATCACTAGGATTTGTTGTAATGTGTTTTACTTTGCAGTGAGTGACTATGCCAACATGCAGCTTTGTGGCATACAATTAATGAATTTGAGGTTGAAGGAAGCATTGACATGTCCTTTGTTATTTCTCTTGGGTCAGGAGGAGAGTTACAGATCACTCTTGAGTGGATAAGGCTTAGCTCTACTCTGGATCACAGTTACAGTTCTGAGATGTTTCATGGTGGAGTTGTTACCAGTCTTTGTTGATCAATATTTAAGTCTATATGCTGAAAAACTCTCTTTCTCCTATTATGCACATATGCACTCTTTTTCTCTTGCTCTCCCCTCTCTGAGCTCATTTCAAAAGCCTTTATCCTGACTCATGAGGAGAACAATATTAAGCTTTCAGTTATCCTGAGAAATCTGTTACAATTGCCTTACAGTCTTAATACCCAGCCCATGACAAATGAAATAACTGGAGAGAGACTATTTATACAGTCACAGCCAAGCCCTTGCTAAGTATATTTTACCATTTTATTAAAGATGGGAAATGATGAGCAAACATATCACTGAGTTCTCCTTTGCTTTACTTCTAAATGAATTAAGTCATATGGCACTTGTGTCTCAGAAGAGAACCAGGGAGGTTGTCATCTCCTGGTCCTCTGATACACAGTCCTCTTTGTTTGGGCAAATCTTGGAGATAGCTTGAAAGCAAGAGCAGA
The DNA here is from genome assembly GCA_013396975.1 of Bucco capensis. Lineage (NCBI taxonomy): Eukaryota > Metazoa > Chordata > Aves > Piciformes > Bucconidae > Bucco > Bucco capensis. Next base: position 842,090 of record VWZO01003489.1, read on the forward strand.
AGAAAACAAAGTTTTTCTTTGGATCAAAAAACAAAAACTGAAAAGAAAACAGTGTCTTCTTTTTAGACTTTTGAGGCTTTGTGGACAATTGCCTTGTGCTTCCGTATACTGTATTGCTGCATCGTGATGCTAAACCTTTAGGTATATGAATGAGAGTTGATAAGTGGAGGCAAACTGTTACACATCATCCTGAAAACATGTCAGTATCCAAAAATAACTAAAGAGAAAAAAAAAAGATTGCTCTAGCAGTGAGTAATATTTGAATGTGCATATGGGACATGAGAATTTCTTTTGCAGCAGCTGTTTTTTTGTGTTTGTTGGTCTGAACTTCATGTATTGTAAAAAAAATAGAGCTGGGTTGCTGAAGTGCCTGAAAATTCTGATGTGAAAAGGCTTGAGAACGACTCTCAGCATATCTTGTACAAAAAGGAAAGAGAGAAAGCAAGAAAGAAAAATCATGGATTGTGTGATTTGGAAAAAGAAATGCCTATTTTTTTTTACTGGCACATTTTATTTTTGCGCCAACTAGTTTCTAGAACCTCTGTGAAATATCAGCACACATATCTGTGTCTTTTATGCCTGTTTGTTACTGTTTTTTTTGTTGTTGTTAATAATGTACTCCATGTTTAAAAGTTGTTATTAGTGTAAGCACAGTGACAGCAGATGACCATAGCTCTTGGACGCAGGATTTACAAGGCTGTGGAACACAGCTTTCCTTGTACAGATCAAATTTAGAATAAAAGGCTGTTTCCATCCTTGTCTTGGTATTGCCTTCTAGACCCTTAGGAGAACTGCTGCAGACATTGAGTTTAACAGATATTTAACAGATGTTTTTTTTATCCTATTCCTAATGGTTTGTGTGTGTCTTTCTGTGAGTGCTTATAAACGTTGGGAAAAGAAAAAAGGCAGAAAGGAAGAAAGAAAGATTTATAGCCCAGATGAACACCTGAAGACTATCCTCAGAGGGGAAAACCACTCAGTTGAATGCCTTGTGTTATTTTAGGCCATACCTATGACATTTCAAAGGTGCATTCTGAAGACTAACCTCCGTGGCCCAAATCTTTTGTGCTGTAGCACGGAGTTCTCTCCCTGAGGAGAATGCTGTCAGAAGGGCACCCGCTGAGCTCCAACCAAATCTGGGCATGTGTGAAGAACTTTCTGCACTGGGTAGTGTGTGTTTGGGGCTCTGATGGGAGCCCTTCACAGGAATGTTGACATGGTGAAAAATGGGAGAAGGCAGATTTATGAATAAAGCAATATTTACAGTGCCAGTGATACTCTGTTTTCCCAATTAGTACTGGAGCTGTCTAGTTTTCTCTCTCTTCCCTTCATTCCTCCTTTTGTTGGATACTGCAGGCATGTCAATCATACTTCTGGATATGCATGACATCAGGCTGTTGCCATGGCAATAATAGTGTCAAATTATTCACTGTGACTTTAGTGTGGGATCTCAAGGGGAAGAGGAGCAGAGCTGCAAGGTGGACAAGCAGCTTTTGGTGCCCAAAGAAACTAAAGGCATGATTTTTAAGACCTTGCAGTTGTGAGTGGGGAAATCATTGCATTTGCAGTTTTGCAGGCCTTGCTGTCTTATCTTCTGACTGCATTCCTAGATTACATGGTTTGATGTTTTTATGGAATTATTTGGACAGGCAAATAATTGCAAGTACTAAAAAATGCATCCACAGGAATGGAAACCAGGTTGAAGTCCTTTTGAAAAGAAGGTCTTTGATAAAGAGGGCATATGTTGGGAAAAGAATGAAGTACAGGATGTTTTACATGTGGGGATGGCATATGTTAAAGTTTAGCCTTCTATGAAACTCCTCTTCAAGGTGTTAACAATTTGCCATAATTAGATGTGTTCATGAAAGAAGGCAGATGTTCTCTTTGGGCCATGTCTGTCTTATGTTAGTAAAAGAGTAAGGTCTCTCTGGCTTTGTCATCCTTTCTTCTTCCTGACAGAGCATGGAGAGGATTTCTAATATTAACTCCCATAAGTTACAAAGGGTGATAAGGAAGTGGGAGGGAGATATTTTAATAGAGAATGACCTTTAGTTCTGCACAGTGAATAGATTCAAAAGTTCATTCAGCTAACTATGTTACTGCACTCATTTGTTTGTGGATGCATTGCCATGATGAGATTAACTCTAGGACATTAGTGTAGTTAAGAGCGGTCACAGGACAGACTGTTAAGGGAGTTTACAACATCCAGGAGTGGGTGTAAAGCTTGCACATTTTTCTCTGTTGAAACCCTAAAAAAAAAAAACAACCAACCTTCTGCAAAGCCTGCTGGGTTTTTATCAAAATAATTCCTTACTGCTCTTGAAATTCCATGGGAAAGTTCAATATTACTGATGCAGAAGGCTGCTGCCTTTCTAAAAAGAAAGGCTGCTTCCCCTCTTCTCCTAGGGCCTCCTTGGAAACAGGAGTGCAGCACTGGTGAGTCATTGCATGGGCCAGAGAGTTTAATAGATGTCTTTGAGCCATCAAAACCAGCCAAAAAGGGCCTGGAGCCCAGCTGAACATGGTCAGAAAATACAATTGCCATTTAGTGCTGGCAAACAGCAGGAAGAAAAAAAACCAAAACAAAATTTAAACCCATCATGACTGCTTGGCTTTCAAAGCTGTGCTGATGTTTCACTCATGTTCTCTCTGTTTATGAGTGTGTGTAACATTGCATTTATCTGTGCTGGCTATGTTGAGAAGGGAAGAAACCTTGACAAGACAAGGAGGAGATGCACCAGATTAGCAGTGTTGGCTAAACATAGGATATTCTTGAGGAACTCAAACCTTTCAACTTGGGTTGTTGAGCCTGAAAGTAAATTTGGCTATTACATGTCCTGGCTTGCAGGTCTATTTTCAAAATATTGCCTAATTCTATTTGCTGTGCATGACTATTTCTACATCTTTCTCTCCTGAGCCCTCAGTCAAGTTCATAGGAGTTGTGAGGAATCTATCAGGAATGCAGAAAAAAACTCACCTCTGTTTTATCAGGCTGCTCTTGTGCCACCACACCCTGGGCTTCCAGGCTCCAGTTCAAGTTTAAGCCCTAACTTGGCAGAGGAAGAGTAAGGGTCAGAAATCCAGGATGGGAGACTGACTGAGTGAAAGTAGGGTTTGTGTGTACATGCAAGCAAACGAAAGACAGAGCACAGATTGGATTCATTTGCCTTTAATTCATGTCCAGCTTGAAACCCTCTTCAAAAAAATCTTGTAGCATTTCTTCAGAGGTTTTTTTTTTTCCATCTGTACAGAAACCAGCTGATGATTTGATGCACATGGTTATTGTTTCATGCCCTCTTGTATCTCTCTTCTCTTTTGCATCAGCACCACACTTTCTCTTTTACATCTACTGATTAATTCTGTTGCCTTTCCTTGTTTCTCTAAATGACATGCAATTCATTCATATACTAGGCTGTTGCTTGCCAGGGATTGATATTTCTCTCCTAGCCCTGTAAACTTATTTAATATTTTTTTTCTCTTCTCGGGAGCAGTGTTATCTTTTGTAATTTGCACTTTAATCACATTGTAAAAATTGAGACTGGAAGCTTGAGTTGGGATTTCAGGGAAGCACACTGCAGGATTTGGCTTTGATTTCTATTCTGTGTGCAGTGCACACATCCCAAGAAGTTGTAGGGACTGTGCAGAGTACTGTCTGAGTGAGACAGAGAAAAACATCAAGCCTAGGAGGCTTTGGAGGGAAAAAAATATACTTATAGAAAGTTTTGACAATATTTATGCTTGCTGCATGCTATCTACTGTGAAAAAAATAATAATTCTTTAGCAGTATCACTCTATCTAACTGGCTGATAAGAGTTTTAGAGCTCAGACAGACATGACTGTGGTTTAAAGACAGCTGGATGGAAGAGGAAGCTGCTTACACCCTTCCAAAGGATGCCAGGACCCACTTTCCTTGCAAATTGGCTCCCAAATACTGTTTTCTGCAGCACATCTTATAGCAAGCAAGGTCTGGAATGGGCTTACATTCACACATTGAGTTGAAAACTGCAGTGACATCTGTCAGAGAGGGAGGGATGACAGCCATGGGTGATAATAGCTTCAGTTATCGGATTTTAATCTGCTTGTTTGTTGGAGTAATCTTTGTCTTAGGAAAATAAGGAAAGAAATTAAGAGTGAGGGAGGGGAATAAAATATTAGCAAAAAAACCCAACTCTTCCCTTCCACTCTTGTCACCATTACAGCCACTGCTACTTAGCTGCCTTTTTTCCCTCTTTATGCCCTAAAGGCATGAAAAGGGATAAAATAGCTGGCAGTAACCTCAACACAAAACTCCTGACCCTCCTAGAGATTCACTCTGGTGTGTAGCCTGTAAAATGTGAATTAACACCACAACAAGTCAAACAACTTTACTCTCCCTCCCTTATCTCCTCTGTGGCTTTCCTGGGCTGTGTTTAGATTGTCAGTCCTTGGGACTAGGAGCTGTGTTTTGTTTTTGTCCTGCACAGAACAGAATACTACTGTTGGCAGGAGGAGCTAGTAAATATTTGGGTGTTCTTCAGTGTGAACAGAGCTTTTTTAAAGTTGGGTTTTCTGGATTTTTGCAATGGGTGCATGACTGTGCCAATTTAGATGCAATATTCTCTCTAAGTACAGAGCATATTGCTAAAGCCAGTAATAGCTGGGGACTTGCTACATATGGCAGTTAAAATGAGTTCCTCAGATCTCTTCATTTAACTAAGGGACTACTTCTTTAAAGCTTTTACAGAAGGAGATTGCTTTCCTTGTGGAAATACAAAATACATTCCCATGGACACCATTTGAAGCTGAAGAACTATCAAGAGGAAGCTGCAGCCTTCTGCCAGGAGCCCAAAACAGTTATCACCTTCCTGTTCAGTAAGCTGGAGAAGACATTAGTTTTCACTGCTCCAGGGATATAATTCTTATTCCCACTTAGAACTTGCTGAAGTCTGAGACCTCCTTTTGGGTACCCTTCACGTTTTATATATTCCTTGGAGGCAAGCACAAAGCTTTGTAATACTCCAACTGTAGCCAGGTTATTAAAAGTCACTAGGCTCTTGGGAACAGAAATGTCTTTGCCTCAAACTTCATGGCTAATGATGATGTATGGTTTTGTTTCATTCTTCCAACCATCAGTTGGTTCCTGGCCATGACACACATCTTCCTCAGGTTATCTCAGTGTATGGCACATTCAGGCTCTGCTCTCCAGCCCAAACTGCAAGAACCATTTGAATAAGTAAGAGTTTATAAATAATATCAATACTAATTTGTTAATGCCTGATCAGTTGTTTTCTGGGCTATGGGCTACAAAGGAAGGCAAATTTATGCTGCAGGAAGTACTTTTGCATTTGGAGAGGAGTTTAAGTAAAGTTTTCTCTCACTTTAGCTTCTGAAACTCACTGAAGGTTAATGTAATCATCTGCAGCATAAGAGGGGCTGGAAATTGCAATGTCTTGTTTTAGTGCCTGGTTGATGCTTTGCAAAAGTGTATTTTCTAATCTGAACTGAATCCATTGTAATTTTCCACATATTGTTCCTCACTCTGAAAACTGTATCAAATCATATTACAAATAGAAGCTACTACATTGTGCTAACCAAAAGCTCAGTTAATACTGTAGCCAGCAAAGTAGAAATAATTTGTGTTTGAATATGCCATTCTTGGTTTAAAAAATATTACACAGAAATTTTTCTGAATAGTAGTATACAGAATTTTACAATTGTTCCTTCTTGCTTGTGTTTTTTTAAGTCAGTTTGCATGAATAATTTTCTCATCTTTATGCAGAAATTTTCTGCATTTTTGTTGACTAAAATATTACTAATCTAATTTCCTATTAAAAAACTCATTTCCAGTATTGCAGAGCTGGAAGGTGCTACCAAGCATTTAGTCTTCAATTTACATACAACAAACCCTGTAATCTGATGGAGGATTTCACACAAGAATGGCTGCATGCAATTACATGGGCAAAGAAAAAATGTCATCCAAGGCTCTGCTCTACAATAATTTCATCTGTTGGTCTCCCATTGAGAGTTCTTCTATTGTTAAATTGCTTATTGGTGTGGATTTAAGAGAAGAAAAATCTACACAGTGTTTTCATAGTAGATTTTCAATGCTGTTTGTCTATCTTTTTTTTTTTTCCTCTTTTTAATTATAATTTGTGTTGGTTAGAAAGGGACAAAGTAAACAGATTGGAATAATTTGAATTAACACTCATTGACAAGAAAACATTAAGCATTCTCCAGATGAAGCATCAGTCATGAAAGACAGAAGGATAATCCTAGCATTACAACTCAAGTAAATTAGGTTTTGGATATATATATTCCAGCATTGCATGAAGCTGTACCAATTCTTAATACTGGCATAATAATATGCACTTTTAAATGATGCCAGAAATCATCATTACAACAGAGAGAGGATTCGCTGGTTGTGTTTATTAATGTGGGAATGTTGGAAGAGCATTTGATATTAAATGTCACACTCTACAGTGATTGGAGCTAAACAACTGGAAAACTGAGAAGATTTGGGCAGATAAATACAAATGGCAAAGAGAGCTCCATAGGCTGCCATGGTGGAAGCACATCCTGATGTTACACCTTGGGCATCACAGAACAAGTGGAACCTCCTGAACCTGCTGCAGCATCTCTGGGAAGCTGGTGAGAGAAGGTGGAGGCTGCAGGACAGTGGTAAGCATCAGCCTGAAGCACATTTGTTCCTTCTGAATACAAGGAAACCATTTGTACTTTACCTGGTCCACATCTTTCTTGCTTTTGAAGGCTCACACAACTTAGCTGAGTTTGTCTCTAGGTGGACAACAGAGTGATATTTTCTTCTTAAGTGCATGAGGCTGGAGACAAAATCACACTCTGCCAACAGCAGCATCATAGTTGCTCCTCAGAAACTTAGACTCAAAGCTGGTAACCAACTATCCATGAAGGCCAGGACACCTTTCCTTCTGAGGATGGAAAGGAAGCAGGACAGAGAACTACCTTGCCTTCTCTCCATGGTAGGCTACCATTGCCACAGAAGAAGCTGTTGTAATGATGTTAATTTAACTTAACTGTTACATTTCTGTTGAATTAACTGGTCTGCTGTGAAGGTTTGGGATGCAGGACTCAGGATGGGAAGGGAGTGTCTGGAAATCTGACTTGGAGCTCTGCAGATTTAAAAGAAAAGAAAAAGTTGTGTTACAGAGCAGTTGATCTATCTCTCAGTTATATCATGTGTGTTCTCCCAGTCCACACTAGACCATAAATGTAATGTGGCTAAGGGTTTCAGTTGATCTATCTCTCAGTTATATCATGTGTGTTCTCCCAGTCCACATTAGACCATAAATATAACGTGGCTAGGGGTTTATCTCCCTATAAATAGCATGTATATTTATTAAATGGTGAGTGGTTTGCATTATTATGGCACTTGATTGGTGATATTTGGATCCAGCTGGTAGAGTTTCAGCAAGGAGCTGGGAGATCAACAACAGTCCTTCTATTGTCTTGAGTTGGTGGTGTGAGGCAGCAATGAAAGCAATAGAGCCAGGGATGCAGTAATCTAATACAGAACACAGGCTTTTTCCTTTTGTTAAACATCTCCTCCTAAAAAATGCTGGCAAATACACATTGTTTCCTTATCATTTCTTTCCTCTTGAGAGATTTCAATTCCATTTACCCCACAGGCCCAAATCCTTCCTGAACACAGGAGTTAGACAGCAAGGAGGATTACTAGAAATAGCACCATGACCCAAAGCTGTCTTGCATGCCTTTTCTTTCCAGCCAGCCACCCACCTTTCATTATCAAGGGGATGAATACCATATCTGACTGCATAATCAAAATCCAGTGACCTGCCAGAGCAGGCAGTCAAATAAAGCTCTTGCTGTTTCCCTTTGACTAGGCTTCTTCTGTTCTGGAACCCTTTTAACCTAGATTTTCTGACCTATTGTAAATTGTAGGCATTGAAGGATGCAGCCACTGAGCTAATATGTTTTAGATTGTGTCCTTATAGCATCAATGGTGTATTTAGTGTCACGATTTCTGGTAAAATTGGAGCACTCTGATGCCAAAGTAATAGCCTTTAATTAAAAGAGCTACAGCAAAGAACAGTTAAAGCATATTGAACAGTCAAAATCATTGCCCAGTTTTCCCAGCAATTTTTCTGCCTTTGATATTTACCAGCACACTCCTGATAAATGTCTAAGGTATAAACGAATGCTCATTTGGATCTCGAATGCCATTCAACATATGGAATGAACTGCTTACTTTACTTTAAATACAGGCCCACATAGCCACCAATGAAAGAAACTTTTTTGTTCTTCTTTTTCTTTTCTTCCACTAATTCATTACAATGCACTTAGTGGACTAATGCTGGATAAAAGTTCAGGGCAGGTCCTATGAGGTGCCAGAGGGACATAATCTCCTGTTGCAAAGCCTAAATCAAAACTCTGTCCTTTAAAGCCACCTCTAGATTTTGTTGAGAATGGGAGAAAGCTTAGTTTAAAGATTATTCCATGTAGAACTTGTCCCTCTTAGCTGAGACAAAAAGGCAGCACAGCTCAACACAGGCATAAGACTCCTTTTTGTGTATTGCTGAGGGAAAACAGAAGGGCTGGTTTCACATCTCCAGGATAACCATGCACCAAAGAACAGGTACCATGGTAAGTCCCATGTCTCTATGGTCTCTTTGTCTGTGGGGTTAAAAATTAGACAAATTTCTATGAGGAGTCCTCTCAAGACCTTTTCAAGAGGCTTATAGAGCCCCTCCATAGTCATTTAAGGGTTCTACTTCTTAGACTAGGTAGTAAGTAATGTGCTGAGCTATTTTAACAATAGCTTTTCTCCACTTCTAGATAGAACAATTCAAGAAAATTTAAAGGATTCCTTTTTATATTTTTTTTTTCCTTTTCTAGATTGGTTCCCTACCCACCATTTTATTCAAAGAGGATGAAAAATATTCCTGAGAGACCAAAAGTGAGTAACTCCTTTTGTCCCATTTATTAGCACAGAATCACACA
>VWZO01003492.1:8024-18070 GCA_013396975.1 Bucco capensis
ATTAACATGAGGAGAAACTTCTTTCCAGTAAGGGTGACGGAGCACTGGAACAGGCTGCCCAGGAGGCTGTGGAGTCTCCTTCTCTGGAGATATTCAAGAGCTGCCTGGACGCATTCCTGTGTGACCTCATCTAGGTGATCCTGCTCTGGCAGGGGGGTTGCACTAGATGATCTTTCTAGGTCCCTTCCAACCCCTAACATTCTATGATTCTATGATTCCCATTTCACAGACTTGCACTTCACATTTCTGCTGGCTTTATCTAATCTATATCTTTTATTGTTAATAGACCAGTTAATGTAATCTTCAAGACAGATTTAATGTATGCCTATAATATCCTACTTTTCTTCATATGACTAACTCAATCTCCTGCCTGATTTGTTAGACTTTTGTTAGGCATTTTTGAATAGGTGTTTTAACTGCCTGATTTACTGAGCATTGAATATTATTATTGAATATGCATTACTGCACATTAACATGTATAAATTCTCCATTAATCTCTTACCTAGCACATTTCCACCACCAAAAAACCCAAACAACAAAAAACAACAACAAAAAAACCCAATAACAACATTTTCCTGTTACAATTTACTGTATCTTTTTGTTTTCATCTTCTCTATGTACATATTTGTTAGGCCACATTCAAGAAATAATTTGAGTTTGCTTGAATGGGTTCGGCTGACTATAAGATTCTACCTTATGGGACATAAGATTTTCTTCTAACCATAAAATAACACAAAAACTTCACTTACTGAAGCACTGAGATAATCTCTAGAAGTCTTTTCTCCCTCATTCACTATATTAAATCAGAAAAGGTCAGCAGCAATCAAAGCAGTAATTTACAGTAGACAGGGCAGTTGGGTGACTTTTAATGTCTTAAAAATGTGTTTATATAATACAATTGCCTATTTTGTTATAAAAACCTTATAACAGTGAAGTAGCTATGTACAGGTCATTAACAGCATGTTACATTCCATACTTTTATATAAAGAATATATATTTATATATATGTCTGTTAATATGTTTGTTCCTTACAGGAAAAAAAGTCTGTCAATCACAACATATGAGTTATAAACTATCAACATGACAGTAAGAGAAAATAACACAGTATAGTATTTCAACTGAAATGTGCCTTTTAGAGTTTTACATGTTCGTAAGTCTGGTTTTGTCTGTTTTTCCCAACAGCTGTGAAAATCCTGATTTTTGATTGTTTGTTTGTTTGTCTTCTCAGACATGGGAGGCAGCCATCTCTAAATCCTTTTGGATAGCCACCACTACAGATTTTATTTTATTCTTTTTCCTTTATGATTGTATTATTCTATTTGGTAGTGACAACAATTAGGTTGGCTGCAAAATCGAATGCACATTATTAGTACTTCCTACTGACTTTTGCATTCATGTGTTAATTTACCGTGCTATTCCTTCGAGCCCTGTTCACTTCCATAAATTTTCTTTTAAAGCTATGATTAATTTACCATTATAATACCTTCTGCATCTTTCTTATAGAATCATAGATTGTCCAACTGTCAACCCAACACCACTATGCTACTTAACTATGTCATGAAGTGCCTATGTGATGAAGTTCAAGTTTTTTTAACACTTCCAGGGACAGTGACTTCACCACCTCCCTGAGGAGCCTGTTCCAATGCCTAATCACTCTTACAGTGAAGAAATTTTTCCTAACATCCTATCTGAACCTCCCTTGGTGCAATTTGTGGCCATTCTTCTTGTCCTATTGCTAGTCACCTGGGAGAAGAGACCAACCCCCACCTTTCTAAGATCTCCTTTCAGGTCGTCGTCGTCGTCGTGGCTAGGCTTCACNTTAAACAACCTCATCCTCTTTCATGACAAAGAAATTCTATCTTTATATTCTGATTTTGTTCTTCATAGAACATCAGGAAGAAAATATCAAGTACACAAAGAAAGAAGAAAAAATATACAGAAGTTGCAAACAAATATTTATATTTCACTATGCTATTTTGCCTCTTGCAGAATTAAATGAAGAGACAGAAATAATTTTATGTTGATCAGTACTCTCATCATAGCAAATGGGGCTCTTCAAAGATTGCAAATGTTTATATGTCCAGTGCCAAAATGGTGTTGAATCACTTACCTCCTTTTTAAGCACTTAACTCATTAATTTCAGTGAATCAGGATAGATTCTTGTATATGCTATTATAGGTCTCGCTTTAAGTGTTTTGTAGAATCAGAGCCATGACAAACATTTCCCCTTCCTTTTTCACTTAGCCAATAGAAATATTGATATACAGTATGGCAAGTTAGGGTATTGCCAGAAACATCACATTTCTTGGTCTTCTGCATTTAAAAACTTAAGCATAATCTTATACTGAAAAAGCATTGTGTATTATATTTTCTTTGTTATTTTCTCCTTTAATGAAGAAGGAAAATATCATTATGATAATCCACTCCAATATTAGATAACCTATTGCAAACAGGAAAAATCTATACTGAGTTTAGTGGAGCCATAATTTGTACTAGTGTAGGGAGTTTCCAAAATAAACACTGTTGCATTAATTTCTGTGTGCTAGACTGTAGATACATACCCACTCAGACATTAAGTCCCTATTTATCAGAACTCCTAAATACCACAAACACAAACTGAAGCCAAAGAGAGCTGTAATGATGTAAACTCTAGCAAAACACAGGAAAATCAAAATCTTTATTGGCAAAACAGGGTCAGACTGTAGCTGCTCCAGTACAACTTGTGTACTTGTGTACCCTACACTTGTGCCCTGTCAGTACTTGACACTTCTGGATTTAATTCAACTTGGGTTCATAAAGAAGTGGCAGCAAGAGAACATGAGATGCCCTGATCTGATAACAGCAAAAAGACACATAATCACATAAAATCTATTGCTATAGCAAGTGACCATATTGTACGCTTTAATACTGAGGAGCCAGGTGTTAATGAAATACAATCTAACTTTGCTATAATGAAAGCGTATGGCACTAGATATATGTGTTTGTTCCGGCGAGCTGCTCATTTTAAGCAGGCTCTGGGAAATTGCTGCTTGAGAATAAGAAAGAAATGAACAGCTGAGCGGAACATCAATATGCAGCACTTCTGTGGAGATCACATTGATCAGCATTTAAAAGATGTTTTTTAAAAAGATAAATGAATGAAGAAGGAAATTTCTTCATTCAAATGCTAAATACAGCCTACACTGAGAAAAGTGAGAAACATTTCATTGTCATACGTGGGATACACTTGCATAACTAGTCAGGCTATTAGGCCTAATTAACAGTAAGCTAACAGATTCTTGCTATGGAGATGTTTATATGCAGAATATGCTAAATGTAGAGTTTGATACATTGAAGTTAGAATTTAGTCAGATTTGGATTAGTGTAAATTCACACAGAAGAGACATTTCTGCTCTAAAAAGGAACTATGAGCCTAAGTACTTTATGAATGATAATTCTGAGTGCTAATCTTAATGATGAAAAAGAAACTGTGCATTCTTCATGGAGCAAATCCAATAACAAAATAGAATGTTATTCTCATGTATGTTTGGATAAAATAATATAATTATATAATTACAATAGTTATATATAAAATATATATATATAATTATAATAAATAAAAATAATATAATTGAAATCTTAGACTGGCTTGTAATTCCTGGGATTGTTCTTTCTTTTTGTTTTTGGTTTGATATTGCAGCATAGAATGGGGAATATTCCAAATACCTGTAGTATAAAAGAACAAGCTTCATTTTAACTTTTGTAAATTACCCTGGACCCAAAGAACTCCTCCGGTAAAGCTAATGAAGCTTGTTCTTGTGAATAATTTAAACAAATCACTTCAGGCTTTTTATGACAGAGCTGACTTCACAGTGGTATCCTCCATAAATACTGTGAGAAAACAGATACACTAGCTGTTAGTGGCTGAAACTTCCTGTCCTTTGGTAGCTAAACTTGCTAAATTCTTTCTTGATTAACCTGACTGACAAGACTTCACACCAAATCTTATTTTTTTCCTGAGAATGCATAATCTTTAAAACCATAATAACTACTATACAATGTTGTTTTAGGTCATGAATGTACAAATTTCCACAGCACCAGCTTTACACTTCTGAGTGCTTCTATTTAACTCTAAGAACTAATTACATAAATAAAAACATTTCTAAATTCTTGTAAGGCAGAGTTCCAATCATTTTGGAACAACGCAATGTTACTTATAAATACCTTTACAGTTTAAAAAAAGATGAATTTGGGGACTAGAAGGAAAATGTGGTATGGAGAATAGTTAATAAGGAACAAATGTGACATACATATTGAAATGATGACTGTTAGGTGGGTGGAAAATTGACAAGCTCAGAGTCTTAGAAAAGCCATTTCTTTGGAATGATGCTTTGTTGCTGACAAAGAATAAGATGTAAAGGAACAAGTAAGATCTAAGAATTCTTAACAAGGAAATATTAATAACTGGAAAATGACAGAAATTACAACCAAAAGGAGGAAAGAATCATGAAAGTGGCCTAGACTTTTACGGCTTACTGAGCCAGAGTATGACAGTGTTATATGTATGATTCTGATGGCATTTTGTCACACTCTTGTCTATAATTTTAATGTCATTTTTTTGGCTGATGAGTTTTTGAAAGACAATATAATCATTTTAAATGCTTATTAGGTGATTTCTGTGATTCTTGCACACCTGCTTATAGTATTAATCTGGATCTTTTGCATGATGAACTACTGTTTCTGCCTGATCTTGCAATTCAGGATGAAGGAACAATTCCTTTTGATTTCACTGGGAGCCTGACATAAGAATCTTCTCCTTACTAGAAGAGCACCTCATTTATTCTCTTACTGGGATTACAGAACTTTCATAGTTCTCTCTCTAAGAACCTCTAATTAACTGTCCAATTCCAGTGTTTTGTCATCTCCTACATATTTATTTCTACTTTGTTGTTCAGTTTGAGTAGAGAAATAGCTGTATTTTATAATTTAATTTGAAAAATAGTTATGTATCCTTCATTTCCTGTTATCCAAGGAAATTAGAAATTGACTAATGGCAAGAATCACCTTGGATTGTATTAGTGAACACTTTGTTTTGGGGTTTTTTGTTTTGGTTTGGGTTTTTTTTTTATAACGCTGAGGTCTGTCTTTAAAAGTAGTCTCTTGTGAAGGAAACTCTCACCTCCACCTCCATCTCTCTCCTTCTCAGAAACCCTAAATGTTTTATTTAACAGCTTTTACCAAGTATAATTTCACAAGAGATTACTGAAACATTTTTAAAATGTAAAGAAGTTATCTTTTGGCAGGTATATCAGTTCAAAACTTGACTGAGCGATAGGCCAAGTAAATGTATTAATTCCTGATACCCTAATTTCCATTTCAGAACTGGACATTGAGCAGCAGTAAATGCATACTTTTATCTACATGAATTTTTCATAAGGATGACCTGGCTGATCTACATGTTGTGGTCTGGATGATCTTCCTGACCCTCCTTTCTGTTGTTTGCCCCTTTCTCAGCACGATCTTCTCAGTCTAGATTTATCATGTGGCCTGTTCAAACCAGCATGCTGACTGACTTCAGGGCACGAAGGACTAGAGTAAGAAGATGGGGTTTTTTTGCTGAGGAACATTCCTTGCCTCTGCCCCTCCAGCCTTCTTTACAAGGAGGTGGTGTTGCCTGCTGCTTGCACCAGTGTGTCTACCAAAAGGGAATCTCTGAAAGAAATTATACCTTACATGAAGTCTTCATTCAGCCTTATTTCAAAACCAGCAAAACAGATCAGGGCAGGTTTTTCAACTGGTTTGCCTTTTTTTTTGTTTGGTTGTTTTTTTTTTGTTTGGTTGGGTTTTTTTTTTGTTTTGGTTTTGGTTTTGTTTCATGCTCCTTTGTTTAAACCTGCTTTAAGCATCAGAAACCCCCACATATTTGAAGCCTAAGGATATTTATAGGATATTTATTTACGTACTTGCAGATTTACTTGTTTCCATTGTACTGGCCTTAGACTTCACTCAAATGGCACTGCAGGACACAATGTAAGCATGTAAGATGCTCCTTACCCCACAGAGAACAAATATGTTCTCTCTGCCCTTTCTTATGAACAAATACCTTTGGAGTTTACATGAGCTTTTTTCATCAGCGCAAACAAAGATACTTTCAGGCCTAGCATATACTTATACAGAGAGGACACTATGAGCTGACTGAATACTGGGCAGCATACAGGAGTTTAGTACAGAAGTGACTGCAAGCATTTGGTATAAGGATTTTTCAAGTCCTTCATGCAATGGTTGTTGAGCCTAGAAAGAATGAAACATTGATTCTCCCTTCTTTGCCTGATAATCCTGAGAAGAAATGTCTTCTATCCCTGAGTAATATGCTAACATTTATTTTATGCATGACTTCTACACAGCCTGCCAAACTTGGGCAATCCCCATGTAGTAAATGATCTCATTCAAACATTTGTCAAGCCACATATCCTTAGATTATGAATCCTTACAAACACAAGACACTAGAGAGAAGGGTTAAGATACAGTTCTGCTGCAGCCATGGGCTTATGGAATAAAGAAAAAAATGCAGTTGTCCCCTTGCTAATAGCACCACACTAGGTGTAGCAGTAGCTCAGTGCAATGCTACAGTATCACAGCCATGCAGTGCTCTGGCACAAGTTGTCGTAGACATGGGCAAACTATTATTTGTTACAGAGAAAAGCAGGGACATGAAATCTGTCCTCTTAGAAATCATCAGGAACATTTCAGTTGAGTCCACAGGAGAAACATTTTCCCTTACAGGCAAGAACAAGCGAATGTAAACTGTCTCTTCTCATGTCTTAAGGATTTCAACATAAAAAGCATATTACAAAATGGTCAATAAATGATGCCCTACTTACTCATTGCCCAGCAGTTCGAGTGATTTTTCTGACTTTTCAGAGCATTTAAACCAAAATACTACGAAACAGAATTTTACTTAGTTTCTTATAGTCATCCCCATTTTCAAAGCTGTTAATTGGTTTCAGTGAGTGGCCAAGAAGAGGCAGTACAGAAATCTTTCCTGCACATTTGTCCACTGATACAAGCCCTTTCACTCCTACAAAATTCTTGTGTTTGAAGCACAACATGTCTAATTTCTAGAAACCTTTGCTCAGTCTTTCCAACTCTCCTCACCCAATGGATGGGTTGTGCATAAAAGCTAGGAGTTCTCTCCAAATATAGATTTAAGGTTTTTCTATATCAAATGCAGGGAGGAAGGCAGCACCATAGACTAATTGATCCCACCTTGAAAGAAGTATCTAAGATAGGTGAGACGAAGTGATGTAGAGATGTTTGTAGTACTGCTTTAGAAGTGAGACGTCTATATGAATAGAACCTGACTAGGGTTTGGATGACTGGTGGTCCCAGTCATCACATACTCATGAGGAGGTAACAACAGTCTGCAACTGTATCTGCCTGCAGACTGATGACTTTTATGCTCAGGCCTGAAGTGACCTTTGTTTAAATAAAAAACACATTGAACTCCTGCCTTTACGTGGCACAATTAAGGGTTGAAACTTTAACTTTTAAACAATTATAAAAAACAAAGCTAGTGTTCCCATGAACCCATCATGACAGGCTCACACATAGGTCCAGCACTGCTAGCTAGAGAAATGTAGCCAGGTTTAGGCTGTGGTGTTTACTGGCAAGAGTAATCATACATCTCTCATCCAACACATGGGCACAAATCTGTGCTCTAATGCATTCCAGCAGCACAGCCTGAAAGTACACGCATCAGAAATCTGGATGCAGGTGAGTTGTGGCTCTAGCTAAAAACAAATAAATAAAAATTTAAAAATCTAGGGCTTAAATAGAGTGCAAATTTATTTGATTCATGGCCAAGAATCCAATTGCTAATGTGCTCCAAATCAAAATCTGCGTCTGGCATCGGGATCCTAATGGCAGTTGACTTTCTTTTCTGCTCTGAATCACTCCAATTCCATTGTCAGGCTAGAGAGCACATTAAGCTTCTCTGAAAATCAAGATCCCAGCATGCTGTGCCCCAGTGAAGCAGCAGGGTATCAAACACAGCATTTGTGTCCCACCTGGGCCTGTGAGATTTGTACCAGCAGCACTACTGAACACTGGTTTCTTTTGTGTGCTCAATTAAATCCCCCCTTCCCTCATGGTAAAGGCATGCTGATAGAGGGAACATGGTGAAAAACGCTGTCACGCATCCTGCTGGATGCTACTTTTGGAAGGACAACCATCATTCTAGCACTCTGCAAGTGCTGACTGGAGAGACAGTAAAGGAGAAGCAAAGGGATTTGGGGGAGGCAGGGAGGTTTTTAAGCGAAAAAAAAAAATAATCCAAAGCGAACCAAAAAAGCCACCCAGCTGAGGCGAGGGGAGGAGCCGGGCTAGGGGCTTGGCTCTTCTCTGAGCCGAGCCCGGCAGCGCTTTACCAAGTGGCAAGCGCTGAGTCCGGGGCGGCTGCGAGCCCCCGCGCTGCATGTCGCTGCCGGGCGGAACACGCGGCAGGGAGAGTTGGGGCAGGGACAGCGCTTGGGTCGGATCGGGTCGGGTTAGGTCGCGCCGGGCCAGCTCAGTCCCCAGCCCAGCTCAACCCTTCTGGCCGCAGGGGCAGTGAGGGGGCGTCGCGACCTGGGCAGTGCCGTGCCGTGCCGTGCCAGAGGGCGGCAGGAGCAGCGCCTCCGTCCAGGCGCTTCCGGGCGCGCCGGGCGGCGGGGGAAGAAGAAGAAGGAGCAGGAGGAGGAGGAGAAGGAGGAGTGGGGTGGGGTGGGTGTAGGGGAGGGAGGGAGGCCGCCTTTTTTAGGAGGGAGACCCTCCTTCGCGGCCGCCCGCTCACAGCCATGGCTTTGAAGGAGGCGGGCAGCGGCATCCTGCCCATCAGCGACATGGTGTCGGGGCCGTCGGGCTCGCCGTTCCCCGAGGTGGTGGAGCTGAACGTGGGGGGCCAGGTGTACGTGACGAGGCACTCCACGCTGCTCAGCGTCCCGGACAGCACGCTGGCCACCATGTTCTCCCCGTGCCGGGGCGGCCCGGCGGCGGCCCGCCAGCTGCCCAGGGACAGCCGGGCGCGCTTCTTCATCGACCGCGACGGTTTCCTCTTTAGGTACGTGCTGGATTACCTGCGGGACAAGCAGCTGGCGCTGCCCGAGCACTTCCCCGAGAAGGAGCGGCTCCTGCGGGAAGCCGAGTACTTCCAGCTGGGCGACCTGGTGAAGCTGCTTTCGCCCAAGGTCACCAAGCAGAGCTCGCTCAACGACGAGGGCTGCCAGAGCGACCTGGAGGACACCAACTCGCAGGGCAGCAGCGACCGGCTGCAGCGGGCGGCGCTGGACAAACGTTCGGGCTTCCTCACCGTGGGCTACCGCGGCTCCTACACTACGGTGCGGGACAATCAGGCGGACGCCAAGTTCCGCCGCGTCGCCCGCATCATGGTGTGTGGCAGGATCGCCTTGGCCAAGGACGTCTTCGGAGAGACCCTCAACGAGAGCCGCGACCCCGACCGCCCCCCCGAGAAGTACACCTCCCGCTTCTACCTCAAATTCACCTACTTGGAGCAAGCATTCGACCGGCTCTCCGAGGCGGGCTTCCACATGGTGGCTTGCAACTCCACCGGCACCGCCGCCTTCATCAACCAGTACAGGGACGACAAGATCTGGAGCAGCTACACCGAGTACATCTTCTTCAGTAAGTGCTACCCGCGCCCCTCCCGCTCCCCATCCCCGGGGGATGTATTTAGGAGGACACCTGCACCCCCACACTCCAACCCTCGCTGTCCCAAAGCAACATGTAGCTCTAGAGAAACTGGCACTGTTCCCTCTGCCCCTTCCTCCAGTGCTCTCACTGCCACAGTTCAGATTGTATTTTGTGCTTTAACGGGCGGGACAGGGGTGCCTAATGACCTGTCCGGACCGGAGCGCGGCCAGCGAGCAGCTCTCTCCACTCATTGGAGCTATCGAGGCTGCCCCCGCCTTTAGGTGCCGAGGGTGCTGCGGGGACAGCCAGCCTCCCCTGCCCCATGTCGGGGTCTCCCAGGGGGACGTCGCATCGACGCCAGAGCGGGGGTCTGCGGGGGG
>VWZO01003492.1:18427-41824 GCA_013396975.1 Bucco capensis
AAGCAACCACTTTGTAGCCGGTACACAGTTCCCGGGTAACTTCGCTAGTTGGCTGTGGGTAGCCTTAAAGGTTTCAGGTCACTCACAAATAGGAAAATCTAGCAATGACGAATGAGTTTCAATTTGGCAAAGTATGTGATGCTATGTAGGGCACTGGCTGGGCAGTGGTTTTGGGTAATGAAACCGCATCTGGATGAAGAACATCGGCCTCTGGAAGACATTTGTCTTTGAAAAGCAGAGGCAGCCATAAACATTACAGATGTGGTTGAGAGACGAGTAAGCCTGTGGATAACAGGTCTTCTCCATTCACTATTTCCTGCTCCTGCGTCTGTGTGGTCTCATGCGCCTAGAGCGCAGGAGGGATGCTTTGGTAGAGCATCTGCCTGCCTGTATGGTAAGAAAGGACACCCAGCCTCTAACTAACTTCACCAGTAGGGCAGCTCAACAGAAGCAACCTGTTTTGTGTGTGAAACTGGACCTAGGCACGGTCATTAATAGAAGAGGGAAATGTGAATAGTTTTTTACTCAGAGGAGAAATTCATTAGTTTACATTGCTGTATAATAGGTAGTGACCACTCTTTGCGGAGCAGACTTAACTGCTTCAATTGTCATAACTATATTAAAACAGTTTTTGATGATTCATTGTGTAACCTGTCATCAGTTACATTTCATTAGGATATATAAAAACGGAGCTGTAGAGGAGCTTTCCATTCTTCTGGGTGGACTGTTACCAAGTTTTTTAAATGATTATTAAATCTCCTTTCTGAGAAAAATGGACATACTGGTTTTCTAAATGGTAGAAATTCCTTATTGTTCTTATCAAGACTATGAAATAGTCTCTTCTGTTTGCTCAGGAATACATCTGTAGGTGCATAATTACTTGCATACATTTGTGATGCTCATAATATTTTGGGTTATTTTTGTGTGTGCGTGTTATGATGAGGTTGCTGTATAGAACAGTGCTCTGATCAGTGTTTCAAATTAATCCCCAGTGTAATACCACTGATTTATGTGGAATAATGCCAGAGATGAATTGGATGTTATACATCATGATGGTTGTTTTAATTTTTAGCCTTCTACCTTATGATGTTGTGAAAAGTAAATTGATTAGTTACAGAAATTGATACAGTTAACTGAAAATCTGTGTTTTTGGTTAATGTTTTTAGGTGTGTTTTGGTATTTTTTACTTCTAAGTAAAAAAAAAAATGGCTGAGATAAAAGTAGGTTGAAAAGATAGGGAGCGTATTTCAATTTTGTTGGTTGTTATGCATTTAGCAGCCTTTTTGTTTAACCATTTTATGTATTTTTTTGTATGATTAGGTAGATTTTTCTGAAATACAGCAACATGGAGACAAATGTGAAGAGAAACAAGGAAAATACAATGCTTGAAGTAATTCTTTAGTTTTGTGTTTTGTTTGTTTTTAAGCTAAGTGTCCATTTGATGGAGACTATTAATAAAACAAAACTTTATTATTATTAAATGCCCTCGATAGATTGGGTGATTACCATTGCTTTGCCAGACTGCTGCATGAGAATCCATCGAAGGGAGAGTAAACCTTGGAAGCCTAAGTGTTCTGTATCAGAGGTGAAGAAGAGTGTAGGCTCTCCAACACCATTAGCCGGGGCCATGTTCCTTCCTTCCTTACCAACAGCTTAATGCACAAAGAGAAAAGCAGTCACTTTTCCTTTCATTTGTTCCTTGCCACATGTCTCTGTGAACCCCAGAAAGGAGGCAGTTTTGACTGAGGGGTTGCTGATTTCAAGAGTTCTCACAGAGAATGTCCAACACTAGACTGTGCCTTTCAGAAAACTTTGGGGAGCCTATTCCAATTTTGTCCAGTGTTTGAGAATTAATTTGTTGCTAGTGGAGAAGAAACACAGTTTTACGTTCCACTGGAAAAAGCTCTTGGCTGCATTTGAATTTGTTATTCACAGCATGAGCATCTGCAACCAGCAATTATGTTAGTTGTTGGTCTGAAATTCTATAGCAGCCACATAAACTTCTCTTTCACTATTTCTCCTGAGGACTTGTGGACAACTCTGTTTTCTAGTAATGGTAGATAGCTAAATGATGGAGAAATACATGAGGATATATACATTCCACCCATTTCCTTAGGTCATGGGTAGCTGAATGAGTTTCTCACTTAGCTACTGAGGAATGTTTGAAAGCCAAAGGTTTAATCTGTAGTTTGTTGAACAGATTCCAGGGCTCTTTCTAGTATGTCTCAAACTTTAGAAGGTATTTTGAGTTGAAATGAACATCTATCACTTTAAAAAAAAAAAAAAAGGAAATTATATATTCTTAAATGTTCCAGCAGATGAAACTCACCTTGGATACTACATATATATTTAATTAATTTATGAACTGCTCAGTATGTAGGGATGAATTTATGGTTGCAGAGTAATTCTGATTGAAGAACCAGAGGTTGTTTGAAGCTGCTTATCAAGAAATAATGCTTAAACATGTCCTGACAAATAGTGACCGACTTTCCTTCTTAGTATGTGTAATTCCTATAAAAAACCTTTAGGATCTTTGCCCCTAATGGTGTGCAAGCTATCATGTATGCAATGACAGCTTCATTTGTCTACACAATTATTACATGGCCAGAATTTCACCTGCACCTTGTATTAGTGGCTTAGTTCTGAAAAAGGCTCACAGATCTGTTCTGTGTCCATTACAAATCCTGTGTCTTAATCGTCAATAAAAGGAGTAAATTTTTATGTGATACCGCTCTGGTACCATAAACTTCTCTTTCTTATTTTTCCCCTGATAGTTTGACTCCATGCTACTGAAACTCTCCATTTAGTACACTTGAGGAGGGCTTGGGTCAGTTAACATGACATGAAGTGCATGTGTGATTTGGGAAAGAGGCTCAAACTCTTTTGCTGCTTACTTTCAAGCTGTCATAGAGGACCACTGATTAATTACCTATTGGTGCACAAAAGGTGATGACCTTCTTCTAGCTGGAGACAGAAGACCTTACTTCACATGGCTGCAGACAACATAACATACCTTCTGTTAGCTGTTCTCTGTGAGAAAAGAGTGCTATTTAGTTTTGAGGCCTTTGTCTTTTTTTTTTTTTTTGTGGTTCTCTGTATGTCTCAGTACTGTTGTGTAGTGCAGGAGTGCCTGTGCACTCTATTTTTTTTCTTCTGTAGAATCTAATTGGTCTTAATGGATTTTACATTTAACATCTGCTATGCAATCTGACTTATGGGTGTTGAGAGCATCATGCTCAGCTGGAAGCTTTTGGTGCTGAACTGACATGTTTATTGTAAGAAGAATTCAGTAATACCTCATGAAAAATTTACTCTATTTTGACTTTCCTGTTTCACATGTCACAATTTCTGTTTCCTTGTCTCTTATTTTCGTTTGTAATAGGTGACATTTGCATGCATTTATGGTGCTTATTTTCCGTTTGAAGTCACAGAACTCTGAGATGATTTGGATGCTGTGGAAATTGTCATAAACAAGTGGTAATAATTTTGTAATCACAGACTCATTACAGTTGGAAGAGACCTCTAAGATTATCAAGTCCAACTATGCCTATTGCTAACATATCACTAAACCATATTCCTAAGTAGAGCATCTGTATGCTTCTTAAACACCTCCAGGGACAGTGACTCCACCACTGCCCTGGGCAGCCTATTCCAAGACTTACCAACACTTTCATAAAAGATCAGGGATCCTGCCTTATGATTCCAGCTCAAGTCTAATACAATTTAAAAAGAAATAAATAGACTTTATTTTGTCAGTCTTCCAAACTATGTCCCTGAATGTAAAGGGATGAATCTGAGTTTACAGTCATAAATTATTAATATAAGAATATCTTTATGCCACCACATGACATAACGTGATAATCTAGACTACTGAAACTCCTGTTCTGATTTCAGTCATCATTTTAACAATGGGACTCTATTTGAGACTGATTTTAAAATTGAGATTAAAAAGAAGTCTGGACGAATTTGCCATTTTAATAAATAAATAATGAAAACAACCTGCATTCCACTAGAGCTGGTGTGAAGACACTGCTACAGTGAAAAACTATGCCAGGAAGCTTTTAATTTTTCTTATGCTTCAGTAGAAATACATAAGACCCTATGCAATGGGATGATCAGATTTTAATCATTATATTCAGTTTCTGGTCTTACTACAATAAAATAACATTTAAGTACTGTGGAGCCTTTTTAATATTTGGAACTGAGGGCTGGAATTATTGTGCATTTTTTCTGAAAGTAAAATTGGAGATTAACTGAGAAAATCAACTATGCTGAATATTATATACCAGGATCATACAAGTAAGCAATAAGAACTGTAATACAAACAGCTGTTATTTCTAATGCTGGGAAATGGAAACACAGTGGTTTTGATATTATTCCAGACTTGAACTTCTGGATTAGTTGAGGACAAATTGACAGTATTGGAGAAGCTGAGTTTGCTGGATTTATAATATTTTGCAGGAGAACTGCTTCCTGGTGTCAGATCACTTCATACATCTTCAAGGATTTATGACAGTACTTGCAGGGAGGTGTTTACTTTTCCACAGTAGGATGAGCAAAACATATTTCATTTTTTCTTTAACATGAACTTCTAGTGATCTACTGTTCAAGTGCAGAATTCGTGTACAGAAGTTTTCCATAGAGTAGCATTTGAGAACTATTTAAAATTAAAGCATTACTGCTAATAAAATATATTCTGCAATTTATTTTCTTTCTAAGTATGATATGGCTAGTATTTCACTGCTGGTTTCATCTTTTGCAGCAAATGCTACATTTTTTATACTGTGATGAGAATTTGTGTGGCAAACAAAAATTCACTAAGCATTGCACTAAGAGGGAGTTCATCAATTCTCACGTTATCCTTTTTCTGCCACAGTTCCATGTTTAAGCGTAGGTCTCCAGAAATGAAAAACTGCTCAGGCAGCTCTCACAGATATCAGAGGTAGTATGCTATGGGCATGATAAGAGAAGTAGAAGGAAGAAAGGCACTCTTCTTGGTACAGCTGAACATCAGCATGGCCTGAACAAAGCAACTGGAAGTAATTGGTCATGTTTTGGTGTGTTACCAGTTTAAGGGCAAGATCTTTGGTGAGCCAGATACCTAGGTGGGCAAAGATGGAAAATGTGTAAGGTGGTGTGTATCCATCTCACACTTTCTGGAGTCTTGGGCAGCTTGAGACTGGTGTGCCGCCCAGTGTAGCTTGCAGCCAGCTTAGCGTTGCCCTGCATTGTCTCAGCAACTGGGCAGATCCCGAGTGCCACTGCAGGGGAAAGAAATAGCATGGCCATGCTCTGGATTTTTTCTCTGATTTTCTGTTTCCAGATTTGGATTACTTTACTGCCAGAGTCATGAAAAGTCTTTTACAGAGTTAAGTTGATCAAGGTCATGTATGCAGGGCTTTTCGATCCACAGATTGATCATTTGGTTGGGGGTTATTTGACTTGGTTTAATTGTTGAAAAAAGCTTGAGTCACTATCATAGAATCATAGAATGGTTTGGGTTGGAAGGGACCTCTGGAGATCATCTAGTCCAACCCCCCTGCAGTGGGCAGGGACATCCCCAGCTAGAGCAGGTTGCCCAGAGCCCTGTCAAGCGTCACCTTGAATGCCTCCAGGGATGGGGCCTCAACCACCTCCCTGGGCAACCTGTTCCAGTGTTCTACCACCCTTGTGGTGAGGGACTTCTTCCTAATGTCTAGTTTAAATCTACTCCTCTCCAGTTTAAAACCATTGCCCCTTGTCCTTTCATTCCAGGCCTTTGCAAACAGGCCCTCTCCAGCCTTCTGTAAGTTCCCTTTAGGTACTGGAAAGTCACTAGTAGGTCCCCCCAAAGTCTTCTCTTCGGCAGGCTGAACAATCCCAGCTCCCTCAGCCTGCCCTCATAGCAGAGGTGTTCCAGCCCCCTGATCATTTTTGTGGCCCTTCTCTGGACCTGCTCCATCAGATCCACGTCCTTTCTGTATTGAGGGCTCCAGAACTGGACACAATATTCCAACTATAGCAGCTAACATCTTAACCAGGCAAGCAGATATTATTTTTATATCCAAGAATGATTTGATTTCATTTCTGCTTACAAGATCTTTATTTCTTAAAGCAAGGGGAGTACTAATGGCACTCATACCATGGCTCTTTTATAAACTGAGGCACTGGAAGTCCAGTGGAAAATACTTTAAAAAGTTACCAGGCAAAGTTCATTTTGCTTTAGCAACTCAATTGCTTCATGATGGATTTCCTGGGGAGGTTATTTGCTCCAGCTTGATAAAACTACTTGTTGTTTAAGAGAAGAGGTAATTTATAATCTGCTTAAAATTCATATATTGACTAAATGTTAAGAGAAAAAAGTGCTATGTCGAAAATGAAATTATCATTGTCTGTATAATTTAAGTACTTTTCTTGAAATGTTTTGTATGATTTTTAATTTTTATTTTTAAACCAGTAATGGCCATTGGACATTTAGCTTTTTGCCTCACATAAAATCAAGATTATTGAGTGAATTTAATACTTTTGTTTGTTTTTTTGTTTTTTTTTTTTTCTTTGACCTAAATTTGATTAATCCTGTAAATAGGGCCTAACAGTGTGTGAAACTCACACTGAAGTCCCATTCACAGCTGCAAGGTAGACCTTGACTGGGAATGAAGCAGCAAATACTCTTGGGCTAGTCTTCTGTATAAAAGTGAAATTCAAGCTATATGAATGATTATTTGGTTACGTAAGTGCTTGTAGTACACATAATCCTGGCAGGAGGTAAGCTGTGATGTTTGATAATTTTCATGGCAATGTTAGAAACCATTGTCATTCTATTTTGGTTGCATTTTATCAGATTGTGGTAACAAAACTTGTTGCATTTTTGACAGTTTATCTTCAGAAGGCATATTATTTCACCCTTAGTAAGTTTGCAGACGACATCAAGCTGGGTGGCAGTGTCGATCTGCTTGAGGGAAGGGAGGCTTTACAGAGGGATCTGGATGGGCTGGATCGCTGGGCCAAGGCCAATTCCATGAAGTTCAATAAAGCCAAATGCCAGGTGCTGCACCTTGGCCATAACAACCCCCAGTGCTACAGGCTCGGGGAGGAGTGGCTGGAGAGCTGCCAGGCAGAGAGGGATCTAGGGGTGCTGATTGACAACCGGCTGAACATGAGCCAGCAGTGTGCCCAGGTGGCCAAGAAGGCCAATGGCATCCTGGCCTGGATCAGAAACGGTGTTGTCAGCAGGAGCAGGGAGGTGATCATGCCCCTCTACTCAGCTCTGGTGAGGCCTCACCTTGAGTACTGTGTCCAGTTTTGGGCCCCTCACTACAAGAGGGACATTGAGGTGCTGGAGAGGGTACAGAGGCGGGCTACCAAGCTGGTAAAGGGCTTAGAACATAAGCCTTATGAGGAAAGACTGAGGGATCTGGGCCTGTTGAGCCTGGAGAAAAGAGAAGGTTGAGGGGAGACCTCATCACTCTCTATAACTACCTGAAGGGAGGTTGTAGAGAGGCAGGGACTGCCCTGTTCTCCCTGGTGGAGAATGATAGGACAAGGGGAGATGGATGGAAATTGCACCAGGGGAGGTTCAGATTAGATATTAGGAGGAATTTCTTTCCTGAAAGGGTTGTCAGCCATTGGAACAGGCTGCTCAGGGAGGTGGTTGAGTCACCATCCCTGGAGGGGTTTAAGAGACGGGTAGATGATGCGTTGGGGGACATCACTTAGCAAGTTGATAGGATTAGGACAAAGGCTGGACTTGATGATCTTCAAGGTCTCTTCCAGCTGTAACTGTTCTATGATTCTATTAGAATTAAAGAGCGCATCCTGCTGTAAAGTGTCACTCCATTTATATCATTGCATCTTTAGATATTTTCAGGACTTCACCATACATATAAAAATCATAGTGGTGTTAATTAAAGTTTTATTTTTGTGGCAATAAGGTGAATACAGTGCTTTAAAAACGCTTATGCAGTTAGTTTTTTCTTTATGAAATGACTTCTATCTTGATAATGTCTTTCCCAAAGTTACACAAAATGGGATTGGAAGATAAGGAATAGTGTGTTTACTCATTCTTTCCCCTGTGGGGTCTGCCTGGCTATAAGCAGGGTCAGGGCTGCTCTCAGCTACAACTGGTGCAACGATTCCTTTATCAACGGCTGAGAGTAGCTGGGTCAAAATTGAGTTGCTTTTTTCATTGCCTAAACTCTATGACAGGGGCTCTGAGTAAAAGTGTTGCAGAGCCACGGGCTGCTGCCTCTGGGGAATGGCCACTGCCTCTGGGTGGCTGCCACCGCCTCTGGGTTGTGTGCACATCAGGTTTGTTTTGTACTGCTCAAGTCATGTACTCTGTGCCTGACCGATTTTCTGTTCCAATGACATACACTTAGTAAATAGAGAAAACTAGCATGGCTTATAGAATAAAAAATAATAGTTCTTTCATTTTGAAGGGAATATTAGAACACTTTTTAAAAAATACTGGGAGTATTTCAATCCAGAGATGACAACTCAATCACAAGTGCAAATTCACATGGCAACAATAGCTAATGCGTTGGAGTAGACAGGCTGCACATCTCTTTGAAGGGACAAGGAATGAGCAGAGAGAAACTGAAGAGAGAAATCAACACTATCATTGACTTTTATTAGTGAAATTAAATAAGTGACCTGAGTCTCACTTACCGTATGTTCATTTGTATTATACATGATATATACTCTTTGCATTTGCAGAAAGATGTGATTCAGAAATTTAATCAATCAGTATATTTTATATAAGAAAATAACAATAAGCTTCAGATGCATTTTTATCCTTTTATCCCTACTGGGTTTAATCCTTTAGTAGTATTACCAAAAATTCCCAAAGAGAGATGTGTTGGTGCTCAGGGACTCTTCTCACATTTTGTTGTAAACAGTCTCCTGCAACTTAAGTTAACAGTGAAATTGTTTTATATTTTATTGAAGGTTTAGGGGTTCTTATAAGGATTACTACTATGTCAGTGTATTCCAAGGAAGTTATTAGAAGTGTACTATCATTCCAAAGGCTTTTATCAGTGAATATTTTAATGTCTCAGGTATCTGTGAAGTTTTTTATATTTGTTTAATAACAAGGAAAAAAGGCCCTGAATTGCATATATATGTGAATATATAAATAAATTCTGTGCAAAACAGTTACTTTCATAACCTCTTACTAATACTTTTTTCTCTGTTACTCAGATCCCCATTAAAACCACCATGCAAGCAAAACTGAGAGTAATGACAAATGTGTGTTTTGATTATACAGAAGTATTCTCTAACGCTTTTTATTCTTAATCCAAGGTTCTTTCAGTCTCATTGGAACTCATAACTACAAAATAATATGAAAATACACTAATAAGGGTTAGAAAGCAGATAAAATGTCAGTAAAATAGTGTCAACAATTTAATCAGTGTATTATGTAGATAATACAGAGGAGAAAGACTAAAACAAAACAACGCTTTTTGTTATTTTTTCTTAATGAATTTTGTTTCCCTTTCTTGTCGCAGTCACCCATGTATAGCCAGTCACTTCTCAGCATTGTTCTCTTCAGACGGCTCTTACTATTTCTGTTGTCAATGCCTACTATGGCTTTTGAGCTGATCTGAAACAAATCAGAGGCATGGCTACTCATGCCTTTCTGCCTATTTTTGTCTCTTTCCAGTGTCTCTTTCTAGAAAAAAGAAAAAAAAAAAGTACAAAATAATTCAGCTGTTTATGATGCAAGATAAAATTTACCGTTGTTCAAGTAAGCTTGTATCTGTTCTCTCTTCCAAAATTTTGGCATCAAATCCCACATTTGCCTTTCTGAGAGATTTACACATTCGAAGTACCCCTTCTTCGGAACAGGAGCTGTCAGCATCTGTATGTGTAGATAAGCCTTATCATTTTAAAAAGAGTAAACCAAAATTCCGTAAGGAATATAATTAAGACTACTGTAATTTGCAGTCCTGTTTGGAATTTTTACTTTCCCAGTACTTGTATACTTTATTTTTTTCTGTTAGCAAACCCTCAGAAAGCTATGCATATTTACCTCTTTTACTGTTGTCACAGCTCACAAACATAAATTTCTGGTAATTTTGTTTTTTTTTCCTATGAAATTTCTTAATTTTATTGGTTTGTCTCTGGGGATGCAATAAATGAATACTAATGTTTCTAAATGTTACAGACAGAGACAGGCTAAGTCTGTGTGGTTTTGCTCCTGAAAAAACCATCTGGAATAACAGGTAGTGATATCCTTCGGTGTCAAAATAATCCTGTAATACTTAAGGATGGAAGTGCAAACTATTCAGAAATGTTTCAGTTATTCAGTATGTGGTATTTTGAGGACTAGTGATATTTTTGAAGTTTTACCTCATAACCTGCTAAGTTTCTATCTTCCTATGACTTTTATCTAGCCTGCAGTCATAACAGTGCTCATATATTCATTCCTGTCCTTTCACTATTTATCTTTTCCACCTGCAACTGAAGTAGTTTGGTGTCTAAATCAGTGGAATTATACCCCTAAATAATTGCATCTGTGATCACATTTAATTACAGGAAGAAGAATATGCTCATGGTAGAGAAGATTAGGTTAAATGCTGTCTGTCTAATCAGGTCCCTGGTGACTGGCTTCTGGCAATGCTTTCTTCCTAAATCCCATTGCTGTATATGTGATGAATAAAAGCTGTGCAGCCTGTGCTAGTCCATGGTTTTGCATTTCTGGTTTGAGAATTACAACACAGACTTAGGAGCAAGCTTGAACATCATTCACCCCTGCCAAAACTACGCAAGGGCCTCATGGTGCATTCAGGTAGGCCTGGCTTGGTGGGCTCTGTGGCTGGGCAGGGCTGTGGGGAGCTGGAGATGGGGGCCTTGCTGCGTGGCCTTGGGGACTGTTGGCCCTAGGGGTCTGAAAGAGGGTCCTGGGCAGGGCTGGTCTTTCCAGCGCCCAGGAGGTCTTTCAGGGTCAGTGCTGTTTTCTAGCAAATAAGCCAAGAGCTGGTCCTCCAAGGACCTCTGGCCAGGCACCATAATCACGGGTCTGCTTCAGGACCTCCAAACACCACAGCAGTGGTTTGGGGTGGGTTTGTGCACAACTTAGTGGACTTTTTATAACATAAAATGTATGAAAAATAACTTGTGGCACTTTTATGCAGGAAAAGCTAGGGGCTCTTGGTCAGAGACACCAGTAAGGTGAGAATAATATTTATTCTATGCCATGGTGCATTATTTGTGTTTCTGCAACCATGCTGCTGAAGTAGCATAAATTTAATAGTAATCTTCAATTTAGTACAGTTCATAGAATCATAGAATCATTATGATTGGAAAAGACCTTTCAGATCATCAAGTCCAAGTGTCCACCCAACAGTACCATGCTCACCACTAAACCATGTCCCCAAGTACCACATCTACATGTTTTTTGAACACTTCCAGTGATGGTGATTCCACCACCTCCCTGGTTAGCCTGTTCCAATGCTTGGTAATCCTCTAGCTTCAAACCTCACAATGCACTCCAAGCAGCTGACCTGCTCTTTCTACGAGCACTTCCTTCTTGTGTTCATGACTTGCAACAGAACAAAACTCACAGGCTGATGGGAGTTGCTACTGTGAAAAATCCAGCAACCTGTAATGTCACTAATGTGAGCAGGAACTAAACATGTCTGGGAAGACAAATTCCATAAGTGTTTAATCTAAATATTCTTTACATTTGGCTGGAAAATACGGAGGAATAAATGCACCTGTTATAAGCAATTGGTAACTTGGAAAAAAACACATTGGAAAAAATGGATTTGCTTTTTAGACTGTATAAAAATGTTTCCTTTATAATTAATATTAATGATGTGACTGTATGTAAGCCTCTCTGTATAGTCAAGTTTATGATGCATAAAAGGTACAAAGGAGCTTTGGGGGTTGCTCAGCTGCACATTCTGAAAACAGTGAAAATATTCTAAAGTTTAAGAAGATGCACCTTTAAAAAATATTTTAATACATATTTTTGAATCTGGGGTTATCCTCTATGATCAATTTTGAGGCTACTAGCAAAAATAGTTATCCTTTTAAATGAACCATATAACAAATCACATTTGAGGATAATATCAAATAACAAATCAATACTTGTGATCTTGAATGTATTTTCAGAAAATCCAACCATATTCAGTGAAAACTTTCAGCTGCACTTTGAGTACTTGGCAAACAGCAAGGATAGACAAATTTAAATTTAGGCTACTGGTTTGGAAAATACAGTTCTTTCACCTCGGTTTCTAGCAGTGGTTAGCTCTCAGTCATCAATTTACACAATTATATCAGTTTATAACAGTGAACACAATAGTAGTAAAAGCTATTTGCTGTATTACCAAGCAGTCATGTAGCAAGAGTATTGCAAGTTACTGTATAATTAGTGCTGGTTCAGAGTGAGTTGCCATAATTTTTGTGCTAGAAGGTATGTGATATTAGACTGTGGATCAGTAAATTAAGACCATTAAGTGTTACATGTGGTAACTGTGTAATACTCTCAGCTTTCAAGCTTCTTAATAGACTGGTTGGACTATACACCTCCTAAATTATCTTGTAATTCTCTTTTCCAATGTGATTTCTGTTGGCATTGGCTATTTGAAATCACTTCTCAGGAAAGGAAGAGTAAACTGATGCAGGTAAATGAAAAGATGCTAGAGAGCTATAAATTCTGTTTATTCTGAACATCACAAGCATCAAAGCCTTAACTTTATGCTTTTTACTGAGTTTTGTGTGTCCTAGTTGTAGTTAGAATTGAAACAAATGCTTCAGGAGGAGGTTTCTTACAGGACTTTCTGGCCCAAATTAAAAAAGATTAAAAGTTAAATAAGCCACAGTTAAGAAAACATCTGAAAAAGTGTTTGAAATGAATGTTGTGTAGCACTGTGGTTATTGATCACATGTTGCTTGAAGAAAAAAAAATCTCAGGAATTTAGAAAATCACTGTTGTTTAAACCTCAACCAGATAGATTCTGGCTCCAAGTGTCACAAAGGTGACAGACTACGTAGAAGTTCTTTGAGATTTTCTCCATTTTGATATTTTTCATCAATATTATGTTCCCTTAATGTGATGCATTTTTTGCTTGAGCTTTTAAGCCTCTATTTTTTCCCTAGGATAGTGTGAATCAATTTATGTAGCTTCTGCAAAAATGCTGAACAGGATTTTTTGGTAGCCTGGAAAACTTAAAAATAATAAAAAATGTTAGGGCAAACTTCAACAATGCTGAATTAGTTTTTAGTAATACATTGCTAAATGAATGCATAGCATAGTAGTAAGAAGTGAATTATTAGGATATTTAAACGATTTAAGTTTTTTTCCTTCTTGAAAGTTTAGTATAAGAATCAAACATGAAGCTAGGATTTTACAAAAAATGTTGGGTGTTGTTCTTGCTTTCCCACATCTCTTTGCTGAAGAGATGTCTTTGGAGACTCTTTTTGTTGTTAAAAGTTCTTTTATGCCAACAAACTAAACCAGATGTATTGCTTGCATTGATTGACACCTAATAGATAAGTATACATATATAGTCATATAGAAGAAGCATAATGAAAAGATCTTGAGACAGGCCTTATGTCAGTTGTAGGTTGTCAAAAAACTTACTGATGTCAATGAAATTGTCAGCGTTGCCTGGTAATATGCTTTCTTCTCTAAAATTATTCTCCTAGGCAAAGCATGTGTTGTTAAGGTACAGTGTATTTCCACCAGCATTCATGGAGATGGAGGGCTATGAGCTCACTTACATCCACTAAGAGAAGGTTTGAATGTTGTGATGGTGTTAACTAGTCTGTTCCTTTATGTCTACATTAAATATGATACATAACTTATGTGACACTGTATTCAAACCCCTGTGGCTTGGCTATATTTTGCTTCTGGGGGAGTGGTGGAGATGAGTTCCCTAGACAGGGGAGGAAGGGATCCTGAGGAACAGCAGCCATAGG
The DNA here is from genome assembly GCA_013396975.1 of Bucco capensis. Classification (NCBI taxonomy): domain Eukaryota; kingdom Metazoa; phylum Chordata; class Aves; order Piciformes; family Bucconidae; genus Bucco; species Bucco capensis. The sequence continues at coordinate 32,333 of VWZO01003492.1, forward strand.
GTTTCAGTGCAGAGTTTCAACTGGTGTGGTGGCTTAGAAACAGTGGGTCATGATGATTGGTCCTTAAATCTGCTTATGTCTATGTCATGAGCTACAAGCTTTTCTTTACAACCTTGAAGGCCGGAATTGCTCTCAGTTAAAGCCTGGAATTCATGTATGATCACGTGAATCAGGAGTCTAGTAACTACAGTGCTATTTTTTCACTATCTTTTCAGTAATCTCTTTCCACTCTTACCTGTAGACTTCCATTGGAAATACATTAGTAATTTATCAACACAGTATTTCTTAAATCTATCATAATCTTAAATCTGTGTGTCATATATAATGTATATATATATTTATCTATCTATATTTAGCAATCTAAATATTTAAAGAAGGCATTAGCTGGATTGTGACATCCTGGGTCAATATTGTGACAGAGTCATAGTGTGGTGGTTTGGGAGGCACATAAATAAAGTTCTTAACAAAAAGTATGTTTTGTTATAATATTGTTGAAAGGCTTTGAATACTTAACAAGATACTTATTTCAAGATATTTCTTTTTTTATAACAACCATGAAAAAGATGGTTGTACCAACTTAAATCAGAATAGTGTTGGAATATCATATATAATTGTGATCATTTTGTACATTTTTAAAAAGTTATATACCTCAGTGATCTGCACAATTATTAGAATATTTAGAATGGTCAAGTTGTTTTGCAGCAAGACTTGTAGTACAAAAGAATTCCTTAATTATTTTACACAAACTAAGAACTGTTTGTTTCATCTTGGTTCAAAGCTTCTTGAAGTCTTTGTATTCAGTTCAGTGGTTTAATATATATATGTAAAGATCCAGTGTATATACAGACACCAAAATGTAAATATTGATTCAGTAATCATTTTATGTAGTGCTAAATCCTACATCAAATACTAAAGAATTAAGTTATCAAGTATAGAAGATTATACTAAAGTAACTCTGCTTTTTGTCTACTCTTCATTATGAGTTCTACTTTTTAAGTAGGATTTTCCCTCCATATATTTCTTTAAGATTGTGGTGCTCCAGTCCTTATTGGATAGGAAAGTAGCCTTATTGTCACATAGAAGTATTTTCTGTTTAGTGTCTTGTTCTGTAGATTAGCAGTGTTTTTCCAGCATTACTGGAGACAGAAATGACCATATTGTTATCAGGATGCAGAATGCTAAGTGGACTTTCAGAGTCATTGATACAGCTTATACTCTAAACAGTGTTTTGTTGTGATGAGGATAATACAGAATATTTGCACCAGCCAAATAGTATACAACACTGCCTTGTTACAGTTCTGGAAGGAAGTAGGCTACAGTGTTACTTGAGTACTTAAAAGCCTTAATTAGCACAATGGTAATACAGAAAGTACAACAAGGTCTAGAAATAATAAATAATATAAAGGTGTTTATAATAATTCATCTTTGACAGCTCTGCAAGTTTGGTAAAATTGTACTGTCTATGCTCCATTCGTTCATTTCATGTATATTTGTACAACTTCATCTGTACAAAGCTGGTCCAAGTGAAACAGGTCAGATCTTTTGCATGTTCATTGAACAGTTGTTGGCAATTGCACAGGACACAAAACAATGAAAACTTAGGGCTGCATGGACAGAATGTTCTTGGAAGTCAAGAGAAAGTCTTCAGATAGTACAGATGCAGAGGCAAAACTCAAAAGTTCCTGATTTTCTGGTCCTGCAGATAGTCTGTTATGTTGCAATGCTTTCCATGTAATGAGAATTAGTCTTGAAATAGTGAATTTGCAATAAAATAGGTAGTAATTAAGAAAAATCTCTTTTCTTCCAAGAGATTCCTGCCATTAAATACTGTAGATTTAATTTTTAGTTTCACAGAGTTCCCCCAAAAGAGGCTACTGGGACTAAGGGCTCTTCTGAGCCTGACACCAGTATGATCTAACAGAAGCCATTGCGATCTATCGGGTCAGGAATTTTACTGTAAAAGAATCATAGAATCATAGAATGGTTAGGGTTGGAAGGGACCTCTGGAGGTCATCTAGTCCAACCCCCCTGCAGTGGGCAGGGACATCCCCAACTAGATCAGGTTGCCCAGAGCCCTGTCAAGCCTCGCCTTGAATGCCTCCAGGGATGGGGCCTCAACCACCTCCCTGGGCAACCTGTTCCAGTGTTCCACCACCCTTGTGGTGAGGAACTTCTTCCTAATGTCCAATTTAAATCTCCTCCTCTCCAGTTTAAAACCATTGCCCCTTGTCCTTTCACTGCAGGCCTTTGCAAACAGGCCCTCTGGAACCTTCTTATAAGTTCCCTTTAAGTACTGGAATGGCTTATGTCTGATTTTCATAAAGTAAGATAACTAATGTTATGAATATATTGTGCAGGTTTTCAAAATGTTTAATGGAAGGGGATAGAATTTCATCTGCCATGTTTCAAATATGCTTCATATTTTCACCTTCCCCCCCCTTTCTTTGCTATATTGATTTTCCACACTAGATGGCAGTGCCTTAGCACTATGCGTGATAGGGGAATTGATTTAATTTGTCCAGGGGGGAAACATCCTTCTGTTTCATGTTTTGTTTTACATACATAGCTCAAAGAATTGCAGATGGGAGACTGAATTATGATTAGCTGCAAATGGATGGGCAAAGGAAGATGCAAATTATTTCTCCTCTTCCTTTGTACAAATGGAAATCTATCCAAGCTGATTGAACCAGGCTTTCACTGTCTGTAGGTGAGATGAACTGGGACTATCTCTCTGTGCTTGTCACCAAAGAGTTGTGTTCATAGAAACTTCACATGAAATGTTGTATTGAGTTAGAGCTAAGAGTGTGCCCAGACTCTGTGCAGATTGCCTCACAGTTTTGAGCCATATGTTGTCTATAATGAGAAGTCAGTGAGAGAAAAACACAACTTTCTCTTTCCAAGAAAACCAGGTGCCTGAGTGGTGGCAAAGAAGAGGCAAGAAATGGTGAGATGCACCTAGGTATTGCTCTGTTAGAGCTAGAAGACAGCCAGGGCACATAGATGCTCTGTGAGCTGGGGTGCATTCCTGGATTGCATATTAGGGGGAAGACTGGAAGTGTACTAACTTTAGGTATTTTGACTAAGAGAAAAGTCTGTGTGTGAAACTCTGATGGTGACAACTGAGAGGAGATCAGGATTCAACAAACGAGCTCTGGAAGTGTAAATGTGGCAGTAACAGGAAAAGTTAAAAGCTGGTAGCTTGGAGTTTAAATTCAACTTAAAATTGTGATATATTGTTTGAAATTTATGGATGAAATTTATGGATGTTTATTTATTAAAACAAATATCCCTTTTTCATTATGTTTTTTGAGTCTCTGCTGTTCATTCTTTCAGTCTTGCGTTCATAATTTTGAAAGAAAACCTCCACCTAATCCTGTGCAAGGAGAAGACAGGAGTTTGAAATATCAATAGATTGTAGTTAAAATAAAAGAAATAGTCACATAACATTATCGGGGGAATGAAATACCTTAAAAGACAAGTAATGGAGTGGGGAAGGCCTGACATAGGAATGACTGATTGGAAAAAAAAAGTATATAAGAAAGTATAAAAGAGCCTGAAAAAAAGATGTTGGAGGTCAAGAACTGCCAAAGAAATAACTTTATGTAACATTCCTGAAGAGTCTCTTCATCATTGAATTTGCTCATAAATCAGATCATTGTTTCAAATTTCAGTCAAATTTATACTTAACAGGAGGTAAATTTGATGTAATGCCTTTTATCTTGCTCACTGGAGTTAAACATTTTAAAATCAGGAAAGCTCTTGCCCGAGGCTAGAAAGAATACTGCAATGAATACATTTTCTTAAGGAAAATTCAACTAAACTTGATATCCCCTGGGACCTTGCTGCATGCAGCTTCTGCGTTATTTATTCAATTTTATTTTATTTTTTGCTACATCCCTACTGAATGAGCTGGATAAAAACAAATTGAAATATAAGAAAACATATTTTCTCTCACTTTTTTTTCCTGGACCTGCTGTAGTAGCTGAAATTTCATTAATACTGCTGAAGGAAGGCAGGCCAAAGGAATGTTTACCTGTCTTCTACCACAATGTTTGCAGAAACTAAATCTTTTTGCAAAATATGCCACTCTTATTTGCTGTCACTTTCTGTATGTTACAGAAAGTGATAGACCTGCCTATAATTTATAGCATAATTCTGCCAGAGCAGAAGATGCAGATGGCTTGCTATAAAAATGTAATGCAAATTATATTTGATAGTTGCATTTAGATGATTCCTTGTTTATTAGAGGAAGCAACAAATGGTGTGAAGTTGGAATTTGTCAGGAATTTGGTCCTAGAGAACGAGCTTCATGCTTGGGGCAGTTATGTGGGAGGTAGAAGTTGCCAGTTCTTAAATGAGGGAGAATAAATGATCGAATATAGACCTCTCAGCTCCCAGATGAATTTTCTAATCACCAGGTTAGGTTGTCAAGGGAAATACCTATTCACTTTGTGACAACGATTTTTTTTTTCTGAATTTGAATGTGAATATCTTGCCTTGAAGGTTTTCATAAAACAGAAACTTGTGTTCCAATTAGGCTTCACATCAGTAGGAACTGTGACACAGAGTTGTTTGAGGAAAGAGATATGAAATGTCTTGAGAAAAAAAGGAGCGTTTATATGAATAATATTATGCAGAAATTTGAACTTGGGGAGATTTATTGTTGTTTTGGAAGGGTTGTTTTTATGTTCTGTATTGGTTTGGTTCTCTTTCATCTTGTGATTAGATGATAAACTGGGATTTTCCCTTTGTTCAGATCTTTGGGAAGTCTGAGAAAAGGAAGTCATATGGAAAGTAAGTGAATTCCTGCTAGAATTTCAGTCTTCCTAAGCACACAGTTTCACAGACTGGATGATATACAGTATTCAGAGATACATGACCTTGTTGGGTACTCCAGTGCTAGACTTTCTTTATCACTAACATAATAGCATTTTCAGAGACTCCTCTAACTGTCTGCATAATATATGCAGATCAGATTCCAGGTAAAAAGGAGAAAAGTAATTTGTAGACTTTAACTATAAGTACCAAAGGAATATGACATCTGTATTTCAGAAGTGACTGGAGAGACTCATTAAAATCTGATTATCTCTTCAGCAGTTCTGCAGCCTTTTTCACATTTCTTAACATCCATGCCCAGCACTTTGGGAAGCAACAAGAACCCTCTTTTTTTTTTTTTTTTTTTAATGCAAGTCAGGAGCAACTTGCTCTAGTAGGAGATTTTTATCTTTCTTATATGACAGTTCTGATTACATGTGAAGAACAAATGAATGACAGGATGCTTCAAATCAACCAGATGCCTTGTCTTTACTCATATCCGTGATTGAATTGTAAGCAGTTGGCTTGCCTTCAAGAATTGGTGCTTGTATGTATTAGGACTACCTTTGTTTATTGAGTGTTAATACCCATATACTCAAACTTTATTTCATCAAAGAGGCAATTTATTCCTCCAGACTATTTTCTTGGGTTTACTGTGGTTGTGTTTTTGAAAAACAAAACCAACAAAATGTCATCTGTCCCATTTTGATAATCTGTCATTCATGAAGATGACATTAAAGGTGTTCTCTTTAGACAGTGTTGCTTGTAGGTTTGTACTACTGCTTCCCCTCCCCAATATTTTACTTGCCTCCTTCTGATTCTGAAATGTCATCTCCACAATGGGAACAGCAGATTTGCTACTATTGCTAAATTAATGTTAGCATTCCTGGTTTCAGCTTTTATGCCATCCAATCACTTGTTAATCAAGTTTTGTGAATTGCATGTGAATTACTCCAGCTATCATCTGGAAGATGTCCTTCTGACTCATTGGACTTGGAGAAGCATCTTATCATAAATTCAATTTTGAATGGCTTTTTTTGTCATAGATGCTGTTGCAAAATAGTCATTAAGGATGCCTGTTGACCTGCTGATTTTTGCTTTTTTCTCACTTGGACCTGTACAGCTCATCTTCCTCTTCAGAGGCTTATAAGTGAATTCATTATACTTTCCACTGCAATATTGTTTTTATTTTACCTTTCTTTTCTCAGTTTCAATTTTTGTGTGCATTTTTAATTTTATTTTTTGTTGTTACTATTAATGTCCACCAATGTTTGCTCTATTTTTCAGGGTTTTTTTAATTACATTTAAGTTGTGTTTGTTTTGTTTTTTAATTTAAAAATATGTTTCCTTGTATAATTGCTTCTAAATGCAAGTATTGTTCTACCAACAATTGAAGATTGTATACTTGGGTTGTTTAACATGCGGTCCGCTCTATTGCATTTAATTTCCAGCCAAGTTAAAACTTGTTAAAGACAGCATCTCTGGTTCTTTCTTGATTGTCTATTTCTCATCTCCATCTTGCCAGACATAAGGAAAACAGCTGGTTCCCTTGTTTCCATTCCTTAACTATTACTTCCTATGGTCACATGCTGTTCTGAATCAATGCAAATTCTTTGGGTGGTGTAATAGAGATAAGAGATTGATACTTTCTTTATAAAATGCCATGCTTCCTTTTTTTTTCTTTTTCTTTCAATTCCTATGTTTTAAAATAGGTGCTGAAATGTGTAATTTCTCTGTTTAATGCTTTCTTATTTTACTGTATTCATGAGTAAATTCTGCAACATACTCAAAATCCTTTGCTTCCATTTACTACTTTTGATTGCCACTGTCCAGCTGAGAAACCAAGTTGGCTGCTAGGGGGAAGTTTCAGATGCAAGTGAGAAACTTCTGCTGTAGTCTGCAGAGCCTCTGTAAATATGATCTTCAGGGGTATCTACAATAGCCAAATTAGAATTTTTCATGCTATTATTTTAACTGCCCTGGACCCAGTACGTTTAGTTGGCAACAAGTGAAGATCCCTCACTGAGTACATGAGGAAAATTTCTCTTGGGATGCAGCCTCTTTTTCACACCTACTGCTCAAAGGCTGGTACACATGGAAATTTGTGACTGCCCTTGCAACACACTAGTAAAGCTTTATGTATTTTTATTTCTTAAGACACACATGCACACAAAAAGAGGGTGGGGACAAAAAGATGAAGTAATAGCTAATAAGATTTTTAGAGTCTCTATTTTTGTCCATTTTGTTGTTTGTTGCAATTTTTAAACTTTGTCTCATTTCAGAGAGTCACCACAATCTATGTAAATGTACTATATAATAATAGCATCAAAGGTCATGAGGTAGATTTATGACCTTTCCACTGTTAGAGGTAATAACTTACAAAACTGAAATGCAATAATTTCTGTGGTAAAGTTACTACATAATTATGTAGTGAATTTTCTTCTCTAAAGAGCTCTCTAAAAAATTAAAAGGAAAATGGCTGATTTTACCCAACTTGAAAATTATTTTATTTAAAAAAAATCACAAAAAAGGCTTTTCTGAAAATGAGTCTCCATTGGCTATTTTTATTCCCCATCCTGTGTTCTGTAGACTTGATTTTCCAGTTTTAGGTGTGTAATTTTAGCATTGCCTCACTGTCATTTTAAATTTGTGAAATTTAATATTAAAGTGAGTGCAAAATACTATTCTCTACAAAGATGGCGAGAGAATCGTGAAGCATTAAAATTCAAGAGGAATTGTTTGAGGGGGAAGGGAACAACATATTCAGTCATGCTCCTTCTTAAGGAGGCAACGAGAAAAGACACAGGATATTTATCTGGAATGATCACAGCACTATATACAGACAGCAGGCAAAAGTAGAACTGGCATTTTAATTTAAATATCCAAAATTGCTGGTCCTGAGGAACTCAGTTACTGCTATTAAAATTATTCCTTTTTTTACTTCAAAGCTTGTTACTGACAGTCTTCAGGTTGGGATGCTGAGTGGTGGTGTTGGCTGCACAGCTAATGCTTCACCACTGCTCCTCCGTTTCTGACAGTCGGATGCAGTGGGTAGCTTGCAGTGGTGCTGTTTCTCCTGGGGCTGGCATGGGCAAAGCAAGCTGGTGTCTGCAGGAAGTGAGCTGATGTACTTTTTAGAGACAAAAATTCAGCAGATCCTGGAGGCTGAAAACAAGAGCAAGGTTTTTCTAATTTTTCAATTTTCTAAGTGGTTAAGGATGATGTTGTTGATCAACTGATAGTACAAACTCCAGGACACAATGTATTCACACAAACATTCCTGTTGGAGTTGATGGATATGCCCAATGCTTTATCATTTTGGATCTTAATGTACTCGTTTTCCTATTCGACATTTAAAGTACCAGTTGAATTAAATCCCGTAAGATGGAACTACTGCCCTAGGAGTTTGATTCCATTAGCTTTTAGTACTAATTGCTATTTACTTACTTTATCAGAGGGGCCGATTGAAAAATCACTGAAAACAGCTACAGATTTTCCTTTGATGCAGTGAAGAGACAAAACCCCAATTATTGCGTGTTCTTTCCAAACCACAGCACAGTTTTCCTTCCTGTGCTGATCCACCGGGGTGGGGGGTAGCAGTTGTGGGTGGTAGCAGTTGTGGGCAGCTGAAGTCCCTGGAGTGAGGGAAGGAGACTCTCCTCCCATGACAACTGAGCACCATCCCCATCTCCAAGTCCCTTCCCACAGTCCAGAAAACAGCAGGTGTATTTGGGGAAAAAAGGAAAAGGAAAAGTGGATACTAGAGTCCCTTGTGTAACCCAGGACACTTATTTTCTGCATCTGATCCTGTTTAGCTACATTTTCTGAAGAAAAATTGTGTACAGTACATTTGATATCATTGCTGTGACATTTACACATTTTAGGGTAACTTCCATTATTTTGACAAGCCATATAATGCAGGCATTAGTTTACCCAATTAAGATAGTTGTATCTTTCTTTTCCTTTGATTTTTCCAACTGAGAAAGTTCTTGTCATTAGCCTAGCAATCAGTTCAATTGGTAGTATTGCATTTTACCCCATATCATACTATTTCAATTCCTCTTTTATGATATTCTGATCTTAGCTTATTGTCTGAAGCATCTAGAAGGGTTTTCTTGATCTCTTCTGTTTCTGAGTGTTGGGAATTTTTTGTTTTGTTTTTCTTTTTCTTTTTTTTTTTTGTCTGTAAGCTGTTGTGTTGCAACCACGCTGCAGACCTCACAAGCTAGAGATGCAGTATAATATGACCAAATTAATGCAAACCCGATTTTTTTTTTTTCTTCCCTTTCTCTATTTCTTTGACACATGGTTCTAGTGGTGACTTGGGTGGGGTAGTCAAGTTACCTTTTAATATTGCTTTAGATCCATTCTTGTTTGTCAGATTGTACAGATGCTTCAACAGTCAATCTCCATTGGTTTCTTGGCATTATTTTTATAAGCATATAAATCTATATATATTTTATTTTCTTTTGAAACACATAGAGACTGTATCAAGGAGTAGCGGCCTTTAGAAATTACTTTATGTATGTCTCAACCATATTTATATATATACAGTTGATCTCAACACCTGCTAAGATTAAAAAAGGAATTTTGGGAGGACAGGTTCTATGAAAGGGAGATCTTGCTTAACCAACCTGATCTCTTTCTATGACAATGTGACTCGCCTTTTGGATGGGG
>VWZO01003492.1:44928-77101 GCA_013396975.1 Bucco capensis
TTCTTTTTTTTTTTTTTTAAATTGGGTTGTCAGTGAGACCATAATATATCATGCAATTTGTGTTCGAATCTCAGTGCAAGCTGAACTCATACACAAGTGTTTCCCCAAGTCTTTGTGGGGTTTTTTATAATTTTTGATAAGCTTAGTTGTGTATTACTGATAACTAAGACTCTTACATTTATAGCATTAAGAATCATGCATTTATAGCATTATACACAGCTTGATTAGTTTGTAACTTTTTTTTTCTTGTCCATTATGCTTTGATTGAATATTTGCTGCTGTGTGGATTGTTTTATTTAGCTTAATACAGAATTACTTTAATTGAACTCTACTTGTTCCTCTTACTTGAAACTAAAAATTGGAAAGGAATGCTACATTTCCAACAAAAATTGAGTGACAAATTTCATGCCTGCTGAGAGTGTTCAGAGAGTTGCTCCCAGCTGTGATATTAATATTGCATTGTTTATCAGGAAGGTAACTTACTGAGTTATTTCAAGTTAAAGGCCAGGATTATCTCTGACTGAGATAATAGCAGCATATTTCTTTGTACAAAAGTATGGGTCTAATTACATTTTTAACTGTGCTACTAACTACTGTAGCCATACAGCTAAATACATTAGTGTTAAAAAGATTTTGCATTGTATGTTGATCCTGAATTATCCTGGTTTTAAAATATATTTTTAAAATTTTACACAGTAACTTGTTGTCTGTTTTTTGTATTTTATTGTAACTGACCTTTAATGTAGTGATTCAAGAAACTTAGTTGCATAGCATTCTTAAGCATTTGAGTGTTTTAAAAGCAAAGTATATTTTTTGTGTGTTAAAGAATGATACCAATATGACTAATTAAATATTGGTAATTTTAAGAAAAAATTACAAATTCAGGATGTGTTAGAGTGAAAAGAGCATTCTAGGCTGTAGTCTGACAGAATTCCACAGTTTGCAGGAGTAAACAAAAAGTTACATTTAAACAATGTTTGGTCAACTAAACTGCAAATTCAGCAGCACTCTTCAGTCATTTTGTATGTTTGATAGGTATTCCCAAATTTTGTAGTAAAAACATTTCTACATCCTTTAACTGGATCTAAACAGGTAGGTTTCTAGCATAGCTTGTTCTCCACCAGAGAAAACGGCAGTATAATATTAATGAGGAGGTATGACAGCAATTAGGCTTGTTTCTTTTCGTGAGTGTTAGTAATAATATTTTAAACTTCTATAGTACCTCCCATTTCAAGTTTTCAGTGCACTTTAAATATATTATTTAGTCCTTACATCATCTCTAGGACATATGGGATTACCATTTCCTTTAAATATAGCGTAGTGCAATCAGAGAAGAAAATACAAATCTGCAAAGCATTTATAAAGGCTACACTAAGCATGTAACTTGAAATCCCAGTATTTTGCAGAACTGAAACTAAGGAGAGGAATTAAGGAATAAATCTTAGTGTTTGAAGTAGGAAGAAAAGAACAGTAGAAAGAAAATACTTTTAGTCAATTCAGTGCAAACCAGTTCTCCATGCTGACCTTATATAAAAATTTGGTAACTAAGAGTAGCAAAATGGCAGGCTAAGGCAACATCCATAATACTGGATTAAAGTTCATTATGAGAAATGTTATCCTAGCCTTTAAATTGAATAAGCAGCTAATGCACTGAATTTCTGAGCATTTGAACACTGTTCAAGGAAAAGCATGTGGCAAGGGAGAACTTCCCTTAGCCTTTTACAGGTGAGATGCTTGAGATGGACTCAGCCCATCCAGATACACCTAGCTCTTGGTTATCCAGGATGAATTATTCAGTCTCAGGGTTAAGTGTGCTGCTGATGCAGCAGAGATATCTGAGCTGGCTCTGCATGAGCTGGTTTTATTTCAGGAGTGCAGGCTTGCCCAGGCTGAGTGCACAGTATGTTCTTGACCGCTTGCTGGGTACCAGCTAGGGGATCTTCCTTCTCATCAGCAACGCTGCCCTTTTCCCACTGTACCCCTGTGGTATGTTCTTGTGGCTGGATTTTACATCTATCTGGTATTAGATGTGGTTTCAGGTTACTTAGGTTATCCAACTCCTTCAGAGTCTGAGAGCATTTAATCAAGAACTGATTGTTGTCTCCTGTTTCCTCTTTACAGTTTTTATGTACCAATTTGCTAGGAAACTATATTAAAAGTAGGAATAAAATTAAAACTGCTAATTTTAAGGTTATAACTTGTATGCGATTTCACAATTAGGCTTACTGCTTTGTTTTAATAATAGCATTACTTGTCTCTTCTAGTGGCAAAAAGACATTCCTACTACTAAATTAGATGTTTTGCTCACCTTGGGCATATGGTAAACAGTGAATTGAAACCATTCCTGCAGTGTAGTTCTTATGCACAAAATTGATAAGATTGTTCACTTCAGAATTTTGTGTGTAGATGTACTCAGCAATAAATAGGAAGTAGCATGAGATTTAGATTTGTACAGTTTTATTTTAGATCCTTCTCACAAAAAGTATTAAGTCTCACTTTTTGATATTTTCACATCTACATTCAGAATTTTAAAATTCCAATTGGTCGATTTCAATGCTTTGCCATAACATACCATGCATTTTGAAGTAGTAAGTGTACACATATATTCACACATGTAGTTTTTGGGTGTAAACTACATTTTATTCTAACAGAAGGCATCACTGGCACTGTCAGACCCATTGATTCTCAACCACAAAGTCCAATATGTGTCTTGCTAGTTGGCATTCTATTTATAGACTGTGTAAGACACAATCATTTGGGAATGTTATAATGGAAGTCCACTTACGAGATGTACTCATGTTGCTTTTAAATCAAATTAAATTGTCATTTGTACTACTAATGTACTTTTGAACAATTTTTTTTAAATACTATATTTTAAATGCTAAGCATAACCATGTAAAAAGCTTTACATTTTTTGGTTACTTCCATGATGGAAATAACAGCACGTCAAAACACACTGCCCAGGATTACTTTACCTACTAAGTTAAAGCTTTGAAATCTTTCAGATTCTCTCTGTGAAATGTCTATAAGTGAATTCTTGGTCAATCAATAGCATTACCTCTGTAATCATAAGATGCCATTTGTTTCATCAACATCATCAACTGCCTCACAGAGAACTATTGTAGTGTAATATTACACTCAGTGAAATAATGTGAAGTAGATATCTGGAAAGTTAAAATCTACATTTTCACCATTTCTTCCAGGGAGTATCTATCTAAGAAAAAAAAAAAAAGCCAAGAGCATTTTGAATAGTAATCCCTTCCTCTGGCCTTTAGTTCCACATAATTTGCTAAAATGGTAGTTGCTTTTAAAATACCATGCAAATTTTTCTTTGAAAGATTTCTAACTTTTTCATCTCATATGTAGTATCAGGCTCCTGTTGAAATAGGAATAAGCCAGTATCAATATTTTTCCTGTTAGTCCACCTATAATTCAATTTACCTGCATATGTCCCACTGGACTTGGCTATAATATGCAAGCTGGACTTTTGGTTACAAGATGAGGACATTTTCTTATTAATATACGTAACCGTGCTTGTGGCATATTCCCAAAGGCTTTGAAGAACCTTCCTCTCTGTCTTTGAACCAAGTGTAAGACTTCCACAAAAATTTCAAAAGCTTTGAAGTTGCTAGTAAGACCATAGGTAGCATTTGTTTTTGGAGCACATAGTGATAAAGATAAGAAGGTGTTTCATATTTAAATCTTTAGTTTTCAGGATTCCACATGACCAGCACACAACCACCAGTAAAGTTTCTGCCCTCAAAATAAACTATTTGTCTTCATCTTCCTGGACACTTCCATCATAATCTTTAGCAAGTTATTCTTTATAAAAGAAGAACAGAGGGATGATATATATACACTTACTTCTGCCATGAGAGTGCTTCCCTGGTAATTCAATCATACATCTGCTCAGATTTTAGACTTCTGTTTGCTTCACAACAGAATGTGCTCTCTGTGTTTTTCTTTTTCCCATGCTACTTTGGGCTGTTGCAGTTGTGACCTGTTTTCACATTTGTTTCGAGCAGCTTTTGTACAAATATAAGTTCATTTGAGCTGTGCGTTCATGAAGATTGTTTCTTGCTGAGTAGCTCTCAGTCAATGAATCATCATCTTTTCCAGCTATAACTAGCTGTCTTTCATTTGTGCCCATTTGTTTAACCTGTCTTTTCCATCGCTACTGTTGGCCTGTCAGCATTAGTAACTACCAGCTGCAGCTTTCCCATTCCCATACACTATTGGTGAAAATAATTGCATTTTGCTAATTTTTGTACCCTTCTGTGTCCTTCCTTCCCATTAAGGTTAATCTATCACTGTCCTCATCTAGCATGTGTATTTTCACCTTCTTGTTGGTTGTACGTTGTAAGACTTCCTCTATGTTGATTTTAAATTGCTTCAGTCTGAAGACAGAGTCATTATGCAGCTGTTTCAGACCAGACAGGCTAATTTCACTGTACATGAGATGTACTAGAGAGACCAAGGCATCCATCTCGAATAATATTGCCTCCTTCAGGCTCATGGAAATGTGTAAGCAGCCACAAGCCTGTAAAATGTGCACAAAACACACAGAAAGCGGAGATGAAGCTCTCTGTCTCAGCAGTTATATGATGAGGGTTGGACTGTGTTCTTACTGAACAGCTTTGCCTTATGAACGCTGCACCAGCAGACTGGTGAATTCCACACCATGAAGGTGTCGTCAGAAGTGTACAAGGCATGGCCAAGCTGACAGAAATAGGAGCAGCAGGTGAAGAAAGAGGAGGGAATAAGAGCTCTGAAAGACCCTGGACTATGATCCTCAATTTTTTTTCCAGTCTTTAGAAGCAACCCAAGTAAAAATCTTAAGAGATCTAAATCTTAACGAAAGTTCCCATCAATAACAAGCATTACAAACAATGATTTTACTCCTTTCTTGCACTCACATTCAATACTTGCATCTTCACCTCTCACAGCAAATTCTCAAGCCTGCCTGCAGGGTTTTGCACAGATATCTTGATTTGCTACTAAGTCTGTTGTTTCTATCTAATTATTCCTGCAGTCATCCTCTGCCTACCAACAGCTGGTAAAGAGGAATGCATCAAACTCTACTCATCCTACCTGGCTCTGAAACTATATGAGGCTGAAATGTGTGTATCTCTCACCAGTGCATGTTTGGCAGAGGCCCCTTACTGAAAGAAAAGGTGGATGGGAATTTGAGGAAATGATGTTTTCTCCTCACTTGCCCCAAGTATTCCCAGGCTCAATACCATAAGCACAGAAGAACATAAATTAACTGGAAAGTTACTGGTTCCTCTACATGTAAAAGAACCATGTTTCTAAAATTTTTGTTCTATGCTCCCAGATTCTTTTAAACCTGTATGGCACATGCTGACAGGTTATCTACATTAGTGTGAATAAAACCTCCCCTTCTCTAGATCTCATATCTTAGCCAGCACCTTGGCCATTGATGACAGGAGTGGCCCCACAGTAGATCCACAGAGCTGCTTTGCTAGAGCAACTTGGTGTTTAACCTACATGCAATGAAGGTCAAACATCTGCCCAGGATAATTCCATGCGTAGCTAATCTCACCACCACATGGTCAGCAGTGCACAGTTGCTCACAGCATGCAAAACTATACATACTAGTATATGTATATATGTATGTATTATATACTACCTATTTCCTGCCTCTATCTAGAAGGTTTCTGTGACAATCTTTAAATCCGGTTTTAACTCTTCCATTTGTATTTTTATTATCTCCTTACATGCTATGTAAACTTCCATCCTATCTACTGAAATTGTAGTCTCCCTTGTATATAAATATAATTTCCCTTTATACAAAGTACCCATCTCTACAACATGGACACGTAGCATTTATCTGCAATACGTTTACCTCTGTCAACAGGGCAAGTTTCTTGGGAGACTGCAACTCCCCATGTACCCCAAGCACAGCGTCAGTGTTTCTCTCTTGAGCAACAAGAATAAGGAGAGCTGAGCTCTGAATCAGGGCCACTCAGTGATGGAATAAAACCCCATACATTCAACAAAGACATAGGTGGAGTCTGTGTGGTAGCACTGCTGTTCAGAGATTGTCCTTGCCCAGCTGTGGGCATGACCTGCTGCATATGAGGAATCTGAGAAGCCTTGTTGGCCAGCAGTTGCTCAAAATTGTTTATAAGGCACTTCCAACTGTCTGTGTTGTTTATTCAGCCTAATCTTCTGATGCTGATAGGTTAAATAAGTGAGTTTTTTTGGATAAGTCCTCAAGTTCATTAGAAATGTAAGTCTGTTGCTGGGTATGACAGGACCTGCTAACTCATTAGTCACACCTGACAAAGAGCAGAAACTGCTCCAGTGAATGTTTGTGACCTTGACTCATTTCAAGTTAGACTCTGCCACAGTTCTAGGGGTTCTTTTTTGAAAACAAACAAACAAAAAAACCACCAAAAAACCCCACAAAACTACCAGGAGCATCAATGAAGATTTTAGATGAAAGTTTCTTGGGTGACATCTCAGATGTTACACAGAATAATTTGTATAATTATACACTCATTTATCACTTTTTCCAGATATATATTTTTTCCTGGAAACATGGAATATTTTGATTACGTTGCAACATGGGTAAGATTGTTCAACAATCTTCTTCAAGAACAGCAGCAATATAATTTTTTCCTTCTGAATAATTTTTCAGTTTTTCCTCCTAACATTCAAGGAGAATGTGTCCTGGTGGTGGATCTCTGATGGTCACTTCTATAACTTGGTTGGCCAGGGAGGGAACTGAATATCCAGATTTGCTACAGGTGAATGGCATGATCTGCTGGCATGTTGTAGTGGTGCATCATGAGCACAGCGATGAAGTACTATGTAGATGAAGCAGAAACTTCACAACATGGAGATGAATCTATGGAACTGCAGTCTCCGGTCAATGAGAGATGATATAGACAGAAATGTAACTGGCTATGGTATTATCTTAAGCTTTGTTCTTCAGCACAGCAGGTACAATAAGCATCTGTAATGGCAAACATGAGCAGCTGGAAGAACAGCATGTTTTGGTTTTGTTTGTTTTTATCAGAAAATTCAGAAACCAAGTCCCATGATGCGGCTGCACTTCAGTTGCTCAGTGTCTCCCAGCTGTGCTGTGAATGCTTGCTCCTTGTCCTCAGTACCACTGCTTCCTTCTCTGAGGAGCAATGCCATACTCCTGCTGGTTCTGTTCATTCCTCTGCATAATTACACCCCTCCTATCAGAGCCCCAGAGTTGTGTTTGCAGAAGAAGCAGCAGCAGCAAACAAGTCTGACTTTTTGTGATTAGCAATATGAAAAAAGCCCTACAAGTTATGTCTTCACAGGGAGGAACTGTGTCTGACATTATTTCCTCATAGGCCAGAAACAATATTCTGCCACAGCAGTGGCATCTCATCTGGATATTCACATCTCAAATGATTTAAAGTGATCTTTTATGTGTACATGAGATTTTCCACCTCTTGCATTCATTTTGCTGTCTGTGTTGGAGTCCACTGTCTTTTTCAGAGAGAGAATCAGCAAGTCCAATATTACCACTATTGCTATTGCTTTGTTCTTTGCATTTATCAATACCAAGGTTTTTCACCTTCTCTTCTTTAGCGCTTGCATCTCTTCAGGAACCCATCAACAGCCTAACATGGCAACCTATGCTTTTGACTGTTGTAAGTTGTCCTCTGCTGTTTACTTACCCGGTTGCCAGCTAGCAGCCTGTCTGTTTAGTCCATATGTTGTTTATTGTCTGGCACTGGAAAAGCAAACTGTTTGCAGTAGATGTATTTAATGCTTACTAATTGCCTTCTGTAATTCTTTGCAACTTAACTGGTCTTTTATAAATTCATTAAAAAAATTATAGTAGTGCTGTTAATATTACTGATGCTGCTTTTTTTAAATGCTTAACATCAGTAGATCATTGCTATAGCTGGGTACATGCTCTACATTAAAAGTAATGCTATTAAAATAAACATTATACAAAATATAGCTAAGACAGTACAGTATGCAATATAGCACCAACAGAGATCCATAGTTTTACGTACGTAGATGTCAAGTCTTGCCACTGGTGTTTGAAAACTACACCATGTTCCTAAATAACAGTATTTCTGGAAGATACTGTTGAATTGTTGCTACAGAAAGCTGTTATTCCTCCTGGGTATCATGTAGTCATGGCTATTTGGACATGCTCCGAAGTAAACTCAGTGCCTTTTTCCTTTTAGAAAACTGAATTTAGGATACTTGGGTGATTGTCCTTGTTTATATACAAAATGACAGTCCTAGTTGGGAATATGTAATGATTTCTGTTTCCAAGAGCTCTATAATGAGTAAAAAGAAAGGTTCTTCTACGAAAAGTATGTGATTCTTGGGGAAATCTGCAAAACATCAGGGGCTTAGTAATTTAAGTCGACTTGAGAATTAATTTAACTCATGGTTTAGAAAACTGAAATGCCAAAGACATTCAGTTTAGTAGCTTCAGAGATAAGATGTAAGCTTTGGTGATAATGGTGTCACTAAAGAGCAATTTACTAAATTGTTTCAACAACAATAATCTCTGTGGTTTTCTCGAACTATGTTTGAAAAGATTACTTTTCATTCTGTTTACTCCAATACTGTATTGTTCATAGTGCTGCTAGAGCTGTCTTTTTCACTTGTGACCTTTTTGCTGTGTTTTTCAATATGTAAGTGTGAACCAGCAAAATAGGGAGAGAAATGGAAAGTACAAAGGAAACCAAAAGTTCAAAGTTTTCACAGAATGCCTTTAGGTTCTTGAAGTCTTTCAAGTAGAAGAGTATAATGAAAATTAATTACTTGCTGGTGCTAAAACATAATTAAGAAATAGTAATGGATAGCACAATACAAAAAGTTTAAACAACAGTGAAAATATATTATTAACATCTAAAATATTTATCTAGGAGCAATTTTTGACCCACATCCCAGTATTTTGGGTTTTAGATAAATGGATGTAATTTTAATGATCTGAAATAAAGGTTTTTGCAAGTGAGAATTGATGGCTTTGGTGCTGTGATATTGTTGCATTTAGATCACAGTTCAAATAAGGCCTTCTCCACTAGTAAATTCAAGCCATTGACAGTTGGCTGTAATATTACAATTTGGGTTTAATGATATATATAATATAACATATATAATGCACAGAATATAAAATATATTATATATATAGTATAAAAATTACTAAATGGAATAGAGTTTATGGCAGTGAACAAAAGTGTTAACTGTAGATGTTTATAAACTTAGAACAAGTTTCTTGTAGGGTCAGTGACAACATGAAAAGTAGAAGAGAAAAAATTATAATCAAAGGCTTGAGACTTGTAACAGGGAACTGCAAGTGCTTTTGTGGAATTCAGGAGATAGAATTTCCTGCTCTCATGTTTTCTTCATAGTGTGAAAGAGAATCCACAGTCAGAAATGTTTATTCTCACAGAGCAGTGGCTAGATTAAAGGCTAGTTGGTTGTAGATAAGCATCTGACCTTGAAAATGATAAATATCCTGCTAGTGCTAAATAATATTGCTATGTGCTTGAAAGTTTTAAATGGTGATAAGGTGGTGAAGGATATTAACATAGTCTGCATAAGAAAAAAAAATTACACCCCTTTCTGCATTTGGTTGTAAACATTTTTTAGGCTTTCCAGCCTTACATTTATAGTTAATATATGTATCTTTTTATAGACAACTATTACTTAAAAAACAAGGCACATAGTGTTTGTTCCTGTGCACTGTTTCCACTAGCACTGAATATTTCTTTTTTCACTTCACTACCAATCAGAGATTTATTTCATTTTTTGTTTTGTTGTTACTTCTCAGATGCAAAGTGGGAAATAATTTTTTTTTTCTCTAGATAGTTGAAAATTTCTGACTTCAAGGTTAGCCCATCTGTGCAGGAAGGCTTTGCCCAGACCAACAGTTTTGCACTTTCTACCTTAAATGATTTTTACAACAACATCTCTCACAAGGACTGGTTCTGACAAAAATTTCCCTCTATTACTGGTGATCTGACATATCAGTAACATGCATGGTACTTGTTCCTTTGCTGAAGTGCACTTACTTAGAAAGCTAAATGTATTTTGAAAAACCCGGTTTTTGGAATAGATGTGTAATGGATGAAGTGACTTGCAAATGCTAAGCTGTATGAAGCAAATTCTGCATGATTTCCCCTCTTACAGTTTAAAAAACATTTGCCCAGGATAAATGCATACCTTGGCAACTGGATCTAACTGACAAGATATTAAAATGCAGAGCAATAGAAACCCCAAGTAACATCCACTTCCTGTTGCAGTGTTTGAGAGAACCTGTTTTGGAAAGCTGTATTGATTATTTACCAGATTAAAATCTGAGTGCTGTTAGAAAGAATAAGAAATTTAGGATTTGATACTGGGTGGTAAAATTTTTTTTATCTAAAACTCCCTGTTAAAACAATATTGCTGAGGTTAATTGGACATGAAATAAAGGAGGAAGCAATCTAAAATATTAAATTGAATTTATTTTCTTTGTAGATATAGGTAAAGATATTAACAGGTGACTTTAGTGTAGATAGCTGAAAAAGCTGAAGCAGTTGTTTCTTCTATTAATTCTTACCTTGGTCATGCTTATGAGAATGTGATGAAGATGGTACAGATGTTTTGTCCCAGCTCACTGGTTACAGGCAGTTCCCTTGGGATCTTGCATTTCTGTAATATGCTACAGCTAGGTCTGAGCTGGTACCAAGCAAACATAGTTACAGGAGTCTATACTTACCTGTTGGAAGCTTACCTGTCCTCTCATTCTGTGCTGAGCCAACTTAGTTTCACAGTTGGTTTAAATGAAAAAAAAACTAAAACCTCATGTGATTAAAGGGTGCAGGTTTGGAAATGTGTCTGCAATTACTGGAACAGAATATTACCCTAGCTTTTGTGGTATATATTTGCCTAACTCTTGAAAACTTGATGTTTCTGAGTGTTTATCTTCTGAGATAATATGCAAAAGCCCCAGGTACTGACTTGAATTCTGTTGTGCTTTGCACCATTGCAAATTTAAACTTTGTTTGTTTGCTTGTTTGCATATGTTGCATTAATATGTTGCTTTAATGTTGACAGTGCAGTTTTTTACCCAAACCTTTTCTTTGAAGTAGACAATAGATATTAACCTATCTTTAAAGAAACATTCAGAGTGAAAAGAAACCCAATGCTTTATACACCTTGATTCTGTTTTCAGCTGCTTGTTTTGTTATGGCTTTGCCTGCTATAACTAAAAGCATAGTGTTGTCAGCCTAATTGTTCCATACACCTCTTTCCATTTTCTGTAATTTTCGAATTAAAGCACATGAAAACTTTCCTTTTGTAAGATTTCATGACGCCTCATTTTTTGCCTCTAGAGCCAAATCCACCATTGTGAATAAGCTCAGCTGCCAACAGGGAACTGTCTGCCAGAGTCTTTCCATCTCGACTGTATTTCCTAGCTTAATTGCTGTGAGTCAGCAGTAGGAAATCAGAAACTGGCTCCACAATGAATGGAAACTGCCTGTGAATACCATCTTTTTAAAGTACAAGTGAGCATTTAGAAATGTAAGCTGATTTTTGTGCTTTACTTTTTAGGGCTATGCTTCCATTCAGTTTTTTTCGCTCATCCTCACCCCCACGCTGTCTTAGCCTTCTTCCTCCAAAAATCAAACCCAAACTCTGGGATTCATCTGATTACTCAGATTTTAAGCTTTGTTTACTTTATTTTGTTTGTTTTATATTTAATTTGTTTGCTTTATTATTTATTATATCTTAAAAAGATTACTTGCTTTTGTAAGTTAGAAACAAAAGATTGAAAAGTGGACCACAGCAGGATGAAAAGAAGATGACAAATCCTATTCGTTTCTTCCTGTCAAGACTTTAAAGACAATGTTATGATTGTAGACTTATCTTTTGAATTTGGATGCTTTGAATTGGTATTATTTGTTTAAAAATTCTTAGTCTACCCAGACTAGTCATTAAGTACCTAACTCCCAAGTACAGTTCACCTTTGTGGACATATGACCCCTTATGTTTCATAGACGAGAGAGAACCTGAAAGTTGTTAAAATATACTAGAATTGCTCCCTCATGTTTGCACACTCTACTGAGGATTGTAATATGCCATAATATTTTCATAATCCAAAATATCCAAACCACTGTGGAAGAACACTATGGTTCATCACTGATGAGGGTGGTGAAACACTGGAATAGGCTGCCTAGAGAGGTGGTGGATGCCTCATCCCTGGAAACATTGAAGGTCAGTTTGGACAGGGTTCTGAGCAACCTGATCTAGTTGAACATGTCCCTGCTTATTGCAGGAGGGGTTGGACTAGATGACCTTTATTAAAGATACCCTTAAGGGTACCTTCTGACATAAACATAACAGTAGTTATTAGGGAATAGATACATCTCTGGGGAGAAAGACACATGCAGACTACTAGAACTGGGTAGGAGGTATGTGTTCAGCCATGTGTCTCGTTCTGTAGAATTGACAAACTGCGTTAAATTGTAAATAAGGTCTTTAAAATTCAGAGGTGATTTTTTGTTGTTTCAGAAAAAGTATCAAGTCATTAACCTTTCTGGATGCTACAGTTCTGTGGCTTTCACCTGCCTCCCCTTTTTTGGCAATGCAGTGAGCTGTAAGTGATACCAGCTACCTTGCTGCCCGCTGAAAAACTTTTTGAAATTGCTCTGAGTTGCTTCACTGTGTTTGCTTGAATGCAACAAGAGGTAAAATTTATCTGCAGGCATCTAGCTCTCCTTTATTTATCTTCCTTTTCTTTTTGCTTCTGGTTTTCACCACTGAAGGAGTAAGGGACCCTAATTGTGCTTTAGTATTTGTCCAGGCCTTCCCCAACTCAGAGGTTTCAGGAAGACCTGCCTGCACGTTGAAACAGAACTGGATACATAGAGAGACAAGAATGGTGTAAAGAAGAGTTTCTGAAAAGGAAATCTAAAACAAACCAAAAAATGGCATTCCAGAAACCCTACTCAAAATCAAGGCCATTACACACAGTCCTATAAAAAAACACAGAGGAAACCAAGTTGTCACAAAGTCCTGTGATAGTGAAATTTGCAGTAAAAATATCAGGTTCTGAAGCCAACAGAGGGTTTTCCAGATTTAATAAGATTTATTTGAATATTCCATTAATGTCACATTTTGGCTCTAGAGACAGATGTGAAAATAAACTAAAATCTTAAACTGGCACAATGCTGATCCTCACATTTTTACCAAGGTTGATGGAACCCAGTCTCCTTTTTTTGGCAGCACTTTAATGCCAGATTCGGTGCTTTGTAAATGATGTTTCATTATATGTACCCTCTTATTCCAGCTTGGGTTCAGATCAAAGCATTGACTCTTTCCTAGTCTGCTCTTGCCTGTGTCAAAATGTATCCATTTGGTTCTACTCGTGTTAATTTGCTCTCTTGAGCTTCAGTTGCCTGCAAGTACCACAAATGAGGTACTTTTTATGGTGAATGTGTGGAAGTTTAAGGCACTAAAAAAAAAGGCTGGTTTCATTTGCTGGCAACAAAAATAAGGTCATTCATGCATGGATTTTTGTGTTTGTTTTGTTGTGTTTTTTTCTTCTAACTAATTATCAAAGGTCAGTTTTAGCATCAAAGTCCTGAGTATCTCCATAATCACTGACTTTCCACAAAGTCGAAGAAGTTCACATCCTCACAGGCAGTGTTCAGCAGTGCTGACTGAGTGGTCCCAAGGCTTCCATTGAATCTCTCAGAAGAATAAATCTTCCCTGAAAAGGGAATATGCATTCAGTTCTATTTCTGTGTAGGTTTGTTTCTGACTTGAGAACTACTCAGAGTACATCAGAAATGAGTGATGAATACATGAGCAAGACCTATATTACTTTGGGATGTTTTCCAGCCACTGGAAAAAATAAAGACAGCCCTGTTTATGTGTTTGTCAGTTCCATCTGCTGTCCACTCACAGCAGACCTTTGGATATGTTCCAGAACAAAATATTAGTGTAATGGACAACAAAAATACAGTGCATGTATTTACTGTAATGCATCATAAAGATCAGAACATTATAGCCAAAGGAAATGGCTTTATTATAATAAAATGATGTTAGTAATAACAGTAAGTTAAATAAGATTGAATGAGATACAAGATTTGCCATAAGTATCAACAAAGTGTTTTGCTTGTATTGAGGAGTTCTTCAGTAAGACTGCTGTCAGTGGGCCATGATTTCATAGACAGTACTGACTGGTGTTACTACATTTGGGTTTTTTTTTCCAGTTTCTTCTTAATGTGTAGGTTTTCTGTCTTTGGAAGAGACCAAAGTCGTTGCTCAAATTTCCCCTCCATCTTATACACTGAATGTGTATGGGAAAATATACATTCTTTCTTACAATCTTTTTCTAAAGCATACTTATAAATTCATGATCTATAGAAATACTGCAAAGGACTTGTGACTACCCTAATTGAAAAGGGTGGCATTTGTAGCCATTTCAGATAGTCAAGGTATGCTATGTGTCAAAGAGTTCAGGACCTTGGGTTGCTTAGTAGAAGAATCGGGAGCACAGATAATATTTTCCTTGCTTCGCTTGGTTGCTGAGGAAAATATTGACAGGAGTAGGAGGATCCATTCTATCAATATATGGCTGCAAAACTGGTGTCGTCATCAGAACTTCAGATTCTTTGATCATGGGAGGGTTTATTCATCCCCTGGTCTGTTGGCATATAATAGGATGCAACTTTCTCACAGGGTGGAAGGGTCATGTCTCAAGAGCTGGCAGGGTTGATAGGCAGGGCTTTAAACTAGGTTGTAAGGAGGAAGGGGACAGAATGAGAAATGACAGAGATGAGGAATGGGTTGGCTTCCCAGGAACTGAGGAGTTGGGTGCAGTCGAGATACTTTTGCCTGACTCAAGGGATAGAGAGTATAAAGAGTCACTTTTGAAATGTTCTTATACCAGTGCATGCAGCATGAGGAATAAGCAAGTGGAGCTTGAAGTTCTGGCCCGGTCTCAGAGTTTTGATATTATTGGTTTAAGTGAAACATGGTGAGATAAGTCCTGTGACTGGTGTCCCATGATGGATGGATATGAAGTCTTCAGGAAAGACAGGCAGGACAGAAGAGGCAGAGGTGTGGTGTTGTATGTAGCAGAGGGACTGCAGTGCACTCATCTCACTACTGGTAGTGACAAAGTTGAGAGTCTCTGGGCAAGGATTAAGGGACAAACAAATAAAGCCAATGTGGTTGTGGGAGTCTACTATAAGTCACCCAGTCAAGGTGAAGACATTGACTGATTATTCTTTGAGGAGCTAAGGGTTGCTTGTAAATCATCTGCCCTTGTCCTTACGGGAGACTTCAATTTACCAGATGTTAACTGGGAATACCAAACTGCTGGTACAAATAGGTCCAGAAGATTTCTAAAACACCTAGATGATTGCTTTGTGGTTCAAGTACTAAGGGAACCGACAAGGAAAGGTGCCCTCCTTGATCTGTTACTTGTCAACAGATAGGGTCTTGTGAGTGACATGGTCATATGAGGCTGTCTTGGCCACAGTGACCACAAAGCGATCGAGTTTAAAATCTCAGAGATAGGAGGAAAACTCCCAGTAAAACTACTACTCTGGATCTGAGGAGAGCTGACTTTGGGCAGCTCAGAGAACTACTTAGTGGGGTCCCCTGGGAAAAAATTTTGGAAGGTACTGGGGTACATCAGAGCTGATCAGTTTTTAAGTACCATCTCCTGAGAGCTCAGGAGCAGGCCATTCCTAAATGTTGCAAGTCAAGCAGGAAAGGCAGAAGGTCAGCTTGGCTGAGCAGGGAGCTACTTCTGGAGATTAGGCGAGAAAAGTATGTATATGCCCAGTGGAAGCAGAATCTGGTAATGTGGGAGGTCTACAAAGAAGCTGTTTGCTGCAATAGAGAGAAAATCCATGCAGCTAAGGCCAGGACTGACATTGGCCCATTACTAAATGAGGATGGTCACCTTACAAATAGTGACATTGACAAAGCAGAGATATTTAATGCCTTCGTTCCCTCCGTGTTTAACATGGAGGATGGGGTCTGAAACACCCAGCACCACGAGTCGGGCCAATGGCAGGGAGTCTGTCAGTGCTACAGTTGACCCTCCACTAGTGCGTGATTTGCTCCTCCAGTTACACCCCTGTAAGTCTGTGGGGCCTTATGGGACCCACCCAAGGGTGCTTAAAGAATTGGCAGATGTCATAGCGTGTCCTCTCTCAGAGATTTTTCAACGCTCTTGGGAATCTGGAGAGATCCCAACTGACTGGAAGTGAGCAAATGTAGTTCCNGTCAGCTTGGCTGAGCAGGGAGCTACTTCTGGAGATTAGGCGAGAAAAGTATGTATATGCCCAGTGGAAGCAGAATCTGGTAATGTGGGAGGTCTACAAAGAAGCTGTTTGCTGCAATAGAGAGAAAATCCATGCAGCTAAGGCCAGGACTGACATTGGCCCATTACTAAATGAGGATGGTCNTCTCACTTCAGTGCCTGGCAAAATTATGGAGAAGCTTATTCTGGGAGCTATGGATAAGCATCTAACAGACAATGCAGTTGTCGGTCATAGCCAACATGGGTTTATGAAGGGGAAGTCATGCTTAACAAACTCGATTTCCTTTTATGACAAGATTACCTAC
Source organism: Bucco capensis (assembly GCA_013396975.1). Classification (NCBI taxonomy): domain Eukaryota; kingdom Metazoa; phylum Chordata; class Aves; order Piciformes; family Bucconidae; genus Bucco; species Bucco capensis. The sequence continues at coordinate 61,540 of VWZO01003492.1, forward strand.
CTAGTTGACCAAGGGAGACCAGTTGATGTCATCTTTATGGACTTCAGTAAGGGTTTTGATACTGTCTCCTACAGCATCCTAATCAACAAAATGTCAAGCATACAGCTCAATAAGAAAATCATGAGGTGGATATATGACTGGCTGAGGGATAGAGCTCAAAGGGCTGTGGTAAATGGAGTTACTTCGGGCTGGAGACACGTGATGAGTGGGGTCCCACAGGGATCCATCTTGGGGCCAATACTATTTAATATCTTTATAAATCACTTGGGTGTAGGACTTGAAGGAATAATAAGTAAGTTAGCAGATGACACTAAGTTGGGTGGTGCCATTGACTCCAGTGAAGGCAGTGAGGCACTCCAGAGAGATCTAGATAGATTGGAGGACTGGGTGGTCACAAATCATATGAAGTTTAACAAGGGCAAGTGCTGGGTTCTGCACTTGGGTAGGGGCAACCCGAAAAACACCTACCAACTGGGGAAATGAGAGACTAGAATGCAGCACTGTGGAGAGGGATCTGGGAGTTTTGATAGATAGTAAGTTAAAGATGAGTCAGCAGTGTGCCCTAGCAGCCAAAAGGGCCAACCAGGTCCTGGGGTGCATCAAGCATACCATCATTAGCCAATTGAGAGGTGATAGTTCCACTTTACTTGGCACTGGTATGGCCTCACCTGAGTATTGGGCACCACAATACAGGAGGGATGTGAAGTTGTTGGAAAGCGTCCAGAGGAGGACCCCAAAGATGGTGAAGGGCTTGGAGGGGAAGTCATATGAAGAAAGGCTGAAATCACTTGGTCTGTTCAACCTGGAGAAGAGGAGACTGAGGGGAGAACTCATTGTGGTTTATAATTTCCTCACCAGAGAGGAAGGAGTAGGTGCTGACCTCTTCTTTCTGGTGACCAGCAACACGACCCGGGTGAATGGCATGAAGCTGTGCCAAGGGAGGTTCAGGTTGGATGTTAGGAAAAGGTTCTTTTCCCAGAGTTGTGGAGCACTGGAACAGGCTCCCCAGGGAGGTAGTCATGGCACCAATTCTCATGGAGTTTAAGAAGCACTTAGACAATACTCTTAAACACAGTCTGACTTGAGGTTGTCCTGTGCCTAACTAGGAGTTGGCCTTGATGATCCTCTTGGGTCCCTTCCAACTCAGCATATTCTGTGATTCTGTGAAGCTAAGGATTCTTCTGACAAAATGCTGAGAGTTAAATCTCAAGTATTATAAAAAATAATTAGCTATAAAATTAGGTTTACTTCATCTCTACTTATTTTTTAGAATTCATTGCAAATATTTGTATTCATTTACAAGAAAATGAAAATAATCTTCTGTGTGTACTTTTGTATATATGTATTTCAGCATGTTTTCTACTGCTTGTGGAGGCAGTGAGGATGAACTAAGGAAAGAGTTGATTTTGCAGTTGCTTATCAATATGGCACACAATCATTTTATGTTTCTTCAGGTAGTGAGTTCATTTATATTTTTCTGGTTCCAAGGAATTTATAGTGTCTTCTATTTAAAATACTTTTCATTTACTGTACAAGTTCACTATTCTGAGGGAACAGACCTGTTGCAGAAAATCACCATGCTTGGGAGAAGAAGAAGAGGAAAGGTGGGAAAAGTTCTATAGGAGTGCTCAAATGCCAGGAAACAGCAGATGACAAAGGCACTGTTCAGTGAAGACACCACACAGGAAGCAGATAATTATCATGGTACCTTCATAGTCTTGTGGTACAATGCAAAGTCTGTGCATGAATTGGAATAACTTAAGTCTTCAGCCTGTAGCTATGGTTGATCACTGTCTCCAGCAGATCATGAAACAGGTAAAAACATCTGTTATCTTAGAATTCATATCTAGAAATGAGCACTTGTTTTCTCTTGTGGATGTTTAAATGTCTTGTTAGCATCCTGGAATCCAGAAGATTGAACTGATTTATTTAAAAGTAGATACGTCAGTGAAAATGTACGAATGATTATGCTCTGTTTAAATGAATTTTTGTAGGAAAGTAACTAGTTATATTAGAAATTAATGGAAACAATGATAGTTACTTTTTATATAACTGATAGCATATTTTCTGGAAAATAGACACTCAGTACAAAGTTAATGGAGAAAGACAGAGTTACTTTTAACTGGAAACTTCCACACCTTCAGGATCCTGTACATGGACATGCGCCCCATCCCCCTGGGATTATCCCTTTTATAGGTTTTATTAGTAATTAACATATAGATCTCTATAGCCAACCCTGGCACTAGGTTTTCCAACAGCCCACCCCTGGTGGTCTTCAGCTCTGCCCCTCGGAGAGAGCCCACCTGGGGCTTTGCCCTCTTCTTGTGTTTTGTTTTCAAGCTATCTGCAGATGACTTCTTCAAAACATCATGTCCTTGGCAAGGCACAGGAAAGTACCTAGTGGCTTCTAATATGTGAACAATCCAGCAAGCTTCACATAATCCTAAAAGCTCTAAAAATCTACAAAATACACTTAAATCTTTAGGCATCATAACACACTGTAAAAGATGTATTTCATACCTGCTCTGGAACTTTGTAGAAAAAAATACTAATTAAAGAATTACAGGGAAGTTACATTAGATCAGTACCAGTGTAACTGAGGGCAGAAACAGATCATTGCATTGAAACATTGCATTTAGAAATTTGTTAGTCTAGTAGTGTATTAGATTGTTTTCTCAGTAGAGGGAAGTATATCCACTTCTCTCTTTGCAAAGTACTCAGAACAGTATGGCCTGAACTGTGGGGTTAAGAGCCATTACTATTCAGTGTTGTAGTGGCGTGTTATTATTTTAAGGCTGCTTTAGTGGCCATACAGCAATCATGCCTTCACAGGTGACACAATACCAGTCTAACACCATGTCTGTGCTTCTAACCTCAGGAGTACTGAGGGCTTTCCTATACCTCATTAACTATGAATAATTTAAAGTTGCTGACAGCTGTCATAATTTAAAAGGCTGAATCCAGTTCACACCGAAGCACACTGGGAGAGTTCAAGGAAACCTTTGCAGATGCTCTCTGAAAGCTTAACTGGTTTTAATGTATAGAATGAGTGATAAAATTTTATATTTAATAATAGCTTTATGTCTTGGTGTTGTAATTTTGCAAATGCTCTTTTGTATCAAAACATCATTAAACTTGTAATCATATATATTATGTTATTCAACAAAATGAATCCTGCTAGGACTGCAAGATATTTCATCTGTAATGAAAAAAAATAAAAATCTGGAGAGAAAATTTGGTTGGGCAGGAGAGGAGAATTGTACGTAGTTATAAGGTGCTTGCACGAGTAATTTTTAAGTCAGATTCCTTTTTTCTTTGTCCTGAATGTCAGTGAATAGTGTATGAGAACTCATGGGAGGCTTTTTGATTACAGCTTTATCCTGTGGCAGATGTGTCTAAGAAGCATTTTTGCTGAGCAGCATTGGCCTGTTGGGCAAACTCACTGATGGTGTTTCTGGGCACAGCCTCTCCTGAGACACAGCAATTTACTAGTATCTGCTTCCTAGCATCTGTGGATCCAGAAGGGTTGATGAGTTTATAATGATTTTGTAAGATGGGAAAGAGGAAATACAGAAACGAAATAATAAGAAGAAATATAAATACATAGGAGAACCTCTTCATCTTTTACTTCCTTGCCATCATAGCTTCAGTCACAGCACTTGATAACCTACTTTGACTTATACCATAAACTGGAGAAATGTTGAGTTGCTACAAGAAAGGAGACCTACGCCAAGGGACATGTAAACACCCAGGCAGAGAGGGAAGTATTCAGCTGGAAACTGGCTGCTACAGTGATTGCTTTTAATTGGAATGTAAAACTAGTATTGCTTTATTCTGGAAAATAAAAAATAAACATGACTTTTAGGGATAAAACCCATAAAAATATTTAATTTAATGTCATTACATAAAGTATGTTAATAGCAGAACTGCACATTGGCATCACATTTTTAATTCCTTGGGTATAATTAAAGGAAATTCATATGCTTTGTAAGTATTTGAGGCCAAGACAGTAAAAGCAACTTCAGTTTTAATAATTGATGTGATACTGTCAAGGAAACATTTTCACCCATATTTTGATCTCCGATGTATAATTGTATTAGAGGATAAAGACAGAAATATGAAAATAGATGTTCTTAACAACCACATAGCAGTTACCCAGATTTAGAGCTGCTTTACTGCAAGAATGCATTGGAACTTTTCAGTTTATTATCTTCTTCAGTCAGTGATGGTGCTATATATTTTTGGTGGTATAGCATCAACCTGCAATATAACTGACAGTGGCAATCTGTCTGGCACTGTACTATGAATAAACACATACCAAAACAATATGTCTGGAGACTCAGCTGAAGGAAACTGCTATCTGGCTATTTTGGTAAAAGAACTGCACAGAGTGTGAAAGGGCAGCATTTACCTTTCCTGTACTTCTTAATAAATTAGAAATCATTAAAAGCTGCTACATAGGGAGCTCTGAGATGCACAGGGAATAGTTATATGGTTAGACATACGAGTAAAGCTTAAAACATCTCCATGAATGAAAGCTGAAGCTTTACTGTTGTGATTTCTTTGTCAGATTATTCATTATCTGTTATTACACAGACTCTTTACAGTTTCATGTGAAAATTCTTGGGACTTAAAATATTTTTGTGTTATTAGTTGCTTAAAATTAGTATAAAAATTACACTATTTGTATCTCTTATTTACTATATGAGGTCTGTATAGGTTAAAATGCTCATCTTAAACCTTAATTTCAGGATGTGTGCATTTTGGTAGGTATTTCTTGAAAAGCAGTTACATACTCATTCTCAGTTTTTTGCCCCTTAGTTTCATTATTGGCAAATAATTGACGAAGAATTTTACCAAAAATAAGAAACAAATGCAGTCCAGGTAGGCTGTTCATTATATTTTCCAGCAAAACTATATTCAGCGAAATTTTCTGAATCATGAAGAAATGAATACATTTGTAAAATGTACACCTACAAATGTTTCATTGTCTCAGAAAGGGCTTACCTACATTTATAATGCATATGTTCTCTAATGAATATGTAGCTCAGTGGTTTCAGTGATCAAAAGTGTCAGTCTACCCTGCTCACGAGAATAAAAGCACAAGGTACCTTTTTTCGCTTGATTCAGCCAGATGTGTCTGTGTGCATTTCCAACACAGAGCTTATGAACACATTTAGTTTTTTTCTTATATGATACAGTCTGCTGTTCTTCTGGGGATAAACAGGAAATAATTTTGTATTCAGCTCATTATCAACTAGTTTTTTCTCTACAGATTCTCTACGGAACCTTTCATTCATTCTTCCTTAATGTTTTGCCATTGCTGACAGATGGTCTATGATTGTGAGCTTAATTAATAAAAACATTACCCTAAAATAGCATCCAAAAGTGACTTGCTCTCCCTTAGCTTGATGTATTACATATTTGTTACATATTTGCTGCATTTTTTTCATTGTCTTTAAAGTCCTTCTTTTCCTTATAAAAGTTTTTATCACAAAATTATTTTTTACATAAGAAGATGATAAAGATGTAAGAGTCCATTCAGAAAAGAAGGAACATCCGTTGTTGCTTTTCTTAGGAAGGTTTGAGCTTTTGTGGGTTATCATTTGAGTCCTGTTTGAGGAAAACAGGTGCCTTACTGCTAGCTTCAGTAGATTTTTGATGAATCTTTTGGGTAGGCAGTCCCAGAAACTGTGTCCTAAAAATGCCAAACCTATATTTACTCATTGCTGTGGGAGGCTTTTATTGTCAATCTGACCCATCTCATTTGCCTTGAGGGTAAAGACTATGCTAGTATTTGTAACTTATTTAGAAGTGATGAGTTGTCCTTTCTTTCACTTAGTCATGGAACAAAAATTTGCCTCTTTCCTTGTCTTCCCAATTTTTCTCTTTTTTAGTGTAGCTGAAGATTTACTTTTTGCCCAGATTCCTTTACATAGGAAGATCCAAAAGGGTAAAGGTCAGGTATATTTACACTTGACTGTTTCAAGAAACAGTATTTTAGTAAATCCAGTGTGCCACTTTTTATTTCACTTTCTTCTTTTGAACACTTCAGAAAAATCTACGTCCTTTCAATGACCTCCCAAAGGCACAGCATGCAGATAATGTACACCTCAAGCAACATCTGTTAAAGAGACCAGAAAATTCACTTCCTTCTGTCTTCCCAAGGATTGTCCAAGCAGACCAAAAACTTCTCTCAGGGCAAAAATGCAGAAAGAACAGCTGTGTTATTCAGTATCAGAGCTGCTGTTCATCCCAGATAGGTGCACAAGAGAAGATACAGAGAATTTATTCCTTTCTGCACCTATCATTTGTTACCTGGGAGAGGAGACTGAGCCCCACCTCGCTACAGACTCCTTTCAGATAGCAGACAGCCTTGGCCTCAAATTGATCACAGTTCTTTACAAAAGGTGGAATCTTTCTTATTTATCTATGAAATTATTCACATGATTAACAATTTCTTAATGGGATTACGCATTTTATCTCACTCTAGGTAGTAGTCATCTTTCCTGCTTCAGAGGTGGGGAAAAGGTCATAAAACTGAACAGAAAAACCCTTGCCAGACTGAAAATGCAGGAGACACCTAATGAGTGCCCAAGTTTTGAAAACTTCTGAGTGTCAGATTGTCCTGGTTTGACCAGAAGCTAGGGTCAAAAGAACAGNGAGGGAAGTGAGATATTTATTATTTAAATAAGTACTGTTAACATGGTAGCATGACAAAGTTGTGTTCTGAGTGTACATTAGTGTGGTAGCATCTCTCTAGACGTAAATAATTTTACCTTGTTTTTGTAACTTCTTGGCATTACACATGCCCCCAAACCTCTCCAAATGCATATTGGTTTACCCACACGAGAACAAAAGGGAAACTTTTATTATGATCCATTACAGCATTTCAGCAGAACTGGTAAAACAGAAGTTCATAAAAATATGAAGATTGTACTGAGGTGAGCTAGGAATATGGTCTCTCCTCCGTGCTTCTGACAAGTCTTGGCAGGGACGAAACATGAGTATGAATGAATATAATTCCTAAGTTCCAGAATAGATTTATATGAGGAATTAGTGTAGCTTAAAATTATTGGCTTATAGTCTTTGCTAGCAGGACTAGAGAATAATATTCTGCATAAACAGATTAATCATAGTTACTTTTTCTAATATATCAACAGATTAAAACTAGCCCATGGCCATCCAATGACATCTCAATAATTATTCAATTGAAATCTAACTTTGCACACTTTTGGATGCTATATAATTACATAGCAGTTTCTAGAAGGGATGAGATAGTTACTGGCAGTTTTATTTATGGAAAGAGAATGATTTCAGAGATCCTTTTGAAAGTATTTCTCTTGCAAAAAATTTTCTAAGTAGATAAGAGAAAAGCAAAATAATCACTTTCAAAAGTCCACCATTCTGCCTGAAGATGTCCTTGTAGGCTAAAGGAGCACTATCCATTTTTGTCTCTTCTCTTGAACAAAGATCTCTGTGAGAACTACAGAAGAGGTAATCCTTTGTTATTTAAATTCAAGTAGTTTTTCCTTGAATGGGTTATGAATATTCTGCATGTTCAAGTCTCCAAAGTGGCATAAAATAGTCATTTTTGTAGCTCAGTCTGTTGGGTTGCTTCATGTTATTACTTGAATATTTTTTCTTTTTGTTCTTAGATTATCACTAGGACAATCAGAACAGTGGTTTATAATTGATGCTTACATTCTGAAGACTTTATTCAAACTCAGGACTAATATTTCATATTTTAAAAACTGAAGTGATGTATCAAAATCTTATAACTAAGGTTTAGCTCCAAGTACGCAAAATATATCAGTATTCTATACAAATACCCTTAAATGACTATCATGGGAATTTCAAAACACAGTTCAAAGTTAAAATTTAATAGAAGTTACATCCTTTTGGGAGTATATTTTTTTTAACTTTGTGATTTTCCCTATTTTTACAATGTTATTTTCTAAGCATTACTTTTATGAAAAACTCTTACAATTTCTAATGCTTGTCCCATAATACCATATATACTTGAAATTCAATAATGTTCTTTTTAATTCTCATTTTTGTCACTAGATCTGTAATATAGTTCAGGCATGACATTTTAATCATCTGATAGAACATAAGATTTATTTTTCATTAAAGTATTACTCATCAGCAAATTGACTAAATCCTTTATTGACCTTTCCTTTAATTTTTTTTTTAAGATTTCATAAGCTTTAAAGAGTTGCAGTTCATTATCCTGATCTTCCAAGATCAGATTCATCTGACCTTTACTCTGTGTTTAACATGACTACATTACTTTGATTCAAAGGATGTCATAATGTGGAACACGGCTTTAACTTTTTCTGCTTCTGTCAGTCTAAGGTAGTATCTGCAAACTGTATTGATAAGAAAGCAGAGATCTTTCCACAAAATTAATCTGTTCATTCACACTGTTACGATGTTAAAATGCTCCCATGCAATGGTTTTCTATTCTACTTAGGCAGAGTGAAGTGGGGTTTGAAATAGCTGTGTTCTGAAATAACCTGAGATCCCAGAGCTGCTCATTTTTATCTTACATTGGCAAGACAGTCTGACATTAGGTTACTGATGTTAATTTTTCAAATTACTATCCACGGTTAAATCCCTTGATTGTTTTACAGAGGATAATGAATTCTGTCAGGCAGTATTTTGATGAATCTTCAGTTGAAAACTACAGTCTACTGGCATAACAGTGAATTCCATTCAAAGATGTACCATTTCCTCTGTTGACAGGAGAATCAAGTCAGTCTGAATACTGTATAAGTATTTGCTCTTCTTCAGGCACAGTCTGAAACTCACTTGGGGTCTCCTGTGGNGATTTGCTCTTCTACTTTCCCTTGTTGTCAGTAAAAAAGTGGATAATACCAAGTGAACAAAGGAATTGGGGTGAACAAATTCCTTTTGTGCTTGTTTTCCATCCTGGTTATCAGGCATTAATTTCACTGCAGTTGCCATCTCTACTGTTACCTGTTGCAGTAACTTTGAGTGAATCTACACATAGCAGTAGCTCTGATACACCTTTATTTTTAGCCAGTCACCTCTTTGTAGTTGTTAGTATTAGTTCAGTTCTTATTATGCATTACGATTTTGTTCAGCGTGCAGAACAAAACTTTGGTTCCAGATCAGGAAAAAGCACAACCTTTTCAAACTTCTCTCATCTGACTGGGTAACTCTTTCTACTCTTTCTAAGAGTTCTTGCAAGACAATAACATTATTGTCTTTTGATGAATTGCAAACCCAATACTCAATCCCACACAGCTGCTTCCTCTTCTGCAGGCATCCTCAAGCCATCACAGCCATGTGTTACTGAGTATGGGAAGGGGAAAGCCAGTCTGTTACTGTGTTGAGCCTGAAATACAGCAGACTATGTCTTTTAAGGTGCTAAAATAAAAGAATGTCCAGTTCAGGCTAAGCAGGTACTTAGCTGAGCCTGGTTCAGTTTTGTGAATGACAACAAGCAATGGATCTGAACTCAAAACAGGGAGTTTAGGTATCTTCAATCACTGAAGAAAATTTTCATGATGAAGCTTTAAGTGGAAATACCTTCACTGTGCTTGAGTCCCATTCTAGATGCCCATTTGCAAGGGAGAGGAAAACCCCAGAAGCCAGTCCAGCTCTATCACTGTGCATGTATAAGCACATACTAGCATGTTCTACTTGCAAGTCAGGAACAAGTATGACCAATCTACCCACTAGAACCAGGGAAATGGCAAACAGTGGAATGGGCTTGCTAGGAATTTCTGAGAATGGTTACTGTGATTGTTCTCCAAGCCATCCACAGCTGAAGTTCACTGGAATACAAAGTAGCGTTGTCCTCAGGTTTGTTCCCAAACATCTTTAAGATGTACCTTGGCATTGCTGTTCTGCAGGTGAGATTAGATCCCTCCTAGCATTCCTTACCTCGCAGAAGGGAGCTTTCTGTGGTAAAGGAAGTTTATCTAGACAGCGGCCAGGTGTGATAGTCGTCCAAATGAATCTGAATATGGGTTGCCTTCTACACAGTCTCTTGACATGCCTATCTGCTTCTACATGTTGTTGACTCTAGTGTCCATTTAGATACTTATTAAATCGGGAGTGGAAACGGATTAACTGTAGAAGTAGAAGGCCTTTTCAGTTCACTTGTAAACTTAATGCAGCAGCAGTGCTTTCAGAGTGTGAAGCTTACAGACACAGGTTTAAAAATCACTCTAGGGAAAGCCTAGGAATTATTTAAAGAACAAATAAAAATCATCTGTTTTATATTAAAAGCAGAGTTGCTGATTTTTTTAATTCTTTGAAATTCAACCTGATGGTTCCTGGAAATACTTGCAAATTAATTCCACTGTGGTTTAGTATCATCACTGGGAAGAGGACTGTGAAGCTGAGCAAATCTCTTGCCATCTGGAATGTAACCCAAGCACCTGATAGTTCCATTCTGAGTCCCCTCAAGAAGCTTACAATTATATAAAATGTTTAATCAAAGCTGTTATGCCAAGTATAATTGCAAAGCTGACATCAACAAAGGAAAAGAAATGGCTCTACATGAGCTGTTATTTTCACTGGAATTTTTAAAAGATGGCAAGAAGAGATTATCCCAACTTTTCTTCCTTTATCTATGAGTTATTAAAGTAACTCTTCAAGTAAATATTGTTCTTCTGCTACTCTACATTGTTATTGTCACTTATGTTAATTATAGAATTAATACCCATAGATATGTGGCTCTGTTTCATGTAGACTGAATGTTTATTCAGTTGCTTACAAGCGTGCTAGTTTCTCTGTTTTAGCAGTTAAGTGTGCAGAGTTGACTTAAACCCAACTGGCTTAAAATGCCTATTCTTATTTTTTTCATTTCAGTTCTTAAACAAAAAAGACTGAAACATTAGAAGCAGTGATTAAAAAAATGAACAATCTTTTGAGCAATCTTAATGTAAGATGTACTTCTAATAGAAAATTGATACTTGGGTATTACAAATATTTTGTCAGATTTGGGAGAGGTGACCAAAAAAATCCCACTTCTTGAGAGACTTCTGTGTCCTACAGGTAAGGAGCAGATTCAAATGCCTCTGTATTTGAGGATAGCAGATAGCACCCTCGAGCCTGCACTACGGATTTTTTTGAGGTGAGACACAGCATGCGCAGAGCTGGACCCACCCTTTAGTCCTAAGGTTCATCTGCCAGGGCCTAGCAAGCTTGAACACTGGCAGCCAAGTCCTTAGGACGTAGGTTTTATTAGAGTGTCCTTCTCTTAGATGGAAGGCCTTACAGGGCTAAATGAGCTCCATCTGCCCAGGTTTGGAAACAGAGTTGTCCTTCTCCTAGGATGACTGCCAGAAGGCTAATGAGCTCATCCTGCCCATACAAGGATTATAGGAATGTGTATTGCTCCCCACAGTTTACTGTGGGCAATGAGTTTAATGCTCCCTCTGCTGTTGGCACAGTTATCGCACCAGGGGCCACAGAAGACCCCGAGTGATTTTCAGACTGTGCCTGACATTAGATACATCTGCACTTAAAAGGAAGCAGGCTGGTTTAAGAGGCTTTCAAAAAAACCCTATATGTACGGAAGGTATTTTAAGTTAGTACTTGCCTGTTGTGACGCTATATGAGAGTTAACAGTATTAACAGAAACTTTATATAGTTATGTTGTTACTGCCTCTAATTTCAAATATTAGTTAATTATAAGAAATAGAACAAAACAAAAAAAAACCTCAATAGATGCTTGTGAAAATTTGGACAAGAAAAGTGAAAAATCTCAAAGAACTTGAGTGGTTCTCTCTGTTATTTTTTAAAATGTAAAGCACCTGATCCCCATGCTAGTAAATATCCATTAAATGGTGCAGAAGGTAAATGCTATCATTTCTCTCTTTCATGTCTCTATGCCCTTTCAGAAGCACTCCAAGGACTTATAAAGTGGCCCATTCATCTTAATGAGATACTGCCAGGCAAATGAGAACATCTCAGGGACATGGATACAGATAGAAACTATCCCTGGGATATCTTACAGCTTCATCCATTTCAGTGGCTCTTCTCATTTTCCCTACTCTAGTTTCATCTCTTGTGAGCTTGCTGATAATTAGAGCATAAAGCTTTCTATTTAGATAAACAATTTTACAGCATTTTGAGATTTCTGCTGCTGTTCCAATGCTTTATATGGGTACTGTGTGCATGTGCATGCTTTGGAGAGAGAAAAAACTCCTCAATTTATTTACCATTAACAAATCAAATAGAACACCTGAGACAATGTTCCATAATACTGCACAAAAATCCTGAAGGAATTAGTGGAAAAAGCAGAATTTAAGCTGCTCCATTTCCACTTGCATGATATCTTCCAAGCCAGCTGTTTGCAGTTAAAACCAGTGTGTATCCGATTCCTTTCCTGGAAGCTGTTACACCCAGTTCATTAATCCTAATTCCGTCATCTCACCCTCGCTGCATCTAATGCCATTACAGCAACTTTTTGCTGACACATGAGACCACATGAGCTGTGTAAGAACCCCGTGTTTTCATCAGTAAGAGGACTTGAACCACTGAACCTCAACTTAAAAAATATTATTGCTGGCTGTCCCATCTTCTTTTTTAAGCATTTTTGTTCCTGGAGTTTCTACCTTAATTTTTTTTTTTTTTATTTTGCTGTTAGAATTTTTTTTTCTCTTAACTAACAAGTATTTTTACTTGTAAAATACTAGAAATGTGCGAGGCAATCACTAAAGTGATTTTCAATATAGCTCCAACAACTTATATTTCCATTAACCTTTCTTTTACCTAGGATTTTCATCCATCTCAGTTAGCTTTACCAATTGCATTAGATTCCTTAAATTCTATTCAATTTACTTCATAGCCTTGTCATATTCCTTGGCATTCCTTTGTATAAAACAAGCTGTCATTTAAATTATGAATGCTTCTATTGCTTCTTTGTAGCACTTACTTCTTTGAGTTTTGCAGGGTACACCTTAAGGTGAAATAAATTCAACCTTGTTTCTTGTGATCAAAGAGCAAACAAGACTTTAACTGGCCTTAAGATTAGCTTCATCTCCAATGCTGCCGACAGCAAGGTTAGACAATCTGCATTGTTCCCTACAAAATAAGTCAGAGAAGTCAATTTTTGAGGCCAATAGTGAAACATCCTGTCTGCTGAAGTGCTGGGGTGATTGTAGCAATAAGAAGGATGTGTTTATTATATATGTATGTTTGAGGAAATTACATAAAACAAACTAAACATCTCTGCCAGGCATTCATTTCCACCTAATCCTACCAGCTTATAGTGGTAGGAGTTGAATCAATCTTTTATAAACATGCTAGATTCAGTCCTGCATAGATTGTATAGACATATAACTAAGGTCATAGGATCAATTCAGTTTGTTAGGCTCTTGAACCCTCTGATCATCTGAAATGGTCTTTCACCTGTTTGAATGACAATTAGCCATGTGTTTTAAGAGATTGTATGGACTTTACTAAGGCAGTTCCTAGCTGAGGAAGCAGTTGTTAAGTACTGCTCTCTTTATTTTGCCAGTTTTAACAGGACTTGAAAATTAGAATTTATTTATGAGCATTTTGCTATCATTAACTTCAGACCCTGACAAGAACTTGAATTCACCTAAAACTTCCCTGGAATTTTGTGGACATCCAGAGCCAAATGGTAGGGACAGAAAAACTTGAAAATCTTTAGGCTATGATTTTCAAGCACCATATAGCATTTAAAAAAAAATATTACACAATTATGTTACATTATGTTAAGGATCATTTACTTCTCTCAAGCTTATAGATGGACAAAGAAAACTGCTGCCTTATTTTATCTTATATTGCCATCAGCTAATATGTACATTTCCCAGGGAAAATCCTGAATTTTCAAGGATGTATCTTACCTTATTTTCATGAAATATTTTGTGATTTTAATATGACATCACCAAATGGAAGAGGTTGAAAAGTTATATAGGAAATCTTACCAAAAAGGAAATGCAATTTCAACAAAGGCTATCGGAGGTGTGTGTGTGTTAATAAAATGAAATATTGTTAATCCTTGTCCTGCTAAAATGTTTTAAGTAAAACGTTCTGCCACTTTAACATGGAACTACTTGAAAATGAATTACAGCCTACACTGAACAATGTATAAAGAAAAATGTCAGTAGTAGTTATCACATTAAAAATATAACTCTTTAGGCTAAGTACTTTTAGAAACTGTTTTTTTTCCTTCAGTCTTAAGGATTAAGAGATTTTGCACTGCATGAAAGAATTTTTGAGGCCCTCTGCCCCTATTGCTTTTTTTTGTTTTGATTGTCTAAACTTGTATCTCTTCTCTTGCAATTAGGATTCCGAAATTGATTTGTCTTCTGGTTCCATTAGATAAAGATAGAATTTATCTGACAATGGTACTGTTTCTTCAAGGATACTCATAAATCTTATAAAACAAAACAAAACATATAAAGATTTAAGTGAAATAAAACATATGGAGACTTTAGGGTTAGTCTCTTGGGCTTCCTCTGTAGCTTTTACTGCTGTTTTGTTGGACTTTTCCTTAATCTTCTCTGAAGAAATACTTTCGTAACAGCTCTGACAGAAGAATCCTTTCCAGTATGTATTTTGGCACTGAATATTGCACAGGTACTGTTGCTTATTTCCAGAAGTCATTTAAAGGCAGGTGGTAGTGACTGTGGGGTACTTTGAGATGAGTAAACTTGAGGCCCTTAAGAGATGCATTAGCCTACAGTCTGTGCATCCCTGTCGTGGGTGGTCTCTGTACCAGGGTAGTTTTCCCTCTTAGACCATATGCAGATGCAGTGGAAACCTGCCCAAGTACTGAGAAAGCTGTGATCCAAGCATTGCTCAGCATTTGGCATTGTAACGTGCTGAGTCTGGTGTAACTGAGATGCATGCTCTCTCATCAAAGCTTGTTATCTTGGACATGTGTTCCTCTCACGCCACAGTTTTCCATCTGTTTTTGGCATAAAACACAGCTGACAGGTGCAGTGTGTGTGTCCCTGTGTATTGATAGGAAATCTGCTAGTCTACCTTTACTGGTTCTTGATCTTTTACAGGGAGGCTTAATACAAGAAAATCAGCAAAGTGCATTAGGACTCAGTATCTTACTATCACAGAATCACAGAATCACTAGGGTTGGAAGGGATGTCTGGAGGTCATCTAGTCCAACCCCCTGCAGTGGGCACGGACATCCCCAACTAGATCAGGTTGCCCAGAGCCCTGTCAAGCCTCGCCTTGAATGCCTCCAGGGATGGGGCCTCAACCATCTCCCTGGGCAACCTGTTCCAGTGTTCCACCACCCTTGTGGTGAGGAGCTTTTCCTAGTATCAAGTCTAAATCTACTCATCTCCAATTTAAAACCATTGCCCCTTGTCCTTTCTCTACAGACCTTTGTAAATAGTTTGTCTCCAGCCTTCTTGTAAGTTCCCTTTAGGTACTGGAAAGTCACTAGTAGGTCCCCCTGAAGCCTTCTCTTCTCCAGGCTGAACAATCCCAGCTCCCTCAACCTGTCTTCATAGGAGAGGTGTTCCAGCCCCCTGATCATTTTCATGGCCCGTCTCTGGACCTGCTCCATCAGCTCCATGTCCTTTCT
>VWZO01003494.1:0-36181 GCA_013396975.1 Bucco capensis
CAGCACAGCTCGCTGCTCTGACTCGCAGACATCAAAATATCTAAATTTATACATGTCTATTTTACATTAGGAAAATGCCTTTAAGCCTAAAATTACATTTCTGAACATAGTCAGAACGACTGATACTGTTGATTTTTATTATATTGTTAGTGAACAGTCATTGTAGTCTTCAATATAGGTGCTCTTCCATAGGGGTAAAACTACTTGGCTTCCTTTAAGTGTGTCTGCCAACTTTGGCCTTACATAAGGTATTCCTGAGGATGGAAGTCGTGCCCTCTCATTTTCCTATAGTAGAGAGAGAAATTTAACAGTTTGAGCACTTAGCTAGATTGTGAAAAATATACATCCAGCTCCCTCTTCCCTGAGAAAGTTAAAGCCTGTCTCATCCTTTTTCTGGCAGTTAAAGTTTCCTTTAGACATAGAAGGTTTGGGTTCCAAACCTTGCTTAGGGCAACACAATATAAAATAGTAAAAAAGATACTGGAACAGTAACTGAACTCCTACTAGTCCCCTCTGACACAGAGAGCATTACTCACCACATCAGAGTCATACACCTGGTTGGGTTTCTGTCTTGCCTACTGAATATTCAATTATTCTGTGAAAATTGGAATTGTAAGTAGTCCATCTGGAATAGTGCTCTGGGTTTCATTTGCCAGGAAGCACCTAAAAGGTAGGTGCTGCAATTCCTATATTCAGATCATCTCAGGAAATAATCAATAGCTTTTATCACTGGGGACTTAACAATCGTCATTCAATTAAATAAAGTCAAAGAGTTTTTACAAAGACAGGTATGCTGTTATCAGGAGGATTGTTTGATTTGTCTTGTGGTTCATATTTATTTATGACCTAGGCAAAATAATTTTTTTCTTCCAGTACAGAGTTTTCAGTGGCATTTTACATCTTCCACATCTCTGCTGACATCATCATTGATATTGGAGACATGAAAAAAATTAGGTGTAGATATAACACTCCCATTTGAATTTACATTAGTCTTAAGGTGCCCAGTTACCATAGTTATGAATATAGTATACATGTGTGTAAATGTGTTTGAGTAAGGGAATTGCAGACATTTGAATGTGTAGTAGCAGTAGTCCCATAGTTAACTTTCACTGTTTGTGTTTTGTCTGTTTTTCTAATAATGTAAAAAACTTTACCTTTTTTTATGAGAACAGCAGTCAGAGCAAGCTGCTCAAAATGTCATGTCTGAAATACTTCATCCTAGCCCACTGAAGTTCTGCAGCTCAGATACATGACCTTAAATTTTCACCCATGACTTTCTGAAATACCAGTGTATTGCTTTGCTTATCAGCTGCAACATTACATGGATTTTCACCTCAAGGCGCAGGGAGACACAGGGAGACTGGAGGCAACATGTATAAATTTTTCACTAAGTCTATTTCCCTTGGGATAACACATTGCATTTTAGATCCCTGTAAGTGGAGGAATTCATTTGGAGCAGCTTTTGATAGCTATTCCACTGTGCTAGAGCACCCCGGAAAGCTCTTCCCAAATCTACGTGGATGCAAAGCGACCAAAATCCTTTGAATTTTACCACTCTATATTGACAAAAATAGTTTTTCGCATTTTACTACATGTAGTAAAAAAGCAAGTATACATAGACACAAAAAACCCACCACCACCAAAAGAAACAGTATGAAGTACAGGCTTTGTAATTTCTGGTTTCCTCATTAAAAACAGTTTTGAAAACATACTTCTAAGTAGCTGGTGAGGAACCCAGAGGTCCAAAATGCTATTTACTGACAAAACTTAAACCAGATCTGTCTAGGAACAATTTTTACAGATTGAAGAAAAGCAAGCAAATCTTCAAAAAAGATTAAAGACATTACAAGAAACTGTATATCAGTGAATTTAACAAGGGCTGTGGGGAAAATTAAACTAGCATAAGGAATGCTGAAAGAACAGCTTGAAAATCAGTTTGATTAAGGATAACCAGCATAGATTCAGGCAGAGGAGGTCATGCTTAACTAACCTGCTGGAGTTCTTTGAAGATAATACTGCCACTACAGATAAGGGAAATTCAGTGGATGTAGTATACTTGTAAGCTTTGACAAGGCACCACATCTGAGATTAATGGCTGAGAGAAAACATCATGAAGGCAGAGAATCAGTGGGATGGAAAACTAGTTTAAGTGTAGGCCAGAAAGGGAAAATCTGGACAAAGTATCTGAAAAGTCAGTGTTTGACCTTCTGTTTTCCATGAAGTATATCTGAATGTTAAGTGATGGGAGGAGAATTCATAGTTTATGAGGGATCTAGAAGAATAGCAAGAAATGCAGAGCAAAGTGATCATATTGAAAAGGTGTTGTATCATCGATACAACTTATCTAGCAAGATTAAACAGAATTTGGGTAG
The DNA here is from genome assembly GCA_013396975.1 of Bucco capensis. Taxonomy (NCBI): domain Eukaryota; kingdom Metazoa; phylum Chordata; class Aves; order Piciformes; family Bucconidae; genus Bucco; species Bucco capensis. The sequence continues at coordinate 2,373 of VWZO01003494.1, forward strand.
GAAAATATAGAATAATTAATCTAGGAAAATAAACCAAATTATAAAATACTATCTACCAGAAAACAAATTGTGAATTATTGAGGAAACAAATTGAAGCCATCAGTCCACAGCAAAGCAGCATTTTAAAAGGTCAACAAGATACAAAGATACTTGAGAAGACAGAAAATATATCAGAGAAAACAACATTGTTAGTGTACACAAAACTGTAGTAAAAGCATCTCTATGACACGGTCTACAATATTGCTAATAGTTGTTCAGGGAAAATATTTTCATGTAGCAATTCATTGTAGGTAAATAAAGGATATAAGCTTTGAATAGCTGAACTCTGAAGAATGTTCAAGAACTACAGTGTATTTTTTCCTGTAAACCAGGGAAAAAATAGGATGTTTTTATTATAGGACCCAGGCTTTCTAGTCAAAATTAAGGTCCTATTGTGTTAGGCATGCTAACTGAAGACAGCACCTTCCCATGCCACAGAGCTTATAATAAAAATTAACTATATATATCTTATATATAACTATATAAGATAAAGGAGAAAAAAAGGCACAAAGGACACAGCAATTTATCCAAGGAAGGTCTATTCCTGAATTGTGATCTAGTATTTATATTTTGTCTCAAGTCAATATTTTTTATAAAGAATTACATTATTCCTTTATAGGTGTATGAGTTTTGCTTAGTATAGGATAGAAAACCTAGGTGATTATGGTTTTATATATATATATATGATCTTAGAAATAGAAAATTCTTACTCTGCATTTATTCAGGTGTTAGCCTAAATCACTAATCCCACAGAACTCTTCTTAAATCTAATACAGATTATGTTAAATTTTTAAGAAATCTCAATATCAATTCCTAAATACCTGAATTCCAGAGTAAAAAATACATATTAATTTTTTAGGGAAAATAATTAAGTAATATATAAGTGTAAGTCCAGTAGGAATTTCCTTTTATGTAAAAAAATGAGATAAAATAAACAGAAATTGACCTAAATGGCTATTTTTTTGATTAAGGTAGATTTAATTTTTCATGATTGTCTTATTCTCTGAGGTCTGCTAGGAAAGAAAAACACTCTCAGAAGATCAGCATTTCCCCTTCCCTGTATGGCTCAGAGCTTTGTATTTTGTATACTCAATCTCTTCTTTCATACCTGTATTCACTCTTATAGCTAGGGCTACATCCATAAAAGGGTCTTTGCTGCTACAACACTAGGCGCCCTGGTGCCTAACTTCCAAACATTTGGTCCCGAAAACTGAAACTAGAAATCTATAGTAAACTTTATTTCCTGTCAAGGAAAACCTAGGCATCTTGGAATAAAATCATTAATAGACACCCAGCAGGGTGTTTATGGCAGTAGATACAGTACTCGCTCTCACTTCCTCCTATGGAGAGAGTATTTTACTCAGCCCTGTGAGAAGGAAATCCTTCTTTCTTTCTAGATCCATCTTCCTAGCTATCCTCATCTCTTCCTAAACCATAAGACAATCCATTGTCATTTTAATTTTAAAATATAATAACATGAAGTGTATTATCTGGCTTTCAGTGCAATACTGATATAGCACCCTTGTTGCTTTAATACCTACAACTCTCAGGACAGAGGGAACAGACTAGAATGAGACTGCTACTGATAGAATTTCTTTACAAGCCAAAATAAAGACAACGTTAGTTCCCTCTTATAATACACATTCAGTGAATATTCCTACACACTAAACTGTATGAAAACCTCAGCCTGAGGTTGACCGTTCTTTACTCAGATGGCACATAGTCTCCTGTCTGGTGGTAACTCTGGATCCTACTCCTAAATCTTCATATTATCCTTTATGTGATTCAGACTTCTGTAAAATACTCCTGATCTTCCAGTCCAAGCAAGTTATACTCAGAGTAAACTTAACAATGGCAACATAAGTCAATGAAACCGTTGGTGGTCTTTTTCCAGTAATGGTTCTGAACTGACCCATCTGATGCCGAGTTTTCTGGAAAATAGACACTCAACACAAAATTAATGTAGACAGATAGAGTTACCTTTAATCGGAAGGTGTGGAAGCTTCCACACCTTCAGGATCCTGTACATGGACATATGCCTAGTGGCTTCTAATATGCGTCCAGGAAGCTTCACATAATCCTAAAAGTTCCAAATATCTACAAAAATACACTTAAATCTTTAGACATCACATCTGTGGTAGCATTTGTAGTTACTACTGAGAAATTCAGTGCAGTCTGAAGGAGGGCACTCCCATGAACTTGTGTCAAGGATATTTTCTGTGGCTGTTTCGTCTCCTGTCAATCCTGAACATAAACCTAGGTAGGGGAAGGAAACATAGCCTTCCTTTAGGGCTTATTTCAGTTAGATGGAGAAAAAAATCAAGACTAACATGGAGGATTTGGGAGAGAATAATGATGTCCTACTAATCGTCTGGGTCTTTGTGGAAACTGGGGCTCTAAAACATCTGTAAAGACTTTTATACACTTCACACATGGAAGCCACTGGAAAAAAAATGAGCATCATAGAGTTTACATGCTTCCAGGTTGACGCAGAAATAGTTTTAAGGGTACTGATTTGGGGACTTCTGTTCCAGTTAAGTCCTAATCTTGTTTTCAGAATGGAAAGTGCTACATTGCTGATTCAGAAATGTGGGACAAGGCCCCTGCATGGGAGGTCCTGCAGCATTCTGAGACCAATGGGAAGGCAGGTAGCTAGTGATGCTGGCAGAAGGTTGGAAGACCAGTGGTAAGGTTGCCAGCTGGTAAGGCTGGTAGAGAGGCTGACTCCTTTCCTCCCTCTCTGTTATGAGATGTGAAGTCAGAGGTGTGACTGCTGTCAAAGACACAGGACTCATTCTTATTAGTCGACTTTGCTTTTGACTTTACTATAAATATGAGTGGAGTTTATGAAATTATCTTAAGCATGAAGAATTACATTTACCATTTTTGGATTAGATAATGAGTAATCTTATTCTAAACTAAAAAGGAATCCAGGTCAACATCTTGCAGAATAGTTTTTATGGAACACTGACAGCAAAAGCTATTTCTTGAAAAGAAGAATATGATTACATTTACTTGATGCAGGGTGTTATATTTGAGTAGACAAGAGGCATAGTATATTCTATATACCATTTCTTTTCTCTATGTATTTATTCTGTTAACACTGAAATCAAGCAAAACATTTTTTATCTTTATAAATTTCTCTAGAATATCACCTTTGTAGCTTATTAATCATCTGCTGCTTAAAGCACAGAGGTTTAGAGATCTGCCTTAAATATTTATATAAAAACATGCAAATGATTTTCAGATCATGATCCCAAACAATATATACTTAAAAAATAAAGTCAATAAATTGTTTACTGTGGCAAGACATCATGGGTTTTAAATCGGATTTTAAGTGAATAGTTTATGTGACAGTCTTCCTTGGATTTCCCAGTTAAAATTCTTCCAGAAGTAAACAGCTAAAAAACTTCTAAAACCCTAGTATTTTAAATAATTCACTTTATCAAGCAATTTTTTTAAGCTTTTGTACCTCTGTCTGTTTTCCCTGATTGATTTTATTAGGATAGCAGGACTTCACAGGATTTTATTTGACACCCTGAGACAGATACCAAACAATCAGAAAGTACAAAAGGTGAAATTCCAGAGGGAAAAGTATGATTATAGCACTTGTTACTTTTTCATACACATTTAAAAGTTCACTTACTGGATAACAAAGAAGAACCTTTTGACCACTCCATACAGAGAACAGCAACAGTCTCCTATGGATTTCAGTAGATGGTGAAGTAAATTTTTCAAAGGTTGTATTTAATGGTTATAAAATGTTAATCCACATGGGTGGCTTAGGAATCAAAATCTTATATTCAAAGTGATTTGGATATTTGGAGTAAGTCCCATTACAAGATTGTCCTGGTTTGAGAGGACAAATTCGGAAGAAGGCCCCTTTAAGAACCTCCCCCTTCCCCAAAAGGAAAAGAAACTGCTGCACACAGGGANTTAGTGAGAAGCATCTAGAAGCTGGAAGTTTGGGAACTCCTGTGGTAAGGACCTTTTTTATTTTAGCAAACAATTATGAGTATAAATAAAAAAAGAATCTTGGCAGAAGGACTGATTCTTAGATTTTCTGATTCCTAAATAAAGTCCAGATTACCAGACTGTAGTTTCATTTATCATGCTCTTAACCAAGAGAGGAGTGTTTATGTATACATACATATAGAATTAGACAACTTCAAGAGGAGAGCCTCAGAACAGACATTGTGTTTAGGATACTACTAAGATGAGGAGATGTGAATTTGAATACCTCTGTCAAAGGTCTGATGTCCTGGCTGAACAGTGCTGCAACACTATCAATATGTAGGTAAACTATGGCATAAAACAAGAAATTGCCTTTATTCCATGAAGAGTCTGATCTGTTGAAGTGCAACACTAAACCAGAATATTGATTTCTCAACACCATTTTCATGAATGTTAAATTGCAGCCAAAGAAGCAGTGCCCTTGAGGCGTGTGACTGATCTGCACTGTGAAGATCTGTACACTCACTGCTAATCACTGTCTTTGTAATTCTTGACCATGCTAGCCTTGCCAAGAAGTGAATTATGGTCCTTTGGGTACATGAATATCTATAAGATAGCCCTCCAGTTTGCACGGCCAGTTATGTTAGAGTTAGTAACCTTCCAAACACCCTCCTAAGTGCACAGTGCTATCTGATTTTCCTCTCTTCTAAGAAGAAGCTTCTCTTCTATTAACCGTTCAGTCACTGTGATAAGTACCTTTTAACTGAGGGAGGGAGATGATTTTAACAGTTTTGCATAGAACAATGATGTAAAATATCTAAGATAGCCAGGAAGAAAAGCAGCACATAGTAATGATGCTCCAGGTTTGTACTCTCTCTTCAAAGAAATTAGATGATTGTGTCTTTCTTTATGTTGTTGTTGTTAATTGTTCTGAATATATTCCAGCCTGCTGTTGATTTTTCTGCACTTGTAATACATGCAGTGATTGTTACCCTAAATGTTACTATGCTAGAGTTTATGCTAGGTAGACTTTTTGGAAGTAGCTCTTTAATTGAAAAATTGCTTCACTGTGATTTCATTTGATGTTGTTTTTACCAGCACTGATCACAAGGATTCATTGTAATAGCACTAATCATAAAGAACTCATTTGCTATTCATATGAATGTCACAGGTGCTAACTGCAGTTTTAGGATACTTTAATGGATACTTATACAAAGATTGGTTTTGAAAGGATTTCCTACCACTTTCCAGCTGATTGATTTGGGAGGGTGTGTCGACCTGCTGGAAGGCAGGAGGGCTCTGCAGAGGCATCTGGATAGACTTGAGAGATGGGCTGATTCCAATGGGATGAAGTTCAATAAGGCCAATTGCCGGGTCCTGCACTTTGACCACAATAACCCCATGCAGAGCTATAGGCTGGGCACAGAGTGGCTGGAGAGCAGCNAGGTGGTGGATTCACCATCCCTGGAGATTTTTAAACCAAGATTGGATGTGGCACTGAGTGCCATGATCTAGTAAATGGATTAGGGTTGACGGAGGGTTGGACTTGATGATCTCGGAGGTCTTTCCAGCCCGATCGATTCTGTGATTCTGTGTGATTTAGCTTTGGCTATATGTAAGTAGAGCTCAAAATATGTGGGGGGTTGTACCCTGAGCTGTTTAACAATAATAGGTTGTATTTTACATAACATTTTCTAGTACCCAGATTCTGAATACTGTATCTTTAGCAGTTGATCAGCCATAGAGATTCATGGAGTAGAGCTCCATTTTCAGACATAGCCTTCATGGTTTTACTGAGACTCAACAGTTGCAAATATTTTTGGCATCACTTGCAGTGACAGAATAGGATACTTAGAAGAAAATGTGAGGCTACATTATGCAAAGGGGAAAAAAAGGTATATGTCTGACTAATGGTGATACAGAATCTACTAAAACAGTGTAGATTAAACACATTTATAATCAGACTATTAATAAAAAGATTCAAAACTGCACTAGTAAGTCTTATTTCATTATCCTTACACAGAAGATATCTGGTATAAGACACTAATATGTATAATATAACCCTTCTGCATATGTATTATGAACAGCAGTGCTTTTAGTATTTAAAGTGAATCCATATGGTTTATTTGACATGTAAAATACTAACTTTATAGCAAGAATGCAAATGAGAGTTTGAGCACTATAGCTGCAGATCCCTTTGGAGTGAGGCTCTGTGTGACTAATGATTTCAGCAAAATGAAGGAATGGCCTGCTTCTCTCAAGAGGCGGCAGCATATCTTAGCTCCCTGTTCTTTCTCTGTAACCCTTTGAAATTAGCATGTCTCAGTACAGTACCTAATGTGTATGCCACTTCCAGGGTGTGGCTGAGAAAGACAAGACACTAGCTCCTTGTTTTCATAGCTAGTTTTAAATAACTGCCTCTATAAAGGACAAAAAGTTATTTCATATTTATCCACAACCATGTAATTGTAGGAGATATTCTATAATAAATTCTTCCCATTGGCTGTTCCCTGTATCTTTTTTCCATTTCTTCCATTAATGAGACAGAAGTGTTGGGTATTGGTATAGGATTGTGTAATTGCTCTACCATGAATCTTTCACAATATCTCTTCCATCAGTTTTTTTTTTTCCACAGACTAATAGGATGTCCTTTTAAAAATAAATAAATAAATTTTTGCCATTATTGTTTCATTTACCTGTGCAATTCTCTGACACACACGTCCAGCTGAGATGATTGTGATCACTTCTACCCAGGTTTCTGGTGTTGTTCCAGAAATGTCCAGAGGGGTCACTGGAAAGCAAAATGGGGATGTTAATTCTTGTCAAAGAAGTACTATGGCTTTTTTAAGGTAGTTAACTGTGAGAAAACTGTTCTTGCCTGAGCTACTTGCTGCTTTTCTGTATGCATATGTGCCAGGCTGTACTCAGCTGAAATAGCATCTAACGTGTTCATCATTTTCTTAATTTTATTATCTTTTATTGCAGAAAAGTTTAGATAGAAAAGCCTAATATGATGTTAGAAATAGGATGACAAAACAGTTATTGAGTAGTACCATAGGTGGTTTAAACTATCATATAATTATCTTTTAATAATAACACGCATATACAATTAAAACTAGAAAATTATTAATATTGTGACTTACCACCAATCTGTAGCAGAAAGGAAGTAGTTTTACTAAAATTTAACAAAGGAAATTTTAACCCAAGTTTCTCTGATCTAGTTATAAATTCTCTGTTTCAGTGCTGTTAGCCAATATCTCTATCATTTTAAGCAATATCTTATGCAAACATTTAGGATAGCAGGATTGCAGATGTTCGTAAAACAGCACAACTGTGGATATACTGCAAATTTCAAAGGATGTTTGATACTCCTGTTTAATCAGATATAAGTGAAGAAATGTAATAGTTATATGAGTGACTCCAGTATTTCTGAGGTGTCCTCTTTGTCTGTGAGGTTGGGAAGAGGAAAGTCATAATAGTGTCTTCTTAATTCATTTACTCTGGTAAGTAGTTTTTGAAATCTGAACCTCCTTTATAGGACGTGTCTTGCTGAAAATTACTGGAAACACTCTTGTGATGTGTAAAACAACTGCATGAGAAGTTCTTTATGAGTAAATTACTAAATCACCTTCCAGACTCTCTTAATAAATCACTGCAAGTCTCATTAGTGTAATTTTCTAGACTTCATCAAGGTGCATCTAATACAGCTGCAAAAATACATGTGGCAATTTCAATACCATTAATGGTCTTGGCAAACAACTGAAGTCTGACTGAGTATATACAATTTTCTAGATAATTAGATCTTTTGCTTCTAATATAATTTTTCTAATTTACCTCTTCTATTTTTTTCTTGTGGCATTGAGCACCTTAAAAATAAGGAACAGATTGTTTCACTGAAATAAAATTCTGTGTATCTAAAAGATTATTTAGTTCATTTATGTGTTATCAGTCAGTGGATTACCTTTTGCTGTATTATTATTGCTCTGATGCAAAATAATCCTAAATCTGCTAAAATAGATGGTCACATTCTTCTTCCTTTTCATTTCACTGACAGTAAAATAAGGAACAGGTGAAAGGAATTTAACTAGGTTTTTGTTTCCCCTTCCCTCAAATATTTAAGTTTTTATATATTGCTAAGCATATGGCAGGTCTAGTAGTAATATTCAATATTTATATTCAATAACATTAACATATACAAAATTATATTTGGTAGTAGTTTTTGTGTAATATATGATGATATAAAAAGCTGAAAAATAGTTTCAAAGTGTATTAATGGTTTAAGCTTTGTGCAGCCTTTCTATTCTGAAAAATGAGCCACTGTTTATCAGCTGAAAGTTGGAGTGAGCTCTAAGGGCAAGATTTTCAGAGGTTTTGAATGTTTATTTTGAGTCACATTGTGTTAAGCTCTCTAAAAAATCCCAAATGCTTAAACATTGCTCAGGACTGTCTGACAGATGAGGAACTTCAAACTGTTTCAAGTTGTTCATCCAGAAGTCATCGTCGTCGTGGCTAGGCTTCGTGAACGAAGATCCAGGGAGGGCTCCATCCATGCCCCTCATCAGCACCTTTTCCAAGCGTGCTAATAAGAAGAGGATAGCGGATAGCACCCTCAAGCCTGCGCAAGGGATTTTTGTTAGGTGAGACACAGCATGCGCAGAGCTGGACCCACCCTTTAGTCCTAAGGGTCATCTGCCAGGGCCTAGCAAGCTTGGACGCTGGCAGCGAGGTCCTTAGGAGGGAGGTTTAACCTCTTAGATGGAAAGCCTTACAGGGCTAAACGAGCTCCATCTGCCTGGGTTTGGAATCAGAGTTGTCCCTCTCCTAGGATGACTGCCAGAAGGCTAATGAGCTCATCCTACCCATCCACGGATTATAGGAACATGGGTATCACTCCCCACACTTTCCCGTGGGCAATGAGTTTAATGCTCCCTCTGCTGTCGGCACAGTTATCACACCAGGGGCCACAGGAGACCCCAAGTGATTTTCAGACTGTGCCTGTCATCCAGAAGTAAGAAATTTGAAAACCATTGAGTTGGTTTTCTGAAAACTCTTCAGGGCTTTCAGACTTGTCCTAAAGTCAGATCAAATAATTTCTTAAAAAAAAGATTTCAAATACATGAATTCAAACATAACTGGTACCAATTTAAAGTGTATATTGATTTGTGCCATAGTGGTTTAGGTGGCTAGGTGTACAAAGCAAGTAAATTCCTAATCACTGTTTGAGATTGGTATTTGTTCAATTTTTTGGAGACATCTTCACCTCCAGACTGAGTTTGTTATTTGATATCAATTGGCAAGTCTGCATGTAGGATTGTTTTGCCAATATGAGTTCAATTCCTAGAGACTAGGATCTTCAAAGTGATTTTGAGTGTACAGATCAAATCTAGTGTTTATCATCTAAATATGAACACACATACTTAGTATTTATGTGAATGTCAATATTTCTACATGAAATATATATTTTGCAAAAATCATACTGAACATTATGACATTGATATTCAGGGCTTGAATTATAAGAAGGTGTAGGCTGGAGATACCTGATGTTGTTTTACAAGTGAGAAATGCATTTTTCCTCAGAATATAGCAAGTAAGTACCTGAACTTTGACACCATTAAATCTTGCAATATTCTGTATAAATAGTTAAGGTGTATGTCTCAAGCTGTAAGCATCATCTGCTTGCTTGCAGTGGGTCAATTAATTTAGAAACATAACCCAATGAAATGTAACTCATAGACCTACTTTCCAGTGTTCTTTGTTTTATAAACAGAACATCAATTACTGTATGATAGAGTCTCATCATCATCATGGCTAGGCTTCGCGAACGAAGATCCAGAATGATAGAGTCTAACACTGCTAGAAAAACCTTTTTATTTTCTTCTGACTAGAAAGCATACAAATTCACATATTGTTTCCTTTCCCTGTGCAATCCTCTGACATATAGAGCAGCACAATATAAGCATATACACAGCAACACTGAGGATGTTTCATAAAACTTTTGCTTTTGCCTCAGATCGCTTCCTCTCATTTCACTTTCTACCAGTAGTCGTTTTGTGGTTGGCTGTAGTAGATCTATATGTAGAAATAGTCAACTGTCATGCAATAATAGCTCCTTCTCTTTGTTGTGCTTTTTTAAAGCATCTTTCAGAATCAAACACAGGAATCTTTACTAACCAAACTCTAGTAACTCTTGGAGATTGCTCCTTTCCTCACCTGCAGGCTTCAAAAGCTGTGTCATCACTTCTCTTGACTTCCCACTTGCTTTTTATTGTGAGTCTGCTTTTCAAAAGAGTTTGAGTGCTATATGAAAGATCTGACTATTGGTACTGCAGCTCTACTCTGATGTTTCTCTTCTTTCTTCCAGAGGTTACGTAGTCACAGGAGGGCTGCAAATATGCCTTCTCATTTGTGGGTAGTATCAGCATGCTTATGTATTTTTGATAGGGTATTGTCAGAATGCCAGATCTTTGCCCAGCTGTGGGTTAAATTGGAAATTTCTTAGGAGTCTGAGTGATATGAATAAAATTAAGCATATTACAGCTGTCCTCATCTTAATAGAGAGGAATAATCAGCAAAACTTGCAGCAGGTCCCAGCATGTGAGATCACTGATCAAGATTATCACATGCTGAGATATGAGATAGGCTGCATCTTCTTGCTATTAATAAGCTTAACTTCACTCTGAATCAAGGACTATTTGAACTTGCATTTATAGAAAGCAGAAGAGGGGCTCAGGAGGCTAGGACACCATTCTCCATCCAGTCACAGACTTCTTGTCTGTGAAGTCCTGTTGGACAACATATTGAGATTTAAAGCACTGGTATTTACATTTCAGATTTTGGATGACCTATTTGTGATATTGCTGTCCTGAATTCCATAGGCACAAGGCCCCATTTCAGCAATAAAATATCAAAGTCTGAAAACAAAGATTAGCTGTCTCAAGCCAGACATCTGTGAATGGAAGCAGCAGCAGAACAGTGACCATTTAAAGCAAAGATGTTAGTCGTTTTTATCAGTTTCCTCATCTGCCAAAACCAACCAAACAAACAAAAAGATAAGCTTATGGTCTCTACAATATTGTGATTAAATCATATTCTCTATGTTTGTTTTATTACTTGCGTCCATAGTGCTGTGGAAGATTTATAGCCATTTAAAACTTGGGGTGTCACCTACTAGTAACATTTACATGAAAGGTTTTGTTAAATTTGCAGTATTTCACAGTATCACAGTATGTCAGGGGTTGGAAGGGACCTAGAAGGATCATCTAGCCCAACCCCCCTGCCAGAGCAGGATCACCTAGACAAGCTCACACAGGAATGTGTCAAGGCAGCTCTTGAATGTCTCCAGAGAAGGAGACTCCACAGCCCTCCTGGGCAGCCTGTTCCAGTGCTCTGTCACCCTTACTGTAAAGAAGTTCCTCCTCATGTTAATACTAAACCTCCTGTGGTCCAACTTGCTCCCATTCCCTCTTGTCCTAACACTGGATGATATTGAGAAGAGCCTGGCTCCGTCCTCCCGACACTCACCCTTAACATATTTATAAGCATTAATAAATATATTTCTGTGATCATTTACAGGAGTCAGACAATACAAGGAAACACTGAACAACAACAGAGCAAAAACAGTGATGTTGATAAAAGTAGCAAAGCCCTGCTGATTATACCAAAGGAAAATGCATACCCCAGCAATGTTGACAAGCATGACTTTTCTTCATACGAGAAGACCTAAAATCACAGAAAGGAAAAAACATAATGTGACTATGAGTTTAACAGCCAAATAATAGTTTTGAAAGTTTAGAAAGTTCAGTCCCAAACCAGAAAACAACAGAAAAGAACTTGAAGTCATATTAATAGTGTTATCTGCCATGTGAGGAATACAGTAAAGTATCTATAAATAAATAAATAAATAAATAAAAACTTCATTTTTTCTTTGTAGCTGTCTGTATTTTTCGTCAAAGACAGCAAAAGTTCTGACACTTTAACAAAAGGAAAGGGCTTGGCTAGCAAACAGTCATTCAGACACTTTGAGTGAGAACAGGATTTTACTGCTTGTTACGTTTCCTAGAAAAGATGTTCAGAGAAGTGTAACCTGTAAGTATTTTGAAGTGACTCTTCCACAGCTGCCTTAGCCAATAGCATAAGACAGATGGTCAAACACAGTCCAGCATACAAGAAGCTTGCTTCTTTCACAATTTCATTAGTTTAAGGGCGTTGAAAAGCAATAGTGATGGTGATATAAATTACAGCAGTCATAAGAATAGGTAAAGAGAATAGGAGAAGCTTCCTACCCCTGACTCAGTACCACCTTTGAGCTGCTGTAGCAGGGGGAGGGGAAAGAAGTGGAAGGGAGAAACCTCCTTAGTCAAATCTTTCTTCAGCACCTACTTCTACTGAGCTTCATGCTGAGTAAGCTAATTGCCATGCCTAGCATTGCCTATTAACTTCTCCTCAGGTGTTTGTGCAAAGAAAGGGGTAAGTCAACTTCCATTTTTTTTTGATGTCAGACTCGTGATCAGAAACTGCGTCATCAGCTACTTGCTTTGTTAAAACGCTCTCATGGAACAATTAAAATCCTTACTGTAGTACCTGCTGAAAGTAGCTAAAATGAAAGGATAAATTAAGATGATAAATTACTGTCACCCTAATTAGACAAATAAATTGTTAGACCTCTGAAACGCATGATACATCATGAATAGGAATATTTAAAATTAGATTATATCTAGTTTCTAATTTCTATTTGCATTTTAATGACGATTGAGCTTAATGAGACAAATAGCAAAGGAATTTCTGCATCAAAACACTCTTGGATTCTCTGTGTATCAAGGATTAGATCTTCAGAGCTTTACGGTATCTGAATTAAGATATGTGTTTTAAAAAATTCATTAGCCATATATCTACCTTAGGTCTTCCCTTTGAATATAGCAGGAATGTGAAAAATCCTAGTTTGTTTGCATCCTCCAGGGTCTAAATGCCTTCAGGAAATTATCCAGTGGGATTTCTGGAAGTGCTGAATGCAGGCAACAGAATTAAAAATCAATGGGAAACATGATCAGGCTTTAAAAGTTCTAAAGATCTGATCCTCAGTATATGAATATTGTAAAAATTACTTAATATTGCATACTGCATGAAAAAAATACTGATTTATTTTATTTTTTTTAAATAGCAAGAATGCTAGGTGTCTTTATTGTTGCTGGAATTCTTAGCACAACAGCTCTGTATAACAAACTTTACATACTTTAAATGGCTCAAAACTAATGAACTTCATTAAGATGTGTCATTTTGATTAAAGCATGATTAATTTGCCTTTATTTATTTAGTGCACAGTGAACAGATGAATGTACTGAATGGTGACTAGAACACTGCTGAAGGAACACTAGCATAGATATATTTCTAAATGTTAACATATGTCTACGTACATTATGTTCATGTTCAGTTGATACTTTTGGGAACATACTTGTGTTGCACCTTCTCTTTCCTTTTATGGATTTCTAACAACATGCTCATTCTGCATTAGTAATCCTTTAAAAGTTCATTGTACTTTAATCATCTTTTAGAATAGGACATTTTCTACTGCAGGCTGCTTCTTGACATGCTCTGACTGCCTGTGCTGTAATGGATCTGTACCGAATTTCTCATTTGGCTGACCTGATAAAATTTACCCATACACTATTCAAAAGTCATTGAAGCACTGAGCATATTACGGACAAGTGGTGCCATTCAGTGTCAGATACTCAGGTATTAAATACCTTCAGAGGGAGATTGCCTACAATAGGTCAAATTCTACAACATTGCTGGAACAAGACAAGGAAACAGAATTTCGGTCATTCTGTAGTCATTACCTGTAACTACCAAAAGAGCATTTGTTTTTATTCACTATTTAAAACATTTAGTATAGGTCTATACTGAGAAATCTGAGTACCTCCAGTACTGATGCTGCTCTCATTTTGTAGATGCTAATTTAATTCTCATTACTCCTTTAGTATTAGGTATTTTTCCCTGGCAGAGTTGTTGGCTAGCCATTTCTTGAAGCACAGGGAGATTGCTTATTGTTAAAAAAGCTGACCAAAACAGAAACAACAAAAAAATGTTCTACTCCAGCTCTTCTAACATAGCTAATCCAATGGGGGCAGACAAAAAGGTGGGAACTGATCCTCTACATAAATTCTTAATATTGGTGTAAGTTAAGATATTAAAGCTCCTTTCAGTTTAGAAAAAAAAAATTGACAAAGGATCTGTCTCTGTAATCAAAAGGAATTAATTGAAGTGTTTGAAAACATGCTACTTAAATCCTACCTTTCTTACAAATTCTGGAACATTATTATCCTGTATTCAAATCCGGTAGTTATGAAAACTTCTAATCTCCTAAACAAAACCATAAGTGGCATTTATCTACTTAGAGCTTCTGGAGTGAATCACCTGTGGAACAGAATTCTCATATTTTTCAAGGAGGTGGAAAGATTGCAAACATAAATTAATTATCCTCTCCTTTCTGTTCTGCATAGCAGATGCTCAGAGAGTGACATACAATAGCAGACTTCTTGCAACCCCTTGACATAATTCTGATGTTTACTGACTTCCTAAAATATAGCTGAGTCTGCTTAATGAGTTACAAAATTAACTTCCCAACAAATTTTCCCAAAGCAGTAGTTTTTAAAAATGATTTTTCTCAGGATGCATTGTAACAAAGTTACAAATGCTATTGAGGATTAATATGACAACAATCAATGTTAATGGCCAGTTGGTTTGTTATAAATGGGTTTCTCGTATTAAATAAATTACTTTTCTTATGCTTCTAAGTTAATCAGAACATAGGGTATGGCTGTATCTGGTTTTTAATTTTGTTTAATATTTATTGGTTAATAATACTAATGAGGTGTCATTATTTTTCTTTTGTCTGGGTTTTTTAAGAATGAACTGGTTACTGAGATTTTTTTTGTTGTTGTTTCTTCCAGCTCTGGCATTGCTTAACATTGGCAATGTGCTTTGCCTGTCAATAGGGCTCCTCATACTGCATTTGCAGAGGTCATGTATTATAGCTGCAAAGGTGAAATGTCTCCTTATTTTGGTGATAGTATAGTCTTGTTTTTCAAAGCAGTTTTCCTTGTAGTGACACTGCATTTATTTAGCATAACTTACAAAAAAACCACCAAAACAACAAACACAAAAAACCAACAATATCTTCTTTGGCACAAATAAAAATGTACTTTCTAACTACACAAGGTTAAAAAATAAAATCAGTATACCAGTCAGATGAGTAGACTAGCATCTTAATGTTTGCTAAACATACGCTAGGCATCTTTGTCAGCTTTTGTAGACTGCAGGCAGTTAAATTCTGTTTACATGAACTTCTGCATTAACTTCAACCCTAAATGCCTATGCACAAGCTTACTAAACCAGCTTGTAAAACCTGGTGCTGATATTATAATATTTCAAGCTTAATATTGCAGCAAATTCTAACTGGAGCAATGCTGTTCTGGCTCAGAAGAGCTAAGCACATCACTCTGTAAAGCAATATCCAGTTGTTCAGCCTCTAGGAGATATCTAAGTAGGTGGCTTAGTAAACTTGATCTAATCAAAACAAAAGGTGTTCTAAGTCAGAAAAATGTAAAATTACCCATCAGGACCAAAAAATAAAAATAAGTTACTGAATGGAGAACTGACAGTCAATAGTTATTTTATGTCTGTAGCTCCATTTTTTTTACATGCCTTTACTAAAATTGAGTGAAGTCAGAGTGGGTACTGCACCTTTCTTTGGGGAGATTCTGAGCACAATCAGGGAAAGAAAGTTGTAGAGTTTGAGATGTGCACGGGACGCTGCCTAGAGGTAGGAGACTGCACCTCAGAGAAGAGCTGAGAAACTGTGGTGAGGGACAGAGAACAGATATCACGTCTCCAAGATGCAATCATAGAGAAATGAGATGAGTCAGATGCAATTTAAGACTTCAGTGAGTTGAGTAGAAACAAGCCTAGATGCCACGGCCAGACTGCAAAGTAGCAAAGAAGGAGAGCTGTTCATGTATTCCCTTTATGGTTATTCTACTTTGAGTTTCCTCTGGTTAAAACATTAGGGATTCTAGTTTATGTTATTTTAAAGCCTTTTTTCAGTTTAAAAGCCTTTTGATCTTCTTTGTGAAGTTCACTGTAGGAATAAGTCTAGTAAGATCCAACATAAAGTTTTTGCTAATTCTTGATCCCATTGCATGGACAGCAACTGAAAATCAGTGCCTGAAGTCTGGTGCAATGACAAACGAGGTCCCAGCAGACAAGTGCCACTGACCACAACTACAGGATTATTTTGCTCAGGGGTAGTGAATTGGAATAGGGAAATCATTTTCCCACATGTGGTATTGAAGAGGAGCAATAATGGGATAATAAATACACTTTGGATACCCATTTAAAAAAAATATACAATCGGTAGAATATGATAGGAAATAGCACCAAAACTTTTCTGAAGAAAATGTCCAAGTGACTGACTTAATGACCTTTATCTGTGTATTATCACAAAGAATTAGTGAAGTCTTCCATGACATCATATGCCATGCTAAATGACTCTTCAGTCTGAAGAAGAAATGCATAATGAGAACGAATGTCTGAAAGCTGAAGCAAAAAAAAAAAAGTAAGAAAGCAAGCAACCAAAAAAACCCAAACCAAACCAAATTCAGGAACTGAGGCTATATTTTTAACTCTATAGTGATTAATCATGGGAACAAACTACTTAGAGAATTATTTGATTCCCCATTTCCTATATTTCAGATAAAAAATAGTGCCTTTCCGGAAAATAAGATTTAGAAAAACCAGTATCATACTATTTGATTTATTAGCAAAAAAAAGTAGAATGAAGTATAATAATGATACATAGCAGGACAGACTACAGTATCTCATAGTCTTGACTGCTTCCAAAAACTAGAATCTTTATGTATCCAATTACCATAAAATACAATATGCTACCCTTGCTACTCAAGATTTTCTTGGAGCCTTTGTAGATATTAAAGGTCAAAAAGGATACAAAATCCCTTTGTACATTGCCTTATAGTATATAGACATACACTTGATATCTTCACATGAAAGGAAAAAACTTTATATCATTATTCGTACATATTTTCCTGTAAACAACCTAGACTACAGGCAAAACAGGAAAGAGAGAGATCCTGACTTCAGTAGTAACCAGGTTAAACCCTTATACACAAAATTCCCTATATTCACAAGTCTTAATAGTCCCTCTTCTGGTCTTGTGTGGTAAAGAAAAAATCACACTATGTACAAGTGTAATATGGAAGAACTGCTTCCTATTTTTTTTTGTCTTTCCTTTTACTTGTGTTAACAATAACTTAAAGGTTAGATTAATTTTCCTTTGTTTCACTTTGCATTTAACTTTGTGTTGGATCAGTTTACCAGAAGATCTTCTCTTAAAATGAGAAGTTCCAAGAAGGTTTGGAAATAGAATACATCACAAAGCTTGTAGATAAATTAATGCAAATAGCTGGAATTTGAAATATCCACTTGAAAGTCTGCCATTCATTTTATAGAAATGAATATAAAACCTTAGTTTTGCTCTGAAGTTTCACTGGCAAAGTTATATTTCCAACTCTTTCCATATTAAATTTTGTTCTGACATAGAAAAGGACAATGCTATTCTTAAAATGTTTCTGTGCTGAGTGGGGTTCTTCAGAAAATGCTTTTAGTTATTGAATGTGAAATAGCCCATTTCCACACCAATGCATTTGGTAAAGTACATTTACTGGTTAATACAGCTGTGTTGCTTTTTGAATAATGTAGTTAAACATATCTCTTAGGATTATTTATAACTTAACAACTTGCACCACACTGGGCAGAGGTACTGAAAAAACCCTTTCTCCTAGACTGAATTGTCTCATCTCACAAGTTCTACAACTACAAAACTTCAAAGACAAAATTGAAATGTTCTTTGAAGAATGATGGCAGGATCAGCTCATAAAGTTTGAAAAAAATCATGCTGCAAATCTTAGTCATATAGTGTTTCAGTGTATTCCACAAGTGAGTAAAACTGATTTATGAAGAAAATATAGGCTCAGGACTTATGTTTAAAGAATAAGACTGGGCAAAAGGACATGGAAAACTGTGCAGCCTTCCATTTTTCAAAGCAATGTTATCATATGATCAGAGTCTAAATATGGAAATATGAAAATGAGCATCTGTTGTTATGAGGAATATCAGACATGGAAGTTTAAAATAATCTGTTTTACCTAGATTTTTCTCCTTTCCTCTTGAAAAAAAATTAAATTAATAGCTATTATTTCTAAGATTTCAAATGTTATACACTGTCTGCTTTCAGGGCTTGAAGAGCCTTTGTGTTAAGAATCCACCTGATAATATTTCACTGGGGATATAATAATTTTGTTTTGCTAGAGACTATTGGCAAAGAAACTTCCTAAGTCAACTAAGAAGTCTCCTTTTTTTATTAACTCAAATTTAATTTGAGTTCTTCATCTTTCATCTTCTACCTCTGATTAGCTGCAGGAAAGGAAGGAATATGTGCATGAAAGTTCACAATAAAATATACCAAATCTTTTTTTATTTTTTTTTTTCTAATTAAGAGTTTCCATTCTATCAAGAGATTCCTTTTCCACACTTTTCAGAAAATATGGAAATCATAAGGTGGGCAGGGGTTATGTGTCTTTTCCATTCAACCCGGAGAGAATCATCGTAGAATCATAGAATAGTTTGGGTTGGAAGAGTCCTTTACAGGTCATCCAGCCAACACCCTGCAACAAGCAAGGACATCTTCAGCTATATTAGGTTGCTTAGAGCCCCATCCAACCTGACCTTGTATGTTTACAGGGATAGGGCATCTACTGTCTCTCTGGGCAACCTGTGCCAGTATTCAACCACCCTTATGTAAAACAATTTCTTCCTCATATCTAGTCTAAATCTATCCTCTTTTAGTGTAAAACCATTACCTTTTGTCTTGCCACAACAAGCCCTGCTAAATGGTTGTCGTCACTTTTCTTATAAGCCCCCTTTAAGTACTGAAAGGCCCCAGTAAGGTCTCTTCAGAGTCGCCTTTTTTTTTTTCATGCTGAACAACCCCAGCTCTCTCAGCCTTTCCTCACAAGCAGAGGTGTTCCAACTCTCTGATCATTTTTACAGCCCTCCTCTGGAACTACTGCAACAGGTCCATGTCTATCCTGTGCTGAGGACTCAAGAGCTGGACCCAGCACTGCAGGTGATGTCTCACCAGAGCAGAGCAAAGGGGCAGAATCCTCTCCCTCGACTTACTGGCCATGCTTTTCTTGATAAAGCCCAGGATATTGTTGGCCTTCTGGGCTGCGAGTGCACATTGCCAAGTCATGTTGAGCTTTTCATCCACCAGTACTCCCAAGTCCTTCTCAGCAGGGCTACTTGAAATCCCTTCATCAACCAGCCTGTATTGATACCAGAGGTTGCCCTTACCCACGTGTAGGACTCTTAGGAACTAGAGCTGATAAGCTGACATTATTGATTTTGGAAACTGTGATTTTTTTAAAGTGATACCATCCTTTCTTTTCCTTAAGATTACGAAAATAAAACAATAGTGCCACTTACACGTGGTCTCTGATGAATGAGAATGTCTTCTCTTTTCTTACTCTGTATATGGCATTACATACATGGATGTAACAGACTGTAGATTCACAGACTGCTAAGAAGTAGGGCACAAATGTACAAAAAATGTCCTGTATGTGTCACTCCCATTTATTGACCACACGATCTAAGTA
Organism: Bucco capensis; assembly: GCA_013396975.1. Lineage (NCBI taxonomy): Eukaryota > Metazoa > Chordata > Aves > Piciformes > Bucconidae > Bucco > Bucco capensis. Next base: position 22,091 of record VWZO01003494.1, read on the forward strand.
TATAAGTTTCCAGGATAACTTGTTCCCTTTCAATAAACAGGAAAACAGTAGCACACATATGTAACACACAGGAAAAGAGATCTAGATGAACTAACCACAAGGATGCCTATAAAAGCGCTCCCAGCTGTTGGTGTTGTGAGATGTGCTCCCACCCAGCCCATGACAAGGGAAGAGCTCTCTGTGAGGGGATGGGATAGCTCCTGATCCACATTCTCCAGTTCTGTGCAGGCATAAACTTATGTTTCACAGGAGAGCTGCAGCCTCAATCAACAACTTTGATAGTAATGAGTAATGAAAAAGCAGTTCCTGGCAGAAGAATTTTGAAGATGCCATTAACCCCTCAGTGGTTAACTCGGGCATTTGCTCAAGGGTGCAAATCAGTATCAGATGAGGAGGTTTAATCTGTTTTTGTACCTCTTACATAACATTCTAATGGTTGTGTTACCTTACTTTAAAAAAAAAAGCAACCAAAACAAAAGAAAAAAATACCAAACCCCTAGTTATATCCAATATCTAGAATTAACAGACTGCTCCTATTAACTACTAATTGGTTTCAATGGAATCTTAAATCCATGTTTTAACACCAGGTTTTGTCCATAACTTTCCTCTTCTCTCTGCCCTGCTCTGCGCCATGGAAACCCACAGCAGTGCTCATCAGGCCAGAAGCTGAGATTAAAACCTATGTTAAAATGCCAATAGTAAGTTTAGCCATTTCTTATGCAAAAGTAGCCCATTACCTTTTCTGGGGAAAGATGACAGTTTGGAAATAAAGACCATCCTCATTCTTAAAGATAGTTACAAATTAAAACCTAAGAAGTTTGGTGGTTTTTTTTTAATTAAGAGTATGAACAAGAAACCAGTGTGCTGAGACAGTAATATTCACCATAACTTACCATATAAATCTTAAATGTGAAAAAATGTTTTTGTATAAAGGCATTAGAACACAAGAGTTACCTCAAAGATCAAATTAGCAGCACTTTTCAGCTTATTCACACTTCAGGGATTTTCAATAATACTTATATTTCTCAGGCATCATTTTATAGAACTATAGATCACTTTTTCTTACTAATGCATGTGTTGGCTGCATATCACCTCAACTGGATGAATGTATTTATTCTCAAAAATGCAAATAATTTCTTTGTGGTGACTACTTGAAATGATAGTCCCTTTATGATAATTTATTAAAGATTGATTTTCATATAAAAATGTTTGATAAAATAAAGCCATGTCTTACCTCTAAGGAGCTAAACTACTTTTGTTTTGTTTGTGTACACTTGTACATACAGGTCAGTGTAAATCAAGCAATGAGTACCTGATCCTGTGAAAAGTCTGGAACACTTAACCAGCACTGTATCTTCTTTTGACTGTAAAATGGGAAGGAACAATGATTTACAGATTGATTTATTTATATATATGAAGCCATGCACTTGTGAACATACATTTTTTAATATCCTGATGCTGCTTTGCAAGGCATAAATTAATTACAATGAGTTGCAGAATTAGCTCTAGAGAAAGCACAAAATATGTCTGAATCCATGTGAATTATGGTAAATAATTAATAATTATAATACTTTAGATGTATATTATGGCTATGACTCATAAAGACTGAGGCTGTGCTTTAATGCACATTTTTGAGGCACTCATCGAAGTTTGTTCTACTCCTTTAGGGAGCCTTTGGGTGCCACAAATAAAAATTCAACTCTAAGTAAGAATATGCTTTTTTTTTTTTTTTTTTAATCCTACCCTCCTGTAGTCTTTGCAAGGGAGAGCTGTTTTATTTGCAGTGCAGCCTGCTTGTAAGAAAGATTAATCAGGAAATGTGCGAATTCAGCACATCCATTGGACACTGCAGTGCTGTCTTCTCTTCAAAGCAGTCCTGTCAGGGTGACTTTGGCTGAGTTGGTCAACAGTTTTAAGTCTACTAATCTCCTATCTCCTCCTCCCCAACCAGCCAGTCTTCCAGGCTTGGTATCCAAACACTGCTAAAAACTGCAACTACAATGTCACAACTGTTAATGTAGATAGAGAAAAATATGTATTACTGATATGTAATACAGAGATAAAAATCAAGGCCTAAATTACATTAAATTGAGTAATTTTTCTTCAGCTGCATATTGGGAAAACAATATTTCCAGAAAACATTTCCAGAAGTCTGTTCTGAACACCTTTCAAATTGAGGAGGTGCAAAAAGTTATATCCCTTAAATGAGGACACCCAAGTCCCAGATACAGCTCTCTCACTTTTCCTTGCTCTCAGCTGCTTTGAAGAACAAATTTGTTTGGAACAAACCAAGCTACCATCTGTAGGAAGTGTTTCCAGGCTCTTTTCCAGAAAGGGTGATGTTCCCTTCCACAGCCTTTTCCTTACGTTAGCCTGGAAGATTCTGATTAAAGAAACGTACTTTGAACAGGAGATAAGGAACAATGTTTACCCTCATGTCCTCAACTGTTAACCTTTGTCGTTCGAGGATTATCAGCAGCTGAACTCCAGACACCTTCCTTTTCCCTTTGCTACTTTTAGGATTTTGGGTTATAATTCATCTGAGTCTGTTGCTTTGTCAACTTTTATTCATTCTAATTAACTAATTATCTACTCTAATGAAATGATAAAATCTCTAACAGTTCAGTCTTCCTTCTCCCTGAAGGAAATTTTGTCTCATCCTCTGGAATGTTACTTCTTTGTTTAAATATAAAGACATAGAAATAATTTGGGGGCTGGGCATCAACCCTAGTTTTGCCTGTTTAAACACTCTTTCCTTGCTCATTGTTTGCTTTCAATAATTGTAATTACCCTTTAGCCTTTGTTTACAGATTAAACTTAACAAAGAAATGGCAGCAGGGAGATATGAAACAGACATTGCATAAAATCTAGAAACTCTTTCCAGATCAGGGAGAAAACCTACAATTTTGCCAACACCAAAAGTGACTATTCATAGCAATGAACTATGAATTCATGCTTCACTTTGACTCGCAGAAGCATGCTTTCTTTCTGCAAGATCACATTCAGCATGAGAAGCATGGAATGAGGCATCAATCTCTGAAAATATATTACGTGGGTTTCATTTACCTTAGGCCAAGGAAATAAGTGGACTTGGGTTTCTCCACTATCAATAAATACTCCAAATTTGTAGCTGGTCTACATTATACCTCTATTTTCCCCTTGAACTATGCTTCAAATGAGAAAGTATTTTGGGAAAATGACTACAAGTAAAGGAGTATACATTCAGAAGGTATTACAGAAGTGTTTCTTTATGGACTGAGATACCTGACTGCAGTGACAGGGGAGGTAGCAGATCTACAGTCAATTCCTATTGTTTTGTTTCCCAGATGACTGCCTCAGGGTAGATGCTCACTGAACAGGGTACATGATATGCTTCTTGTCCAGTACACTGACTGGATTGAATCCCCCTCTAAATTGCCCAAGAGCCATTGCTGTCTTATTCTTTAATGAATATTTTTGCATGTCCTTCCTCTTGTCCCCAGCTGGTCTGACAGAAGAGGGTCCATGTGATACTGCTGTGCTGCAGGGATGGTGCTATAGCTACCAAAAGTTTTTTCCTAGTTTGCCTGCTGGAAAGTACATATTACCTATTGAATATATGAAATCAGAGAAAGTACTTCTCTTCCACATAATCAAGTTGTTAGAGATAAGCACTTAGTGTGCAAGAGAAACACTGGAAGCAATAAGAAGCATGGGATATGATTTGGTTCCTCCCTCACTTAGAAGTGTATCAGTAGGAAAAAAATCCCCCAAAGCAGTACTTGAACACAGAGAGCAAAAGTGTAAGACAATCCAGAGAGACAGATCTGTGAGAAAAAGGATAGACAAGGGAAAGAAGGAAACAAGGTTCTTAGATTTTGAGGGGGAATTAGACTGAAAGAAGAGTAGGAAAAAAAACTCACTATGCATGAGGTGTGTGGAAAAGCAGAAAATACTGGAGTTCTGCCTTTTAGAAAAGGAGGGTCAGGACATAAGAGAAAACATTCAAAAGTGCATGAAGTGAGTTAAGAAGAAAGAAGCATTGAGAGGAGATAGAAAAAGGGGGATCAAAGAAAACTTTTAGTCGAATATACAGCAATTATCTTATGTCCTTCCCTATTTCCCTAGAAGGAATGACGCAGGCATAATTTGAGCCTGCTGTAGGTGCAGTTCCATTCAAGTCAGGTCCTTTCTAATATTCCAGATTTAAATTCTGTACAACTGCAGGCTTACAGACAGTTGGAGACATCCTATTTGTTACGGTATTCTCTCACACTTTATTCATGGGGCATGGAAATTCAAGTCACTTTTCTATTTCTAGGATATAATTTATATAACCTCATAAATTTACTCCTTCATGTCCATTAAGTCCATCCTACTTGTCTGCTATTACAAATTCTATTCTTGTTTAAGGCAATCAGGTTTCTAATTTCCCCTTCTAGGAAGTATTCTACAACTGTGTTGTAGTAGAACAACATTGGCTCCACCACCAATGCAGGAACTGTTTCCTTTTCTAGAGTCTTTAATCAGCATACTAATGTGAGCTCTCTGGCATGCGCAAGCCTTTATCCTTTGGTTCAGAAGCCTGAGAGTCACAAGGATCTCATTAGTTTCCACCTCACCTATCTAGCTTTTCTTACAGGATTAACTTTTCGGCTAGAATGTATTATGTCTAGGAACAATTCATGGTAAACTTATCTTCCTTTGCATTAAAAGCTGCAAATAATGGAATCTGGTTTAGTAGTCCCTGAATTGAGCTGAATGGCAGAGAGCACCATTTTAGAGGAATGTGTCACATAGCTCTTTTGAACACATTTAGTTCTGTTTCCAGTACTTACTGAACTGAATCTGTGATCCAGATGTTTAAGTTCTGTAAACTGATGTGCTTCCTTTGAAATCTTTGTTGTGAAATATATGCAACTATGATTTCTACAATTTAGGGATCAGGCCTTATTTTCAATATATCACTAAAAGTCCCCTGGAATTATCTGAAAACAAGAGATTGTCACAGCAGATCTCCTTCCAAATTAAAATTTCAGTTCTGTATTAAAAATTGAAATTCACAGTAAATCAGATGAAAACAAAAATCTGGGTGTTGAATTTATTTGATGGATACTTTCATGCTTACAATTGAGACAATGTAGACTTATGTGTCTTTGTCGACTCACTTTTCTTATTTGAGAAGAAATCTAATTTGTAACAGAAAATATATCCTTTCAGCAAGTCCTACAAAAACTTTATTTAGGGTTTATTTTGGTTGAAGAATAGTCCAAATATGACATATCCTCTTGCATTTGAGTAAGATCGATAGGGTCCCATATAGACACCTCAGCATTTTGATAAATTTAATAGTACTAATACTAATACTAAAAATATTCCAGAATAAAAAGAATGTTGAATATAGCTAATAATCACAAAATGGTAGCTATCGTGCTCCAGTATTCTGCATTGTCAAGAATATGCAAACGAGCAGATTATCCATAGATAAGTTAAAAATTGGAACTATTACAGAAGGTCTTTGATTAATTCAAAGATATACTTTTATATAGGGGAAGCTATGCAGCTATTTACAGAATGAAGATGGCTTACAGGAAAGCAATCAAAAAATGCTAGGTGTGAGATATGACTAATATGTAGGTATGCTTTTCTGCCAAAAATATGTCTGTAAGGTGCTATTTCCTTTGCCAGAATAAGGATGCAGCACCTCTGTTCTCATCTCTGTTCCAACAGCAAGTACTTAAACTCTCATGATTTTGTCTTTTTTTTTTCTTGATTGAACTTTCTTCAAGATAAGAAATAGAATGAAAAATATACACATGTATTTCAATTTCAGTGCCAGTGATTTGGAGTTCAAATTCTAGAACAAAGCCCTGGGACATTCATTACCCAGTGCTGAAATTGTTATAGGTTGGGCAGCTACAGCATTTGAACTAGGTTTAATTTATACACTGTATGATATATGAGAAGTGACATTCCTGACATTTGGTTTTTATGACCTCATTTCTAATTCTGCCCGACTCGTCCTGCTATTCCCAGAGTTGTTTTGGAGCCTTGAATTGTCTTATACAGGGCTGTGCAGAAGTGTGGCCATAAAGACAAATGAATGGCACAGAACTTTGTTATTGTTAGAGAAATAAACATGAGGTCACTACTCTGAGACACTGACTGTAAGGCTAGTTTCTCATTTTCCCATTTGACTGCCATGGCTCCACACCACCTATATTCAAAGCAAAGGCCAAGCAGCCGAGTGAAGCCTCATGTGTGTTCAATGAAGATGTATGAAAAGTGACCAGAGTTCACTAGATGTTCATATAAGTTGCTGGTTTAGTGTCTTTGGATTTAGCAAGACGTCTGCATAGGCTGAAAGACATGACCTAGATAGATTAGTGTCTTTGCAGCCTGTAAATCAGGTATCATGTCCTAATCAGATGCCTTTGGTTAGGCCACACACCCTAGAAATCTTGCCCTTCACTAACTCCATGGAGGGAGCTAGGATATTTGCATTCCTTATAGTATGATTAATGCAACAAATAATGCTCCTATTTGTTGGCACTGCCTGTGTCCAAAGAAGGTCAGTGAAGCTGGTGAAGGGTCTAGAGAACAGGTCTTGTGAGGAGCAGAAGAGGAGGCTCAGGGGAGACTTTATCTCCCTTTACAGCTACCTGAAAGGAGGTGTACTGGTTCGGGTAAGAACAGAAATATTCTTTTCAGTGATTTACTTTTTCAGCTAAAGCTCCTCTAAAAAAATGCATTTTGTGAGACTAACAAGCATGTTTTTACAGACAAGAGCCTGCTTCTAGCAGTGAAAAGGCCTGATGTTTAGATTTATAACTGAGGATCGTTATGCAGACCAAGGTCACTGCTAAATCTTGTGTACCACATTGGGGAGTGCAGAGTAAAAGGCTGCACCTGCAGGGAGGAGTGGACAGTTCAGGTGACCCTAAAGTGACCAACTAGGTATTCAATTCCATATACATCATATTCAGTACAACGTTGAGGGTCAATTCCTTCTTCTCTTCTTCAATGTCCAGCATCTGAGGAGGACTCTCTCTATTCTCCCTTTGATCCCAACCTGAAAGTTCCTGAATCCAAGTCCAGGATCCAGCCACTCCTAATTCTTCTCTGGTCTGCTGATGAATACTTCAGCACAGTACCGATGGTGATGGTGACATAGTTACCATCAAGGGGATTTGGGTTTGGTATTGGTTTTGTATATATTTGCATATATCTTTAGATTTTATAGTTCTATGATTTTATGTACAAACCTTGTGACTTAATGAGAGTTCATTCAGTTTCAGTTGCATTTTTTTCCAGTCTGAGACAAACATCCAAATCCAAAATAAATATGAAAGGGAATGATAAATTTAGAGAAAATGATGTCCAGAACAGATAAAGCATTTAATAGGCTGAAAGGGTATATAGAGAGCATTTAAGCATGTACACGTATCCTAAAAGGTTAAATCATCCAAACAAAGAAAAGAAAAGCTTATAACCCTACCTTAGAATGGGTTTTGGCACTTAGGGAGGCCTAGATACAGGTTTTGCCTCCCAGAATTGTCAGTATTTTACCCTCGTTGGATGTATATACACACGCCTAGGAAATTAAGAGAGGTTTTGTATTCCATTCTTGGCATCAGGTAGTGAAACATATCATTATGATGTAAATTCTGCATTTGGACAGCAGATTCCTTTGAAAGTCCCAAACTCCTACCATAAAGGTAATTCTGATTTATATTTATTCACATAAATAGTTTTGGAAGATAATATGGTGTGGGTTTTTTCATTATCATTCATATACATTTCAAAGTGGAAGAAATTGTGAGATTAAGATTATCCTATCAGGAAAAGCAATCATACATATAATAGCCAGCCATGATTGACCACACAGCATGATGGCTCTATAAAGAAAGAGAAAAAAAAAGAGAATTCCAGCCAGTTGGGAAACTGTCCCAGATCCTGATGAAAAGATAATAATTAATGACAGGATTTTTATCCATTTATTTATTTAGAGACAGATGCATTACTATTTTTAACCTCAAAAAGACATTTCAGCCTTATAAATTGTACAGATTTTTGGATGGTACTTCTAGCTATCACTCTAAGGAATGTGGACTTTGCTATTGGCATTTTCTTTCAAGGATCCTTTCAATCTAAAGGAACTCCCTTCCCCTCCCTTCCCCTTTCCACTTTCTACTGAGGTGAAAATATGAGATCTGTGGGTCATATTTTGATCTTTTATAAGCTTATTTACCTCAATAACTATTCATCACTCAGAGCAAAAGATCAAATTTTAGCCTAAGCAGTATCAGTGGGATGAGGGTTGCCCTCAAGCATTTTCCCAGTTGGCTTATAAAAAGATCTTCATGTACGTCAAATCAAAAATCTTCCTAGTATCCACTTCATGCTTTATATGACTGTCCTTTTATTGGACAAAAGAAGATAGCAACGCAGCTTATTGCCAATATGTAGCCAGTATTTTAATTGCTTTTGTGACACTATTGACTTATTTTCTCTCTAACACATCATCAAAGAAGGCTGCACCCTGAGGTCACTGATGGTTATATTGATTGCCTTTCAATGGAGTCCTGCCAGGAGTACTGTGATTTCCCGTTAGAAACATTTTGACACCCTGTTATCTTCCTGAGTTGATCAGACACGTGTTGCTACCCCACCTGCCTTCCTGGCAACCAGAAATGCCTGTTTGCCTCTCTTTCTTAGGTTTGTTATGTTATTTCATTTTAGTTTGGTTTTTTTTTTGCCCCCTTTATCTAAGTATCAACAGGTGGGATCAATTGTGAGGAAGGATGTTGTCTTCATTGCTGGCATGGAGGCAGAAGCTCCTATACAGGGGATAGCATGTGCAAGCTGAAAAAGACTGCTGTACAGAAGTCAGTGCTGTCTGGCACTCATGCCTTACTAGAGTGGTCTAACCAACTTTGGAGCAGGCGGGGTGCCATCCTGACAGATGGACAGGAGGGGTAGCTAAGACACCAGGTAGTTATGCAGCAGATGTGTTTGCTGTGGGTTTGATTGTCAGCCAGCAATGTCTAAATGACTGTTTGTCTTGAATTTATGCACATTTGTTTAAAGAAATGCATGAAGACTAATCCAGACCTGCATTGTATTAACTCAAGAAGAAAGGAAAAAGAGCTTATGAAGCTGAGCAGACAGGTAGCTCGTAGCCATAGCCATTCAACTAGTGGATATGTTCACATACTTCTTTTTGTAGTGACAAGTTTCTCTAGAGCCTGTTTTCTAATAGGAACTGTCCCTTAATAATAAATATGGACACTTTTCTTGTACTGTAGGTGGCAGAAGTATGCAAACTTCAAAGTGTTTTAAAGGTCAATCCAACATTCTATCTATCAATCAGATTTTTTTTTTCTGGAGCTGTAAGAGTTTTTAAAAATCCTTATATTTCAATAGTTCAGTGAACTTTCCAGGCAGAATAAGCATGAAGGTTCAATCAGTACCTAAATTACCTGCACTAATCTACCTCTTATACACTCACCTTTGTTTTGAGAGCATACTGAGAGCAATCACATCTGTTTGCAGCTAACCTCATTCTAAGCAACTAAACAGCAATGTAACACAAACATTTGAATTATTTGCTGGCATCTCAGTGTGACAGATTGCCATGACTTTATCAATGAGATCCAGCCTTGATATATCAGATATGATATCAGACTGACCTTACCCTAGCAGTCAGTCAGGTCACTTAAATACTTCCTCATGTGAGAAGTAGACAAAACTCTCATTGCACCCTGTGTAGCTCTAAATATGTAAAATTATCTTCCCATCTGATGGATCTGTCTTATTAGTTGGTATGAAGAAATGAAAGGCTATGCCATTGTTACATTTCACCTTTTTCCATCCCAGCATTGCTGGAAATAACGTTTGTAATACTATTATAATCCTATCAATAAAGACAGGTCCTTAGGTGAAGCCTGTAAAGACAAAGTAACCTCTTGGACAGTCCTTATATTGTATCAGTGTCTATTTAAAAACAGGCTGCTCCACAGACTGAAGAAAATTATGCCATTCATTCCAGCCCTACTAGGTCTTTATTGCTTTCTGCACTGCTGCAGCTCATTGTTACATTCAGTGTCTGACCACAGGATCTGCCATTTGGTGATTAGTCAAAATGAAAGGGAGAAAAACAAGATTGCATTTCAGCAATTCCTCCTGAATGTCTGAGCTCTTATAAATGTGAAATTTGGTAGGACTAATGCCAAGAAGATGTATTACCTCCTCTAATTCTGTCCTGTTTAATTATTTTGCATATTTTAAGAAGTAGACTGTGTGTTTTATAGAAAGCAAAGAAAATCAGCTTACTGGAGAGTAAAGGACAAATAGGTTATGCTGATTAATCTTTGACTGAGACTGACTCAGTAAGGTGAGAAAGCAGCTTTGAAAATCCCCCTGCATTTTTTTTTTTTTTTTAGATCTTGTATACATTGTGTCAGAATAAAAGCCTGAACCGGAGTTCTACACTGGGAAAACCACTGTGGCATTTTGAGATGTCCCCTTAAAAAAGGATTTACTTTTGAAATGCTTTTTAAGTAATCAGAGATCATGTTTCTCTGTACACCTAGTCTGACACACTGGCCAGTGGTGCAACACACTCATAAATCCACTTCAGATGCTCAAGTGTGATGTGTTTACTACAGGGAGTAGTAAATCAGACCTTAATAATTTTATTCTCAGTATAATTAAAGGTTTTTGTCCTTTCTATGAAGAATTTAAAAGATTTAATTTAGCAAGTGCTAATGAATTAGTATATAAGTAGGAACAGTAGGCCTGGAGAAGAAATCCTCAGTGTTTGCAGTCCAGAAATCCAAACATGAAAATCCATCACTTGAACAGTCCCAAGTTAATTTTCGGGCTCCTCCAAAGTGCTTAAGTGAAGGCAAATATGACCTTACAGAGCACTGCTGTAGCTGGTCTTTGGAAGCTCTGGAGATATCCTCAGTTTTATAGAGATAAAGGCTATGGACTTATTTTGTTACCAGATATATCACTGTGCACAACTGTCTTAATGAAGAGCAACAGTTAATTTGCTATCTAATTTCTTATTTGATGGCATGCTATTACCACAAGAAGTGTTTTTGGGGGTAGGTGGTCAGGAATTAAATTTAGATAAACCATATGGCCTACAGAAATTTTCTCTCAGATGCACAGATCACCAGCTAACAGGGACAACTCATTATGTTCAAAAGTAAAAGGAGCTAAATACATTGCAATTTTTGCTTCTTTTTAACAGTGGATTTGCCAAGTCCAGAAGCAGTTTTGTGTAGAAGTGTTTGCTTACACTTCTACCATGATAAGAATTGATAGAATGATTACCTGTTTGTAACTAAAAATGCGATGCTTTTCATAAAGCCACCTATCTTAAGATCTCCACATTGCCATATTTTCATGGTCTGGAATATTGCCTAGATAGGGCTTTTTTCCAACTCCTTGACTTATTTCCTGTGCATAAAACAGAACTGGGACAAAGCACCCTATTGATTATGAAGCTCAGAATAGAAAATACTGTATCATATATGGTTATGGTGTTAACAATTTCTTTGAGAACATTGCTTTAATGTTCCACTCAACTGCAAGCTGTTTCATATAGCTCTGTTCAGAAGCATTTATGTTCTGCGGAATGAATCCATTTCTAAATCATAAGTGACTGCGATTTCTGCTATTTGTATTTCTTGTATTTCTTGTAGCAGCGGTATTTTGATGGGAGAACTCATTGCAAATTTGAAATACTGCTTTGATAAATATTGAAATTCAAGAACTGGAGCCACAGAAGTGCATTTAAGAGCTAAACAGGAAACAGTTGGAATTTTATCTGCAAAGTGATTGCTAAATGGAAATCAAAAAGGTCAGCTGCAATTCACTCTGGGGAATCAAGATTCACAGTAAGTGATGCCGCAGGTGCTGTGCTGGACAGTGAAACAGAGTTTTTAATCAAATTATGGTTCTTCCTGAGGGAATATTACATTAAAATCCAAGTGAATCTGACATAATGGCAAGATCAACATTCCTGGTTCTTGGTCAAGTCATTATATTAGTCTGACAGTTAGATCAGGAGGGAGGCATTTCAAATTACAGCAGTAGTTTTACATAGGCAATTATGGCAAGTTATGAATTACAGAAATTACTGCCGTTTTCTTTTTTTGTTGTGGTCTTTTTTCCTTCCTCTTTTCTATCTTTCTTCCATATTTTTTTTCTTTTTTTCTTTGATTATCATTTAGTGCTTTTTTGTTACTTTATTAAGCAAACTGTCAGTCAGAATTTGTCTGTGGCTGTTGCTGACATTTATAGTTAAACTACAGTGATTCTTGTTATACTTCGGCTTCTAGTCTCCCACTATCTGGATTCTTTCACTGTTGTAATATCTAGCTTCAAAGTAGTGGTCACAGAGTTACCTATGCCGGAATTTCATTGGACATGAGATCATATATACTGTTGAGTATTAAGTTTAATGTAATTGCACTAGGACAAAAAACATATAGTACTAGTGTGGCGATTACTTTTGACTTTACAGAAGTATAATTGAGAAATACACGTAAAGGATTTTGTTTTGAAATATTTTCATTAATGTGTATATCAGCACCATATTTTTCCCAAAGTTTAAAATATGCTTATAAGTCAGAATAAAGTAATTAGGGTTGTTAATAGACACCTGCGCTGATTACTTTTGCACTGATTCCTCTAGAAATGCAAGTCTGGCTCACAAGACTATTTTCTTTTATATGTCTATTAACTAATGCTGAATTAGATTTGATTTGAGTTGGAGTGTATATAATACCTAATTACTTCATCTGGATCATTTCTACTATGAGTTCAGACATAGTCATTTTGAGTGTTTGTATGTCTGTGGGAATAATAATATTTCTCTGCAGCCAGACTTAAACAGAGATCAGTTGAGTCTTAATTGCATTTGTTTTAGAAAATTCTTGCTAATATTATAAACCATGTTTTGGTCAACATGAAACATTTCCTTTGCTCTAAAACGAAGTTTCTGATAGAAAAACCTAGTTTTAATATAAAGCAAATCTTGGCTTAGTGGTTGGTCCAAAAGCTGAGAAGATAAACATCCAACAAGGATGTTGAAGAGCCAGGTTTAATTCTTTTTTCTGTTAGGAAGACTGAAGTCAATGATTTTTAGGGGTAGCACATCACCACTGGGAGACAAAATGTTCAGTATCCTCCTGACAATGTTTTGATTTTGTTTAAAGATAAACCCTATGGTACATGCATTAGGAACTGGTATGACAGGATCAATGGCAGAATCTTTTCCATTTTCACTTCCTGAGTCAGTGACACACAGAAACTTGTGTTCTGTATCTTATTAATCAGGATATCCTAATTAATAGCAAGATTCAAGCTCTACCTTCAAATGGAAAAAGAGTAGATTTGAACTGTGATTTCTTTCAGAGAGACACCCTTATGAACAGAACACTTTAAGACCATTCTTAGCTGTTCTTTTTGAAGTTTTGTCTTGCTCTTCAGAAAATGCTTACAACTGTTTGCCTAGATATAGGGACCTTGAGAGATTCAAATCAAAAAGCAGTGTTTCTTAACTACATAGATAGTAGACCTGTCAAATTCCTTGATAAAGGAGAGTGAGAATGCAAAAAGAAATCCCCTTGCCTTGTGAAAATCAGGTTCTTGACCTCCTGAGGAACATGAACATACATAAGTCTATGGGACCTGATGAGATCCACCCCAGAGTCCTAAAAGAATTGGCTGATGTAGTCGCCAAGCCACTCTCAATAATATTTGAGAAGTCCTGGCAGTCAGGTGAAGTCCCTAGTGACTGGAAGAAGGGGCATGTTACAGCCATTTTCAAAAAGGGTGAAAATGAAGACCCTGGGAACTACTGACCTGTTAGCCACACCTCTGTGCCTGGGAAGATCATGGAGCAGATTCTCCTAGAAGGTCTGATAAGGCACATGGAACATAGGGAGGTGATCAGAGACAATCAGCATGGCTTCACTAAGGGTAGATCCTGTCTGACAAACCTAGTGGCTTTCTATGATACTGTGACTACCTCAGTGGACAAGGGACAACCTGTGGATGTGATCTATCTGGACTTCTGCAAGGCCTTTGACA
>VWZO01003494.1:36691-76756 GCA_013396975.1 Bucco capensis
TAGTTCCCAGGGTCCTCCTTTACACCCTTTTTGAAAATGGGTGTAACATGCCCCTTCTTCCAGTCACTAGGGACTTCACCTGACTGCCAGGACTTCTCAAATATTATTGAGAGTGGTTTGGATACTACATCAGCCAGTTCTTTTAGGACTCTGGGGTGCATCTCATCAGGTCCCATAGACTTATGTATATTAATGTTCCTCAGGAGGTCATGAACCTGATTTTCACATACAGTGGGAGGGACTTCACTGCCCTGGTCCATACCTTGTGTTTTTTTAACTTGGGAGGTGTTGGGAGAGAGGTTGCCAGTGAAGACGGAAGAAAAAAAGTCATTGAGAGCCTCAGCCTTCTCCTCATCTGTTGTTATTAGTTCTCCATTCTTGTGCTTCAGGGGGGGAATGTTTTCTTTGACCTTCTAAAGGGAGCCAGAGACATGAAAACTGGGAAAGCATAAGTTAAATATTTAAATTCATATGGGGAAAACGCAATTTTACACAAGATAAATAGACAGAAGGAAAGAAAAATCTAAACACAGTAATGTCAAAGGAGACATCCAGAAGACAGTAAGCAGAAAATCAGCAACGATTTTGCAAGGCCACACTGTAGCAAAAAGAAATTGAATGCCATTTTGTTATCTGTACACTGACATACCAAACAATGAAAATGAAAATGAAAATTAATTATCTACTCAAAATAGTGGAAACTGATGGACCAATGCAGAGAAGGAACATTGTTCTGCTGCTGACTTTGATTCCTGGACTCACTGCTAAATGGTCTCAGCTGCTATGATGATTTTAAGCCAGCGGCCATTGAAACTGCATGCTTTTCCCTATTTTTGATAGAGTAAAATCTTCATTGGCAGACAGTTTTATGCACTAGATCTCTAGTAGAAATAATCCAGTGGAGAATTACCATGATATTCTTGCTTAATGTGGTATTAAGAACTAGAAAGCATAAAATGGGTAGTGACCACTTTTCATTTAATTATATACATTATTTGGGGTTTTTTATTGAAGATAATGATGGATACCAGTTGAATTGGGTAATGTATTTATCAGTTGATAATATAAAAAGAACTATTTATGCATGTCTTGCAAACAGATCACCATACTATTCAGAAATAGATTTTATTTTCTATATTATTTTATGTAACTCTTTACTCTTATTAGCCTTGATTGATATAACTCTTCATTGCTTACAGATTTACATTTTATTCAGTGCTTCTCTTGCCAGTGCCAAGAATTAAAGAAAATGTCACCGTTAAGTCATTTAATTTTAGTTTTTTGTTGTTATTTTCTTTCCACATCTTGGAATACTTTCTGTCTGTTTCACAGTTCCATGAATAAAGCTCAGTTATATAGTGTGAAAATCACTTGCAAAGGAAAAGTGCCAGCACAAAAGACTGAAGTGCTGATGAAGTAGTAAAATAAAAACTACATGAAACACAGACAAGTGTTTGAATTTGAAGCAATTCTTGCCTTGGATGGCCAGTGCAGGTAATTTTGGCTATCTCTCTGGTTACAAAAGTGAAAAAGGCAGAGAAGTGAAAGCATATAAAGAAGAAAATCTATTCAGCTTAGTACGTAAACACTATGGAGATCAGCTGCAAACATGGTAGACCTATAAAGGGCTTTGGGGAACAAAGAAAGTCTTGTACACTGCAGCTTACAGATCAAAAATGTTCATAACAAGACCTATTTAGTTCTCAATCTACTTCATTAAAAATGGAAATGATATTCCAACCCTATCCTTTCATGTAATTTGGTAAGATGAGAAATACATCCAAATTCTTCAAAGATACTGATTTTATTCAGTCAGAATTTGGATTGTTTCTGCATAGACATTACTCAGGTAAAAAATTTAGAATGAAATGTATAGAAAAAAAGCAAACCAACCCTAATGACATGGTAAACTAATCTAAAATTATTTTTGTAGAAGTATTCACAGATTTTTTAGAAATAAAACAACTTTTGTAAAAACAATGTGCATTTGTTACCATGCCCATGGCATGTATTAATACAGCCATAAAATAACAAAGGTGGTTTAATGTAGTAGTTTCTTTGTGGGTTTTTTATGATGCTGTACTATAAGACTCCTCTCCAGTTTGTGATAATTGCTTCTATTTTATGCCAGTGCAGTGGCACATAGAAATAACACACTAACTTGTAACAGATACAGAATCACAGAATGGTTTGGATTGGAAGGGACCTTAAAGATCATCTAGTCCAACCCCCCTGCAGTGGGCAGGGATATCTCCAACTAAACCCTACGGCACCCACCCGGTATTCCCAGATGGTCTCCAGTACAAGTAACTAACTGGGTCCAACCCTGCTTGACTTCCGAGATCAGACGAGATCGGGCCTTCTCAGGGTGGTATGGCTGTTTACAGGCTAAAAGCAAAATGCCAAAAAACGAAAGAATTTTCTTAAACCATGAAATAGTATTAGACATAGTAGAATAGATTTAAAACATTTTTTTTCAAGTCCCAGAACAGTGTGTTCTTGACGTAAGATTTTTTTTTAACCACAATAAGTAGGTTGTAGGCTTTGTGTTGGAGATACCATATGGAAAGTACTAATATAAAGGGAAATGATAAGCTATGAATTGGATTCATGAGCCAAAATGCAAAATAACACATGCCAGTAATTTCCTAAAACACAGTATACATGTATGTATATAGAGTTACACATGCACTTATAGATGACTCTCCCACACCAGGACATCTGGCCAGGCATTGTTTTTGATGCTCACAAGGAATAATTGTAAATATATTTATAATGGAGAGTATGTATAACCTCTATCTACACTTGTTCATTGTGTAGATTATAGAATCATAGAGTCATAGAATCATAGAATGGTTTAGGTTGGAAAGGACCTGGAGGTCATTTAGTCCAACCCCCCTGCAGTAGGCAGGAACATCCCCAACTAGATCAGGTTACTCAGAGCCCTGGCAAGCCTCACCTTGAATGCCTCCAGGAATGGGGCCCCAACAACCTGCCTGGGCAACCTGTTCCAGTGTTTCACAACCCTTGTGGTGAAGAACTTCTTTCTAATATCCAGTCTAAATCTACTCTTCTCCAATTTAAAACCATTGCCCCTTGTCCTTTCACTACAGGCCTTTGCAAACAGGCCCTCTCCAGCCTTCTTGTAAGTTCCCTTTAGGTACTGGAAGGTCACTAGTAGGTCCCCCCAAAGCCTTCTCTTCTCCAGGCTGAACAATCCCAGCTCCCTAAGGCTGTCCTTGTAGGAGAGGTGTTCCAGCCCCCTGATCATTTTTGTGGCCCTCCTCTGGACCCGCTCCATCAGGTCCATGTCCTTTCTGTGTTGAGGGCTCCAAAACTGGACACAGTATTCCAGATGAGGTCTCACCAAAGCAGAGTAAAATGGGAGCATCTCCTCTCTCGATCTGCGTCACGCTTCTTTTGATGCAGCCCAGGATGCCATTGGCCTTCTGGGCTGCCAACATGCACTGTTTGCTCATGGCCAGTTTCTCATCCATCAGCACCCCCAAGTCCTTTTCTGCAGGACTGCTCTCCATCTTCTCATCCCCTAGCCTGTATTGATAGAGGGGATTGTTCCAACCCAGGTGTAGGACCCTGCACTTGGTCTTGTTGAAGCTCATGAGGTTCACCTGGGCCCACCTCTCCAGCTTGTCCAGGTCCTTCTGGATGTCATCCCGCCCCTCCAACTTATCAACAGCACCCCAGAGCTTGGTGTCATCTGCAAACTTGCTGATGGTGCACTCAATGCCACTGTCAATATTGTTTATAAAAATATTAAACAGTACAGGCCCCAGTACGGAGCCCTGAGGGACACCACTTGTCACTGCTCTCCAGCTGGACTTTGAGCCATTGACCACTATCCTCTGGATGCAACCAGCCAGCCAGTTCCTTATCCACTGAACAGTCCTCCCATCCAATCCATAGCTCTCTAACTTGGCCAGTAGAATGTTGCCGGGGACCGTGTCAAAGGCCTTGCAGAAGTTCAGATAGATCACATCCACAGGTTGTCCCTTGTCCACTGAGGTAGTCACAGTATCGTAGAAAGCCACTAGGTTTGTCAGACAGGATCTACCCTTAGTGAAGCCATGCTGATTGTCTCTGATCACCTCCCTATGTTCCATGTGCCTTATCAGACCTTCTAGGAGAATCTGCTCGAAGTACAGCCACTGGGACGTATTTTAGGAAGAGTCTTACAAGCAGAGATATCAGAAGGCAGATCTGAGATGAGTTTTCTGCTGACATTTCTTGATAAACTGAAATAAGTGTTCCTCATTTAGAAAGCAAGAGGAAGATGTTGCAGTGCAGCCATTTGATTGTGTTGATTAAAACTGGTGCATGCTTTATGACAGTGTAATATCCTTTTACTATAAGTAAAGAACAACAATATTGTGTTTAGTTTGTTCTGAATGAATCACTTACTATAATCAAAGTCCTTATTTTAGTCTTCTGGAAAATGAAGTGTAGATATTATCAAGCTAAGGAGGGGCTTTTTGTTTTCTAGGAAATGTGATTAGAGATTGTGGCAGTTAGAAATTGTACTGAGATGGCATCAAGGTATCTCTACATGCACAGGCATCATCTACTGTCAAAAGATGTATGAAAATCTGTCTGCATGCATGCTAGGTTGGTACTGAGTACTGAGAAAAAGCTGAGTCGTGTACTGGAAAGGTACAACCTGGAGAAACATCCCAATGTAGGTAAACATAAAGTCATAGATACTGAGAAAAAACAAAGGGCAGTCAACTTACAAAATTGTGGTCCTTGAGCTGATCATTTCTATTGTGGAGCAAAATCTTAGAATTCTGACAATTTAGCATGTAATATTGGGAAAGCAAATGAAAAACTAGTAGTTATTAGATAAAGAAGAGAGAACAAAGCAAGAGAAGTTCTTACCCTCGTGAAGGTATCTGCTTGCAGCCACTGATGTTGAGCTAGATGGGCTCATCGTCTGACCCAGCATGGCAATTCTTCTGTTTTCATATGCTCACAGCAGGGTGAGAAAATCAAATCAATGGTCTGATGCCTACTGTTCCAAAGGGCTGTGCTTTCCCATCTGATAAACACTGGCTTGATTTATTGCTGTTTTGTTTTCCCCAAATCAATGCTGTGTCACTTTTCCGTTTACTACCTTTGGTTTATCAAATACATGGGGATTTGGCAAGAAAGGAACTGACTATTCAGGGGATCAGAGTTATAACTCCCTGGCTGGATGATGTCTACTGGCCTGATATCTGCAACATCTGAAAGAAATGCTAAAAAAGTACAGAATTTTAGAGGTTTTATCCAAGTATGTGTTAAGAGCTAGTAATTTTTCTAAAAACTGAAAGTGTTTTAGACAAAAAAGTTATGAATGCTAATCCAATTCATTTGTTTTAAAACCAAACAGAACTCCTGGTCTTCCTAACAGATAAATTACTTCAAACTTTGAATGTGTGTTTACTGAGAAATACTAATGCAGGAGCACAGTGTCTAGACAGGAGACCTTCTAATTTTCTTTTGCATAAATCAGTACAGTATTCATAAAAATCCAGATTGAGAGGAAATACTGTCTATCTTAAAACATTTAGGACAAGTCTATCTACCTAGCTCACAAAGGCTCAGCTAATAAATACAGACTGTTTCTATGAGAATCAATATTAATGATGATTGGGTTTGTGTATTTCTGGTTCAAGAACAGTCATTTATATGCATTACTTCACATCTCAGAAGGCGTGAGTGTAGGGTAAGTGGAGGAATGAATAGCATCTTAATCTATCTCTACCTGTTTTCATGAAACATGCTGGAATTTACTATCTTTGACTTCCCTACCACTTCATTAAATTTGCTTAAATTTATGCATCAGGCCTAAAAGTCACAGGGAAGAGAAGGATGGACAGATTTTGGTAGAGTTTTGTATAAGCTTCTTTCCTTGAGAAAACCAGGCTAAAAAATGCATTTCCTTAGATCACGTCATTCTGAATGACCCTCTGGTGCAGAGATTATTCCTTAATAATATGGCAGAGATGATAAGAAAATCATAAATACTTCTTTTTGTATTCTTTCATTTTCATGTGTTAGATGCTGTCCTGGTTTGACCAGAAGTTAGGGTCAAAAGAACAATCTTTTGAGAGGATTTTGCTACAATACCCCCTCTTCCCAAAACGGGAACAGCAATAAACAAAAACAAAAAAAAATAGGCACGCAGACAGTGAATTTCTAAGAATAGCTTTATCTAAATTTAAATGGTACAACAATATAGAAAGATAAGGTGGTTAGTTCAAAGATGGATTCGGCCCTTTTCCCCTACTATAAATCATCAANTTTGACTTCACGAATAGTTCCTTGGAGAGCATGGTGGCATCAACCACCATGTCAGCGTAAGACAAGGAAACCTGCCTTAACACAAGAGAGAAACATGACTGTTCCTCTGCACCTGTCTAGATCTCATCAGTAAATATGAAATTTCAGAGGTAAAACCCTTGAATTCCTCATGTAACTAGTAAATTCCCTGGGGATTTTTAATAGGGTCAGGATTTCACCACAGGAGTGTTGGCTGTCTTTGGTTTACAAATAAATTACAAAGAATTTTCATTCATGTTTGTCCTGGCAGTTTCTAAGTAATTACAAACAGATTCGGGTAGACATTTTCTGTACTTGTTGACTACAAAAAAGTGAGTTTTTATTTCAGTAATTCAGTGTCTGTTTTTCATTGTGTGTAACTGGCTGGCTTTTCTTCACTGGATAGTTACTTCCTCATGAAGGAGAAAAAACAAATTGATGAATAGCAAATAATGCAATTCTGATAGGAACTTGTAGCACTGTACTAATTAATAAGACTTAAATCATTAGTCACCAATAGAATCTGACAAGGGAAAAGATAAGATTCCAGAAAAAGCAACAATTTTAAATGGTACTTTTTATACACAAAATTTATTCCCTTCACCAGATTATTCCTGAAAATAAGTATACAATACTTTCCCTCTGTTGCATTTTATTACATCTGTTGGTCCATAGCTTTCCATTTTACTGCTCAAATCTTGTGTTTTTCTCATCTTTATGGGCTCACACACATTTGCTGTTATTGCTTTATGTACTTTTAATATCTATGGACTCACATTATATATGATGCCAATTTATCATTATCATTTGCTCCTTTAAGTGTGATACATTATTAAAAATGTATAAGATAAAGTCTCCACAGGAAAACTGTATCTTATCTGTAAATTGAACTTTTTTGTTGCTTGTAAGGTTCAAATCATGCAGTTTTGATAAGTCTGTATTTAATAAATGTCTGAAGGTAACATTTTAATTATATGTGCCACTGGTATTTTCTGGCAGCCAGACAGTGAGATCGATGAAGAAAAATGAGATTTGATTATCCAAGAATGGTAGATAGGTAAAAATAACCTCTGAGTGCCAGTGATGTTTCTTCAGATAGTGATATGCATTATCCCCTGGTTGGAATATTGCTCTTAAGACACTGGCTTCTTTGAGTCGCTAAGGAGACCTTCCAGTTGTTCAAGACAATGTTTTCCCTCTGGAGTCATACAAAGTGCATGTCAGATACATGTCACCTCCCTCCCTGTGTTTCTACTGACAGTGGCAACGTGTTTAATACCCCAGTCTGGTTTACAGCTCTATCTCCGTAGTGAGTGCTAGAGGACAGGGTCACCTCCACAAACCCCAGGAGTTCTGCTGCTGGTCAGGATGCTGTTGTGGCTCTGCATCTCATTCAAAATGCCTCCAACAACTGCTCATTCTCTCTGGCTTCTTGAGGCCTGTCAGTTAGCCAGTTCTGCATCTATTAAACACATGCATTACTGATACCAAATAGTGCATGTATTTTACTCTGGGTGTCATGTAGTACTAAGCCTTGCAAGTGTTTATTACATCTACACTGTTACTTTTACCAGCTAAGCCTGTCATCTCATCAAAGAATTTTCAACTAGACCTGTTTCCAGGAAACTACAGCAGTTATGCATCCAAGTAGTTTTGAAAACATGCCAGTTATCTATCTGAATCTTTATGCACCACATACCTATAAAATCTGGCTTTCAGTCTCCTATTATAGTAGAGTTACAGATCTATGAGGAGTATTTTTATCATTTTATTGCTGATCATGAGCACCTCTAAGAATCCATTACTTGAAAAGTAAAATCAAACTATGATTTAGTGTATTAACATAATCTAATCACTAGTTTTAATTGTGAATAACCTACTGGAAGACACTGTATGTTAGACATTTGTTGCATTCTGTTCATGCAATATGAAAGACTGCTGAGCTAACTAATTAAAAAACAAACAAACAAAACAAACCCAAAAAACCCAAGCAACTCAAAACCTCAGAAAAACCTCACCAAAACCCTAGCCTTTTATCATTTTTAGCAAGTGATTTGGAATTCCCTAAAGTTCCTTGCTATGTGTGTTGACAGAACAAATTAGAAGGTAGTATTAATTTTAAAATATATGCTTAAAAAAACAAAACTAAAACAGCCAACCAACCAACCAAGCAATATGACTAGCAAGAGATTGTGTAGAACCTGGTGCTTATGAAGTCCATGAGGTAGGTCAGACTAGATTAAAACATCATCTTTGATCTATTTGACCACATGAAGAACTTGAACATACTATTTAGCTTAGTAAACACATAGCTTCTTATCACTCCTGAGATATTTAATTCCCACTTAGTAAGTGAATTAAGTTACAAGTAATTGTGTTTTCAAAATATGTTCTTCTGTCTTGCTAGGCAAACATGAAATCCACTGTTTAGCCTTGGTCATCATGGTCTCTAAAAGCTTCAGATTCCTCACCTTTTAAAGTCTTCCATGAGCTGCAGTGCAGTTTCATAAGTGTGCAGTGGATTCAGCAGTGTGGTAGGAAGACGATTTGAGACCAAGAAAATACTTATAGTACCATAGAATCATAGAACAGTTACAGCTGGAAGAGACCTTGAAGATCATCAGTCCAGCCTTTGTCCTAGCCCTATCAACCTGCTAAACGATGCCCCCCAGCGCAGCGTCCACCCATCAAACACCTCCAGGGACAGTGACTCAACCACCTCCCTGTTCCAATGGTTGACAACCCTCTCAGTAAAGAAATTCTTCCTAATATCTAATCTGAACCTCCTCTAGTGCAATTTGCATCCATTTCCCATCATCCTATCACTCTCCACTAGGGAGAACAGACCAGTCCCTGCCTCTCTACANTAAGCAGATCGACACATCAACCCAGCCTGGTGTCTTCTGAAAACTTACTAAGGGTGCACTCCATCCCCTGGTCCAAATCATTGATGAAGATGTTAAACAGGAGTGGCCCCAGTACTGAGCCCTGTGGGACCCCACTCCTGACCAGCTGCCAACTGGATTTACCTCTGTTGATCACAACTCTTTGGACTCAGCCATCTATCCAGTTTTTAACCCAGCAAAGCATATGCCCATCCAAGCCAAGAGCAGTTAATTTCTCTAGGAGAATGCTGGGGGGGAGTTCCATTTAAGAATATGAGAAACTTACTGCACAGTCACAAGGCAGCTGCGCTTTTAACTATACTCCTTCCTTCTAAAACGAAGTACTCCTAGTTCATAGACTTCTGTGCAATACCTTTGTAGAAGCAGAACTGGAGGATGTAAGAGGCATTTTTCTCCACTGTCTGAAGTGATTTCAATCTCAGATTTCTCAGCTTCTAGCACATTTCTGTAGAGAGAGAAGAGGCAAGGAACAAGGTTGTACAGCCTGACGATTCAGGACACTCACTGAATGCTGCGTCCATTCTTTTCTTCCCTTATGAAACTTATATTTAACAGTCATTGCATAAAATGCAGAAAGGTGCCTTGAAACAGGATTAGAACCAATAGCAATCTCATTTCCCTTCTGGCTGTGTCTGAAAAGAGATGAGTGTGCACTATAAAAGAAAGGATCTCTTTGCCTCATCTGGCAGGCCTGCATGTGCATTTTCTAACAGGAGAAAAAAGTACCTGAATGTTAAAACTCTTCTTTATGAATAGAAAAACCAGTCTCCTGTGCATTTCATGCATGCACATTCATGGGTTTTTGTTAAGCAAATAGTGCACTTTGTAATAGGTTTGTTGTTGTTTTTTTTTTTTGAGAATCAGTTCCTTTTCTGTCCCTAGGTCTTTAAAAAGGATAAAAAAATGTTTCTTGTCACTGAAGCCTCTTCTAGTGAAAAGAATTCTTACCAGGCTTTATAAGTAACAGGTTCTCCATTGTAGCTCTAAATGTGCTTATTTTGTGTGTGGCTTGCCCCTGCAACAAACACCCATCTTCCCTGTAACAGCTCACAGTCCCCACCAAGCATATTTATATACTTCATATCCAAATACCTCTTGGGGATTTCATCATGCAAGATTACAATATTTTAAACATAAATTTAGCTAATCTAGAACTCCAGTTTGTTGGGGGTTTTGAGTTACTGCACCGACTGATTTGAAAGAATGTGATTGATAATAGGGGTTTGCGGCTAATAAAATGAAGAGGTTGTAAATCTGACTTTTCATTACTGCTTTCTGGGTTTTTTTTTTCCTAAGATCTCCTTTGGAAAAGGCAGGGGTTTACCAAATAAAATAATCTCTTAATTGTTTGCTTGTTTGGTTTATTTTTGTTGTGTTTTTTTTTTTTGTTGTTGTTGTTTTTTCCCACAAAGCTTCTTGGTGTATTGGCCAATTAGTTTTAATGCCTGCGAGTACAACTACTTTTTAATTTCCTTTATACATTTCAGTCCGCAAATTCCCATAGGAAGGGCAAATCTACTTTAATCAGTAGATACAAAACAGCAGAAAAAAATCATTACCACCTGCTGCTATTCTATCAGTTTCATTTCCTTCCTTAGAAGATTTGAGTGTCCAGCTGAGTAGATTTTCACCTTTGAGTTCAGTCTATATCTAAAGATTTCTAAATAGCTTTCATGTTAATATTCATCTTTTTCATGTTTCCCTGTTTGTGCTCAAAACATGGCTTCTGCTTGATAAAGCATTTGTAAACTTACTTACTTTCTTTCTCATTATACACTAGGTTTGGTTTCTATTTTTCGTTTAGTTTGCTGGAGACTGCCTGTGTTCTTCAGAAAGCTTTTCCTAGAAAGCAGTTCTTCTGGCTTGTCTTAGGTTGATGATTTCCATCCTTTGACAGCTCACTGCCTATGTCAGTGGTGAATATCTTGCAGAAGAAATGACTAAATATTTACATATGATGCGGAAAGGAAGCATCTGATATGACAATGTTCGAACTTGACAAGAGTAGTTTTTCTTTTTTCACTACCTTCTTTTTCCACAGTGTCCTTTACAATTTGTTTATTAGTAGTTGGCTAATTTAGGGCTTAATTGTGCTTTAATGGAGGAGAGCTGAGTGCTAACATGATTCAGGAAGAATCAATACATCCAGCATTTCTGTGGTGTATGCTCTCAAAGCTTCCTTTTTTAGATAACATACTGACCTGCCTGTGATGTTCTCCTCTAATTCTGCTGGAAGAAGTAGCAGCAGCCATTGCTTTGAACCATCCCACCCCATTAGTCTTCATTTGAAGGAGTGAAAGATACATATTGATATTTATAATCACTTCCATGGCACAAGGGAGGCAGAGTTATAAAAAGTAAGCACTTTTGCAATGCTAATAGAGAGAGGGAAAAGAATTTCGCTGTGTCTTTTGGTCAAGCACTCTTAAGCACACAAAGGAAAATTACTGCTACCTACCTGTTAAATTTTGAATGGACCATGAAATCACAGCTGAGTAACAGTTAATGGGGATGAAGATGGGGGAATAAGAGTGGTTTTGAATCTGTACCACATAATGCATATTGTTGTCTTTGCTTAGGTACATGTATTTAGTACCTGGATACTAACATGACAAACATTTGTAATATATGCTACATAGCCCATGTTAAAAGGATTCAAATTCTCCTTTTTTTTTCTCCTTTATTGGAATTGTCTGCAAAACATGTTAGACATTTTATAAACTCTTCACCTCTTTGGCATGTGCATGGGAAAAAATGATAGAAAGGGAGTGGTTATTTTGATGAACAAACATGAGAATAATTTCTTCTAAAGAAAAGTGTTTGTCATCTGATGGTGTTCTAATTCCATTGAAATATATTTAAAGTAAAAATACACCACCACCCCCTTACATATAGCTGATTAACAGTGGAACAAATGGTTTTCCAACACATGCATGGGTTACTGTTTAAAGCTTGGCCTTTTCATACAACCAGAGGGCAATAGTTCTCGTTAGCAGAGAGCAGAGCAACCCATTTTAAACATAATAAGCATCTCTTCCAGAGAAAAATGCATGCTCCTGTAATAAAAATGAATATTAGGATATTAGTGTATTGTCAAGCTAAATATCTAAAAGAAAAATCTATCCTGCTCAAAATAGCAAGCAAGACTTCTCTAAATCATTGGGAAAGAAGATATTGTCTAGTTTGGGTAGAATAAATGTTGAAAAAGTTGAATGAATCCTATGGCTGAATGAACTTTGGTTTTATTTACATTTGAGATTCTGTTGGATCTTCACTGAGTGCCTTCACATCACTTCTCGAGAATAAGAAAGATAACAAACAGAATCTTTTTTTTGTTAAGACACACAGCTTGGAAATAAGTTAGAAAGGCCTGAAAGAAAGAATATATCTGTTTACTCTCTGAAATCATTAATTGTGAGAGAAGGAAGATGAATTAACTAAAACAAAGGTATATTTTTTGAAGGCTTTAAATTAGTAGTGTGCAAGACAGGCAATTAGTAGTATTTTCCTAAGAGCAATTTAGATTAAATTGCTGCTATATGCTATTTTTGTTGCACGCCTGAGCTGTCTCTAAAGCAATTTAAAGAGAGTGCATATTCTGGTAGCTTGCATTTTTGAAACCAAGATAGAAAAAGGAAAAAGACTGCAGCCTGTTGTAGGCATAATGCTCTAAACATTCATGTGCTATTAATAGATTATGTGGGCAGGAATCTCCTACCCACTGCAGTTTTTCTCTATTTTATTGTTTCCAGTGGTTGTTAATTTGTATTTTATGACATTTCAGAGTATCTGCTCCCAATAACAGTAAACCAGTATTTATTTTTCTTTTAAGGCGGAATTAGTGTTCATTTATGTGGCACAATTCTCAGCAAAATTATCCCCTTGTCTAGGTCTCCTATCACATTCGATACCGTTCTGTTGAGTTTAAACTCTGGCTTTTCTTTTGTTGCAGGGAAAGCTCCATGGTCAGACTGTGTGAGGTTCTTCTAGATGGTTCATGTCTTTGGTCCTTACATGTGCTGTTTTGCAATTGGAGCTTGTTGGTTCAAATATCTATGCCACCATATTCAGATTATTATACAGCAGGCTCTGGGACTTAGAATCATATCTTCTGCATGGACAAGAAATTGTAATAATGATATTCTTCTGTACTGAATTCACTTCCACTAGTCCGTCTTATTGCTTTATGATGTTATATCAGCAGTGTTACTTATATAGATGAACACTTTCTGTATACAAAGGCTAGATACTTTGCATTTGATACTCTTCTTTTGTATCTCTCCATTCTGATTCACCAAAAGGAGTTAGCCAGCTATTGGTAAAATTCCAATTAGTTGTTTTCTTTTTTCCTTTTCAGAAAACCTTTCCTTTTCCTTTTCAGAACTATGTGACTAGCATGACATCCACCCATCAAAACCTGTCTCATATTGAACTACCTCTTCTGTTCTGAATTCATAAAGCTACTGTACTGTCAGTTCTGCTCAAATCTAGTCTGAGTATCATCTTATCAAGGTCATTGATAGTATAAGAAATGACCAGTATTTCAGAATGAGCATAGTACAAGATCAAGTTGTTCCCAGCATAGCATCATTACAATAAACTGAAACTATTAGAACCTCTGTGTTGCTAAATGTGTTGGAAAAGCAGTGGTTTCAAGACTGGACCCTCAAAAACTATAGAGCTTTGAATGGGACCATTGAAAAGGCAGTTGTGCTTTCAGTTTTCAAAACAAAGACTACAGACATCTATCTTTGTGAAGATGTTTCAGGCTGTGCCTTGGGAAGTACCAAAACACATGAGAAGTGTTTTTTACAGGTTACTATTGGCACCACTGCCCACACTAGCTCATTAAGAGTTTAGACATGTCTCACCCTGAGAATTCAGTTTGTGATGCTGGGTGCCCCGTGCAGATCTACAGATCTGCTACTTGGACTGGATGTTCAAGCTTCTTTATGACTTTGGTCATTGATTTCCTTTATGCCTTAAGGAAACATTTTGATTCCTTGTAAAGAGTTTTAAGTAGTGGAGGAGGAAAGGTACAGGTTTGTTTCCTTTTCTTGATAAACTTCATAATGCAAGTAATGGTGGAGGAATTAGACAATGTTAGTGATAAATAGTGGTCTAACTTTGGTATCTGAGAGCTCTGCAGTAAAGAAAACCTGCCCATATGCACTGTGGGTGGAGAGAAAAGGTTTTATAACAGATTTAAAATTAGAAAACAAAATGGCCTGATTAACAGCAATAAGAAGAATTCTGCAGAGGATAAGAGGAGAACTTAACAGATGACATTCAAAGGCAGCTGTGAAGTATGAGAAGCTGCAGCAAGCGGAGGCAGTCAAATCTAGCAGTACAGAGAGTTCTGAATGATATGTAATGCTGGAATAAATCAGACAGTCTGAATGGGGGGTGGAATCTTTCAAGCGATGGATCATCTCTAAAAGGTGGATCACCTCCGCTTAGACAGATGGCAAACCAGTAGATTCCATCCTTCTGATTTAGTTCTGATAATCAGAACAATTCTTATTTGGCTTAACATAGTCAGTTGAGATAGGATACTTAATTCTTCAGTAATGTCAAAGGTTTTGTCGTTTAAATGAAATCTTGCTTCAATACCAGTAACCTGTATAAGAATGCTCACATCTTCATGTTGAACATATGTATTAGTAATTTCCTTCATTTTTAGACATACAATTTTTTATACAGTGACCGTAATTACTTTGTGTATTAATATTGTTCCATACCTTTGGCAAAGATGCTTTTCGTTGTGCACATTTAACTTTGGCTTGTCAACTGCCACCCCAGCTCTTGTATTTTGATTTTGTATTTTGTTTTGGTACATTTTATCTATATTAAAATACTAGTATTAGAAAACCATTACTTTAAGCATTTTGTAGGTTATTTGAAGATTTTTTTTTTTTATTACCAGTAACAGGAAACAGCTAATAGCTGCTTTTCTTAGAAGCAGGCTGTTAAAGAGTCATTTTAAAAAGTGTGACTTTTTCAGATAGCCTGTCATTCTTTGTATTTTTCAGAAGAATTATTTTTATTATTACATTTTCATTTTAATTTTGTAGTTTTCAGTGTTAAAAGGATACAGAGGAGTTTGGCAGTAAAACATGTCTCATCGTTGCCGCATTTGACTCAATTGATTTTTTTTTACTAGTTTAACCTGTTAGTTTTAGGCCTTCCGAAGTTTCTCTGTTATGTGTCCCTGTGTTCCTGAGTTTTAGTGCTTGAACCAACTAGATCTGGGGAGAACAAAACATTAGAGATGGGATTACAAGTGTAAACTCACTGGGAGAGAATTGCAGCTGTTGTCTTTCACTGTCTGAATTTCTGTAATACATACGAATATCAACACACTTTAAATAAAAGTATTTGCTTTGGTTAGCACTGAATATTTTTTTTTTTTTTTTGCTAAAAACTTAACAGCACCTGAGGAAAGAAATGGAAACAATCTCCTTAGAACACAGTGAAAACTGAGGGACACATATGTAACCTCATGCCGTACATACAGATGTGTAGCCTAATACTCTGTTTAAGTACAGGGAGTACATAGCGCCTTATATACAGATATGGATATATAATTTGCTTAGTTGTTGTGATAAAGATAACAAGGTGTTTTGAGGAAGCTTTACTACATAATATGAATCTTTATAATTTGATAATGATTTCTGTGTAGGGTATTAACCAATATTGTAACCATCAGTATTCCAGTACTCCAAAGCAGTAATGACTTCCACACAGCCTGTTTTAAACCTCAATTTATCATATTCGGTCTAAATGCTGTTTTCAGATGATTGTGTTTAGCACAGCTACAAGCAACATGATCATAATATTTTTGTGTTTGGGGGAGCAGAGGGCTTGGGGTTTTTTTGGTTGTTGTTTTTCAGCTCAAGCTGAATGGAACTTACTATCTACTTTTCCCTTCCTACCTCATTTATTTTCTGTTTCGTGCAACTCCACATGAAATATTTTACCGTCTTCAGGTGACATTTCTATAGCTCATACAGTACTATTCAAGCAAAGTCCTTAATCAAAGGTGACAGCAACGTCAAGTACGAACAGAGAACTCTGCTGGGTAAAATAGCATTTTGTCGCTGTAAGCAAGTTAGAGCAAAATCTCTCCGTTTTTGGAATAAGATACGAACTTGGATGCGGAAGCCAGTGTTCGAGAGAAGGCGGATTCGGAAGCACGGCGTTATTCCCACCCCTCGGCTGACTCCCGCCCCACTCGGTGCCTGCGCCCTGGCTGCAGGGCCCGGTGGCTCCTGCCCGCCTTGAGCGGTAGGTGGTGCTAGATGAGAAGTGAAGCTGCTGCTCAGAAAGCTTCCCCAGGCAGGAGCTGTAGCGCAAACAGGCTACAATAGTCGGCGGCTTCGATGTTTCTTTACTTGTTGGGATACTTGGGGTGGGAATACTGAAAATTGAATTGAATGGCTTGAGGGTCGTGACGGATGAGAGGTCAGTCGTTTTCCAAACAACGTTTCTGCAGCGTTAGGGGGTTGCAGCATACCACCAGAGCAAGATCTGCTTTCACAGTGGATGAGAAAAGAAGATGCAGGCCTTGCACAAACCAGTATTGCTTCAAAGCAGATTTGTCTTAAAGAGCTCTGTCAGCTTGCATGCTGCTGATTTTGTTGCTGAGTGTAACTGAAAGCCTTATGTCTTCAGAAACCTATATGATTAATTTGAAGAATATGTGACAGTAAGACCTCCCAGTTGACTGAGAAGAAAAGTTGCATACATGAAGTCTGGTTTCTAATTATCCTTAAATGCCTAAAATCTTGTTGAATTAATAGTGTAGTACAAAGGTATACAACTGAATGTATATTAATATTATACACATTTTTGGAGTTGGAAGTAAAATTGCAAGAATTCCTTCAAAACTAGTTGTTTTTTTCAGTTGCACAGCTCAAGAAAGGAAGGAAAATTGTCTATATGAGTTGTATTACTGTGTTGCTTCTTAGGTTTTGTCTCGCTCTTCCCTCTTCATCCTCTCCAGAGGAGAAGCACTTACTTGATACAGTATGAGGAGCAATTGGATATCCTTGGCAGTAAAATTAGAGATGAAATGTGCAAACCCACAGTTTAGTTAGTGGAGGAGATTTCCTAGCATGATTTTATTTACAAACAGATTCATCACCTGTAAAGTCAATCTTTTTACAGGCACTGAAGGATAAAATGAAAAGAAGCTTTGTAGCTTTCCAATACTACCATACACAAAGCAAATATTCTGAATTGACAGTGTTTATTGAAAACAGGAGTACTGCTAATACACTGTAGTAGCTGCTTTAGGAATACAGGACATATTGAAAATAAGAGAAATCCTGCATATATTTTCCTTGATGTAGGGTGTGTCAGTACTGACAGAAGTAAAATGATAATATGCACAATATGTTTCAAAACCCTAAGGCTGGGAGATGGTGTGCATTAGAATTCTGGAATGTGGGACTTTTGCATCATGTTTAATATTATAGATGTTATATTTAACTAAAATGTGACTTGATTGGCAGAAACAGATGCCTTCTGACTGTAAAAATAAGGCTATGACTGGCTGCAGTGTTATGCAAGCACAGGTTCTATAATACCTAATATTTGTACATACTGTTTGAATGCATAGTTCTGTGCAACCTATGTTTCAGGGCCACATCTGAAAGATTTTATAAGATTTGTGGCAGTGGAAATTATGTGTTTCTAAAATTCAGTAAAGCAACTTTGAAGTAGGATTTGCAAGAACTGGCAGTGAGTTGACATTCCTCCTTTTTAATGTAAAAAATGATAATGGGCAGAATGAATCATCATACTGTGATTTATGCTTTTCTTTTGGAAGAATTCTTGACCTTTTTCCCCCATGAGAAGAGCCTAAGAGGCTTCATGGTCTGCCCTACTTTTGATATAGACTTATTCCAGTTTTAAGCTTTCTTCTTCAGCAATGTATTGCAATATCCTATTTGTTTACCTGGTAGGGGAACTGGGAAGATATTTGTGCTTAGATGAATATTTTTTAAAAATGTATCAGAATTTGTGAGAAAAATAATGCAAACATATCTGTGAAATTTTTTTTGCAACATTTCCTGAAAATCTTCTAATTACAAGTACACTTGCACAGCCCTTCTCAAAATAAAATTTTTCTTAATTATTCCAGAATTCGTTCCTTAGAAAAGGAACCATTAGGGGGGAGGGAGGAGGATCTATAAAATTGATGTTCTTTAACATGCTGACTTATTATGACTCCAGCTTCCATTATATGATATCTCTGTGGGCAAGATACTACACTATTAGTCTTGCAAAATGCAGTGAGTGTAATAGCATTCACCATTACCTAATGGAAAGGTTCATTAGTAAACTGTACTTTAAAAGTTGCTATAGTACATGTAAAGAATTGTAGGGGAGAGAGGTAGATGAAGAAAAGCGAATATGACATTTGCTTTACCTCCTGAGATGAACAGATTAGGTGACTCCTATAATGTGCAGTCTGAATAACAAGAAGCCTAAACTTGGCTACACTGTAGGCAAATTGAAATAATTTAAAATGATAGAGTCTGTGTTGTTTATGTGTGGAAAGAAAAAAAGCTGAAAATTAGTTTTCCCCAAATTCTGCCTTAGTTCCAACAGCTGCAAATACGAAAGTTTAAAACTAGAATATGAGCTGGTTTATAAGTATATATGGTAATGTCTTATGCAATGCCTTAATAAGCCCTTGGAAAAAATGTTGTAATGTTAGTCATCTTGATTCTCTAGTCTACTGTAAAGTCAAATTGTTAAACTGATCTTTTTCTGAGTAGATTAAAGGTTTATGCCAGGAGAATTCTCAGTGTTGGATGATTTAGCCAGTTGCTGTGCTTTAATTTTAATAGAGGCTGTATGGTTCATCTTTAATATCTGAACTGGGTGTGACAAATTCAGTGGGAAGTGTGAAAAGTGCAGATCAAATGCCCTGTTTAATAAAACAGTAGGGAGAGATTACTGAAGCTAGTAAGTGCCTTATCCATTGGCAACTCTAGGTGGAACAGCAGCCATCAGTTTGAATAGTGATTTTTAAGTGTTAAAACTCTAGTGAGTTAGTTGTTTCTTTAATGCTGAATAGTCCTCAGACATACCTCTATTCTCTATTTCTTTTGAGTGTACTGATCACACTGAGTAAGAATCACAGAATCACAAAACAACTCGAGTTGGAAGGGACCCATAAGGATCATCAAGTCCAACTCCCATTTAGGCACAGGACAACCCCAAGGTCACATGAGGTGACTAAGAGCACTGTCCAAGTGCCTTTTAAACTCCACGAGATTTGGAGCCATGACTAACTCCCTGGGGAGCCTGCTCCAATGCTCCATCACTTCTGGGTAAAAAACTTCTTCCTAACATCCAGCTTGAACCTCCCTTGGGACAGCTTCATGCCATTCCCCCATGTCCTGTCACTGTTCACTAAAGAGAAGAGTTTAGCCCCCACTCCTCCCTCTCTGGTGAGGAGGTTATAAACCGCAATGAGGTCCCCCCTCAGTCTTGTCTTCTCCAGACTGAACAGGCCAAGTAATTTCAGCCTTTTCTCATATGACTTCCCCTCCAAGCCCTTAACCATCTTCATGGCCATCCTCTGAACACTCTCCAACAATTTCATATGCCTTTTGTATAAGCCTTTATTCCTTATTGGTATTCCAAATTCTGAATATGTTTAAAGGTGACCTTTGCAGAATTTACTGTATTCACTCCGTAGGCTTACTCTGTTTCTCCTTTTAAGTGCTGATGTTGGATGAAAAATAGAAGTCTACTGATATTGATGAACTCTTTGTTTGTCTGTCTGCTGCCCTGAACATTTTCAAACAAATGGCAAAGAGCAGTGTTATGTCTCCCTGTTTTCTTGCACTAGTCTACAATTTCAAGCTCTTAGATTTGATAGAGACATGACAGAGAATCCATGAGGTATTTTATTTTATGAATATAAAGAAGAGAACTAGGATTTTTTTTGTTTGTTTAATTTTCTTATTGGATGTTACTAAGAGGCACCTTGCCAAGCTGATTTGAAAATCTTACGCAGTTTTCTGCAAGGGAAAGCTTTCCTGCTTTGTTTCAGACAGGAACATTTGCCATCGTAAGGCTATCTGTCAAACTGCGGAATTCAGAAATACTTTCTGGACTTGTATCCAGACACATACCTTAGCTATTTAGGACTGAGATGTAAGGCAAGATCATCTTGTATACCCACCCTGAAATCACATATTTTGACCAAATCCTTTTGCTGAACAGCTCTGAAACCAAAGCTAAGGTTGTATACACAGCACTTACATTCAATTATTTTGATGTAGCCTAAGATAACTTATATCTTGGAGCAAGCAAACACTAGCAGGTCCAACAAATGCATGAAGTATTCTGACGAAAGATGCTGGTGTATTTCTGAAAAACTGATGGATTCTCTACAGCACTCCTCTGAGATAGTGCATTGCTAGAGAGGAACAGTGGTTCTGAAATGTTTCAAGTGTGTTCCACATCTGAAGTAAATTTGTCTCTACTCCATCTGCCATGCAGGTTCTACTCTTGCTTATGCTGAAAATAAACCAGTAGCAAATTATGAGTCCGTAGATGTTCTCTTAAGATTGACTTTTGCCAGGAGAAGGAAGAAAAGGGGCGAGGTCTTCTGATTCTTCTTCCCATATCTAATTCTAGAATGTGTCTCTCTCCTCTCCTTTATCTTTATTTTTATCTATATCTTTTCAATGTACAACTATATCTTATACTCTGTTCTTCCTACAACACTGATGGTTTTGATGATGAGATTGCCTCAGGAATCTGAACATACTTTTAATCAGGTGCAATATTATTTTTTATCCTTCTCTTGAAAGCTGATTCTGCATGAATTTTGCCTACATGCTTCCAGAAATTGCAAGCCTCTTTGAGAACATATTGACCTATTTATAAGCGCACAAAACTCTAAATGGAAGATGCATGACATATCATGAAATGACTCAGATTGCCCTTTTACTTTTCTCAGTTATACATATAATTCTTCCCTTTTAAGCATGCAACTTTTGCATGTTGATCTTTCAGCTGGCTGTAGATTTGAAAGATTCAGAAGTCAGAAAAATTAACCTGGTCCAATGTGTTCTTTTAGCAGTGTAAATATGGCTTAGGTTTAAAATCACGGAAGCTCTCAGGGTCCCTTGGTATAAACTTATGTAGAAAAGAATTTGTGTCCTTTTATTATTAGTCTTACTAAATCAGACTTGAGAACCAGCAGATCTGTAAATGACAATCTATTGCAATAACAATAATCTGAAGTGTATTCTAAGTTTGAGGTACTTCAGTGCAATAGCACACTGGTTATAGGATATCCTGTAGATAGACTAGTCCCTGGAATATGTGAAAAATAATATTTAATTAGAGAAAATTATTAATTTCTTTTTTCCCCTGTTTTGTTTTATATTAAATACCCAAAAAGGATTAAAGGAAAAAAACTACAACTTTTAAACATGTGTGCAGACTGAACCTGAGATTTCCATGGTGGTAGAACAGTCTAAAATTTCAGTGGAAAGGCTGGACCCTTTGATTCAGACTTGTGATCTAATCTAGACATCTAAATGGAGGAAGAAAAATGGGAATCTGCTTTACCTTTTTTTTTTTTTTGCAATCTCTTAATATTCTGTATAAAAAGATAGTGAAGAGTAAAATATTTGATACTGATTTAATAGTGTTGTGTCATTCTGTGCATTTAATGTGAACAAAGGAAACATGCCTCTTATTTATCTCTTTAAATTATTACTCCAGTTACAATCAGGCTAACAATCATGGAAAAAATGGTCTAATTATTACCAAAACAGCTTGTTTAAAACTCCTCTTTTTTTTCTTTTTTTTTTTCTTTTTTTTTTTTTTTTCCTAAGAAGGGGAGCAAAAGGTTCAGCAGTGCACGAAATACTATCTTTTCTCACTGGCTATTATAAACTATAAGTGCTGCTTTTCAAATCTCAGCAAATTTGCTTTTTTATCTCTTACTATATATGGATATATAAAAATAGCCCAGAGTACAAGTCCTATTATGTAACAACATTTTATATCCCAGGTTCTTCACCTGCAGATTAATGTCAATAGTGGAGTTTCTTCCTCTTTGTTTTGGATGGGTTTGCATTAATTTTATGCTTTAAGTAGCATCATTCACTTACTTTTTCTTGCTTCATTGACTGACAATTCTCATTATAAATATTGAATACTCGTTCTTTGTAGTTACCCAACAAAATTTGTTTTACTCATTCCCAAGTTGCATTTACTTTAGTAACCAGTAATTGGTGGTTGATTATGTGTTTAAAGCCACTGGGTCTCTAGGGTCAACCTGTGCCTATATCTTCAAGGTCTCTGCTATTATCCTATGCTTACATTCCAATAAATAACTCTGTCATTCTAGGGCCACAAATCATTCTAAACAGAATACTAGTGATTGCTATTAGCTAAAGAAATGTATCACATTTATAATGTTCATAATTACACTAAAGATAAAAGCAAATTAGGCAGTGGTCACCTGAACATTGTGTAATCAGCTGTTAAAGCTGAAGCAAGCTAAACCAAAAGAAACTGAGAGAGTCTAAATTGTCCTGAGACATCCATTATTAGGTTAATGTAAATATTTTTGTCTGTTACTAGTAATGGCAGTACCATACTTTTGAGGCTGCAGTAGTCTGTCTGATACCTTGTTATGAAATATTTTTAATTTAAAATAAGTTATCATGTTACTTCATTTTATACATTTTAAAAAATTGTAATTTAGTCATCATGTTTTACCCCAAACCAAAACTCAGAAGAGTAGTTTTCAAATCAGGTTGAATTACTGTATTATACATTTTAGTTCATGTTTATTGGAATGTTTTAAGTAAAACAGGCACAAAACTTCTGGATTCAGAAACAATTTGAATATACTGTATAAAAATGTAAGATGTTATTGTGTAATGGAATTTATACTTTGGGCTATTTTTATATATCTGTATATGTATTTTTAGTAAGTGATAAAACAGTAAAGTTACTAAGTTTTGAGAAGCAGCACTTACAGCTTATAACAGCCAGTAAGAGAAGATAGTGTCTCACATACTTCTGATCCTTTTGCTCCCTTTCTTGGAAAGAAAAACTGTACTTGTGTTATCATAACATTGGTCTTATTCAGTAGAATAGTTCACATTCTGCTTTGATTAGGAAATAATTTTGTTTGAAGGTAAAATTCCTTGAGAATTCTCAATAGAATTTTATTCTCAATAGAATAAAATAATTCTATTTGTGTGAAACAATTATAAAATATTAAATGTGAGATCTATAACGATGTGAATATGCATTTTTATGAGTAGGTGTCTTCAGAAAAATCAATAGAAGCGTTCTTCAGGATGAGCTTCAGTAGGTCAGATGTTTAAAGTATTTTAGACTTTGTGTACATCACCTACAGCCACATATCCCATGACACCCACTTGACACACACAAGCATAAAGGACACCTCTGTGAGTGTTGTGGTAGTAGGCAGAGCTGTGCCCAACATGTAAAGGTAATTAAATTAGCAATTACACCATTTTTTCAAGTAAAGTGGTACCCACATGACAATTATATCAAACACATTGCTAAAATTTACCACAAATGCAAAAGGAGATTGAATTATGGTTGCTATAGAAACTGTAACATTCAGCTTCCTGACTTTATGCATGCAAAATTTCAGCCTTAATATCAGACTGATACACATTTTTGCCTTTTTTTTTTTTCACTTGAATAGAAGAAGATGGAGTTTTTGGTATAATACTATACTCATTCAAGTTATACATGCCTGATATGCCATCTAATATTTTTGGTTAGCTGCAGTGTACATGTGGAGGTTTACTGATGATTTGCCATGTAGATGCTGAAGAGAAATATTAAGTGTTCTAAGTATATATTTCTTAAAGAGGAAGGAAGATGATTTACCTGAGAAGTATAATATATAGAAGGATCAGTGGATGTTCATCAATATACTGAAAAGTACCTCCCATGGAAAACAAAGACCCTGGAATATAAGCCTAGTAAAAAGGGTGAAATTTATTTGCACAAATGCTTATAAGCCTCAAGTCAGGCTGATTATCAAGTATCATCACTAGGTTTTACACACAGTCACTGTGAAGTGACACACACTTCCACAAGGAGATAACTATGGCACATTAGGTATGAAAATTTGTGTCAAAATAAAACTTGACTTTAGAACCGTTGATCTGAGTATCTGTTTATTTCCCAATGCTAAAGATCATAGTAGCATAACCACTGCTGAGATGATAGTGTTGAAGCAGGCAGCATCAGCACCAGACACCTTTGAGGCCTGCATGTGGTGAGCACAGGGTAATCTCCATTTTGTCAGGTCTGGCACTGAGTTTTGTGCTATTGTGACTGGGTCATTACTAGAACCATAAGCAGAACAATTTAAAGCTTGTTTGGATTGTATGTGTTACACTGCACTGATATGACTGTTTAATGTGCCCTGATGTATTTAGGTATTACAAGATAATAAAATATTTAGGAACCATGATGCACAGTAGAAGTCAATGCAGTTATTGTTTTTCAGGATCTCTGGGGATTGTGCCCTTGATGCTAGGAGAGCCGAACACCTACTGGTGGCTAAAATGATGAAAGTGCATCTTGAGAGAACGATTGAAAATGTGGATGGAATAGGGCAGGGAACAATAAAATTACATTTGTTATTGTAAGTATATATGCAAACACAATACTGGAGGTCCCAAGACAGAGGCTGATAAACTATTCAAGCCTGGACTAGAGTTTTTTGAACCAGCAATTCCCAATAGTGCTATTCTTATAGCACTAATATATGTTTTTGTAACATATTACAGACAGAGCTCGGGCATATTTAATGACTCTTATATGACCTTGGTCTGAGAAATGTTATGCAACAGTGCTTAAAAAAAATGTTTGGGTATTGTCTATAGAATGGGTCTTAGTAGATCTGGCTTTATTGGACCTTCTTTAATTAGCAATTACATGTACAAGTAAGTCTCTTGTCAGTCATTTCTGCAAGTAGCAGCTGGATGCTTTAACACCTTTTGAAGTTACTAAAAGTAACTGCACTAAGTTCTAAATATTCAGACTGGTAACAACAGGGCACCAAAGCTGCATAGAGAAAACTCAGTTTACACTTACGTGAGATGTAATTTCATTATCATATAGATTTTTTTTTTTTTTAGGGTTCACTTGGTAAAATAACAGTCTTTTTTAATAAAAAATGAAACTGAATATTAGCACAGGCGTTTTGGGTATATTCAGAGATCTTAGGTTTGTTTGATTGTTAATGGATTGTTAATGGAAATTACATTTATTCATCTTTTTATCATATTTATCATATTTAATATTTTTATAAATGATATCGACAGCAGCATTGAGTGCACCATCAGCAAGTTTGCAGATGACACCAAGCTATGAGGTGCTGTTGATAAGTTGGAGGGGCAAGATGTCATCCAGAAGGACCTAGACAAGCTGGAGAGGTGGGCCCAGGTGAACCTCATGAGCTTCAACAAGACCAAGTGCAGGGTCCTACACCTGGGTCGGAACAATCCCCACTATCAATACAGGCTGGGGGATGAGATGATGGAGAGCAGCCCTGCAGAAAAGGACTTGGGAGTGCTGATGGACAAGAAGCTGGACATGAGCAAACAGTGCACACTGGTAGCCCAGAAGGCTNGTATGATTCTATGATTGTAGTGATATTTATGTAATATCTCTCATTTCCTTATAGCTCTCCACTTGCTGAAGTGAGTCCAAGATAATTGTATTTTGGAGGGTTTTTTGCAGGGGCCTCAGTATAGTGTCTTCTATGAAGTGTATTTCAATTCCAGCAGTTAGTCTTCTGTGCTACAATAATTTCTCTTTCCTGCTACGTTACAAGTGTGTATTAGAAAGTATTACCTTCAGAATGGTTTAGTGTTTTCATTTTTTTTCTATATTAGATGTATACTAATGACTTCCATTTATAAAGTTGTAATTCTTTTTAAATGCTTGAATCATTGATATGCCAAAAAAAATTTACTCTGATAGACGTTTTGGTAAGGGAAGAAAAGAGTTAATTGTAAGATTTCTTTAAATCTGTTCCTGTGTATATTCAATTTCTTTTTCATTTATTTTTTTTCAGCAAATATTTGAAGTCCAGAAGATTTATTAAAAGACTGACACAGCTGGTAGATGTATGTGTGTGAAATGCAAAATTCTAGAACTTTTATGACATTTAACTTAAATGATTATAGAGCCCTTTTAAACTATTTTTTAAAGTGTCAGTTGTCAACCAGTTAACTGCAGTAATGGCATAGGTCACCATCTTATTCCTAAAACATTGTAGAGTTTAAGTAAAGAATTTTAAAATAAGATTTATGCTATTAGTTGTTTAATTGTCTCTAATATTTTTAATAAGAAACATTTATAATAGTAAGCTGGGTATGTCTGCAAATGCATTTCAAGGAGGTGATTTGGTCCTGATTTTCAGTGGTTGACGGCATTTATAGCCAGAGGGTGATGGTGTCACCTCTAACTACAGCTAGCTCTAATTTATCTGTCTTGGCTCTTAAAATAGCAATGAAATTGCTGTGTATAGGCTTAGTCACCAAATAAATATATGTGATTACACACACTTCCAAAGCTGAATCTCATATTCCTGTCTATTTGCAGCAAGAACTCTAAAGCACTTGTGCAGCTGTTTGCTTCCACTGACTGAGTCTTGTCTTCCCTTTTCAAATGCTGAGGATTAGGATTGTTTGTGTTATGGTTTTCAGAAATGCACAAGTAATTTATAGTTAAGTACTGTATATTTACTGTCTTAAAAGAAATATTTTAGTTTTGAGTGGCAAGGAGAAAGCTGTTCTTACTCCTAATTAGCACAATTCCCCTTTCCTACAAGCTAGATGAAGTGTTTTTTGCTTTTGTGCTATATTAGTACAAGAGAAGGGACTAAAAAGCTATTGAGGAATTTTGTCATAGTTTGACTCACAGTAACACAAAGCCATCACAATGACTTTCTGATTGTCTCCTGTGTGCTCTTGTGTAGAGGTTACACAAGGAGGAATTATAACTGACATGGCAGTAGGCATTTCCTGGTGTGCAGTAGCTCTATTCTGCTAACATTCTCCTGAGAAACGGTGCCTAGTTCTGGAGCCTCATTTATTCCCTGCAGTTTGAGATATGTGTTCTTGAAAAGGGGGAAATTGGAGAAACACTGGGATCTTTTTAAAACTTATTTCACAAAAGCTCAATTAAATGATGGTCTGATCTTATGCAGCACAAATATTATTTGCCTGGCAGAAGTGAAAGTGTGACTTCAGTTTGAGTAGTAGTATTCTGCAGAGATTTGGACACATTTCTTAGGCATGTCTGCTGTAAAAGATTTGTGCTTTTGCTTACATCCTTACAAAAGATATATATATAAGCTTTTAACTGAGAACTGTAGTTGTAGATGCCTAAATGTCTATAAGTGCTGAAATTGATCATAGAATTATAGAATCCTTTGAGTTGGAAGGGTCCTTAAAAGGTCATCAAGTCTAACCCCCCTGCAGTAAGCAGTGACATCTTGAACTGGAACAGGTTACTCAGAGCCCCACCCAACCTGACTTTGAACGTTTCTAGGGATGAGGCATCTACCACTTCTCTGAGCAACATGTTCCAGTGTGCAATCACCCTCATGGTAAAAAATGTCTTCCATCTAGTCTAAATCTACTCTATATAGTTTAAAATAATTACCCATTCATGATAGTGCCTGCAGGCAAGGAACCATTAAGGTGCCATAAATTTAGCAACCTCCTTTAACATAATACTAATCTTCTAGATTTAGTTGCTACAGTTAGGTTGCATCCCAAGGGTCCCTGCTCTAGTGCCTGGTGTGTGTATAAGCATAGGATACAACTTTTCTAAGAAGTGCTAAAGTTCATATTCTAATATTTGATTAACAGTTACAGCAGCATGTATGGCAGAATTATTTTCCATTTGCCGTTTTTAAGCAGAAAAAGACAAATATATGAGAACATATTTTCAAAAGCTTTCATAGTATAATTAAGGATTGGATGAGTGATACATCATAAACTAGGAATCAAAACAAACAGGAGAGAGTCAGGGTTTTGAAAAAAAGTGTGGCTAAATCTTTTTCAACAAGAATCAGCTTACAGATGATTGTGACTTTCTTCTTACAGCTGTCTCCACATTTTGGCATTTAATGGCTACAGACAAACTTTAATAGGAGGCTAAATCCTAATATAAAAATTAAAAATTTTAATTTGCTTAATAAATTCACATTATAAGACTGGTGAATAGGAATAGAAGGATTTTAAGATATGCACACACAGTGGTCAGAATATAACAAAGATCAGCAAATTCTTGTTTATTGTTGAAATTCTGTGTCATGGGAGCCATAGGTCTGGACTATTGACATGTATGAAAGATCATTCACTGAAGGATGTGCTTTTGATCTATTAGCTATATAAAAATGCAGAAAGAAGTTTCACCTATTTTTCAAATAGCATCACAAATTCCTTGGACTCTTTGAGGTATAAAACGTTTTAAATCTTTAGTCCTAGAAAATGTCTCCACAGCAAGTGAAGCATTGGTTCTCAGTATCTGAAAATGCCACCACTTGCTGTGGCTTAGGCATTAATTCAGCTTGCAGGTACATAAAACTCCCCTGCTGATTTTGAACAGCAGGTTTGGAAAATCATTTCACTAAGAGTTTTTAGAGTGTGTGGATTATGGACACTAACATGCTTTGCTAAAGAGATAACGAAATCAGACACCATATTGAAGTTCCTCTGTGAGCAACCAAAATGCTTTGTGAGTGAGCTTTGAATTCGGACTTAGATACAGAAACAGGCAAGGAACAACATTATGGCAAGGTCAGCTGGACAAGAGAGGATCTAAATCAGCCTGTTCAGACAACGAGGCTGTAAAAACAAGAATCCAGCAGGTAGTGCATATAGAATATGGTTTTGTAAGGAACATTTTGTAAAACTTGAAAGTTATAGTTAAGTCAAGTGAGATATGAACACCTACTGCAGCAATGCTGTGAGTACAGTAGAAGGATACAGAGACAGTCAAGCAGAAAAACAGCAGGTATCAAAGCTGACAAGTAAACCATACAGTGGACAGCATTAGAGATAATAGCCAGTCTAGCAGCAATAGTCACAAGGCAAACCATTTAAAACAACCATGAAAAACAGGTGTTGCTTTTCAGTGCTCTTCTGGGGCATGCCAAGAGTAGCCAGAACTGAAGAAATTACATTTTAAGGAATAAGATGTTGATTTTGCAGATTTTCCTTACACATTTTCTCTTCTTCGGTAGCAAGAAACAAAAACTAAGGAAACAAGTGTCTCCTACTGTGTTGTTCACCTGCTGCCTTTTGGTGTTGCTCTCCTGCTGCCTTCTCCATCTGCTTTACATTCATTTCTGAAATACACCCTCCTTAAATATAAGTTCTTATTAATTTCATAAGGAACAAATTAAGAAAATAGCAACCAAAGAGACATTTTGTTGAATTACAAACAATTAGAACACAATGGGGTAAGGAGGAGGGATGGAAAACATTATACCAATTATGAATATTAAAAGAAATTCTGAGAGTCATATAAAATTTTTAATTTGTCTTTTCCAGGGAAAACTGCCATTCTAATTAATGAAAATTTTCATTATTGGTGGCTTTACGATTTACTTGATGTAGCTA
Source organism: Bucco capensis (assembly GCA_013396975.1). Classification (NCBI taxonomy): domain Eukaryota; kingdom Metazoa; phylum Chordata; class Aves; order Piciformes; family Bucconidae; genus Bucco; species Bucco capensis. The sequence goes on from VWZO01003494.1 coordinate 66,603, forward strand.
CAACACTGCCAAAGATAATAAATAGTAGTGGACTTGAGCAAACAGTGCACACTGGCAACCCAGAAGGCCAATCACATCCTGGGCTGCAGCAAAAGAAGCGTGGCCAGCAGATCGAGAGAGGTGATTCTGCCACTTTACTCTGCTCTGGTGAGACCTCATCTGGAATACTGTGTCCAGTTCTGGAGCCCTCAATACAGAAAGGACATGGACCTGATGGAGCGGGTCCAGGGGAGAGCCATGAAAATGATCAGGGGGCTGGAACACCTCTCCTCTGAAGACAGGCTGAGGGAGCTGGGATTGTTCAGCCTGGAGAAGAGAAGGCTTTGGGGGGGCCTACTAGTGACTTTCCAGTACCTAAAAGAAACTTAAAAGAAGGCTGGAGAGGGCCTGTTTGCAAAGGCCTGTAATGAAAGGACAAGGGGCAATGGTTTTAAATTGGGGAAGAGTAGATTTAGACTTGATATTAGAAAAAAGTTCCTTACCGTGAGGGTGGTGGAACACTGGAAGAGGTTGCCCAGGGAGGTGGTTGAGGCCCTGTCCTTGGAGGTATTCAAGGTGAGGCTTGCCAGGGCTCTGGGCAACCTGATCTAGTTGGGGATGTCCCTGCCCAGTGCAGGGGGGTTGGACTAGATAACCTCCAGAGGTCCTTTCCAACCCAAACCATTCTATGATTCTATGAAATATGACAATAAATTATTTGTGAAGTAATAAATAAGAAACAGTCTAATTCATCAATACTCTCACTTCTATTCACCCACTTTGCATTTTACTTCATTTGTTTACCTGGGAAAATGAAGCTATCCACATGTACTAATTGAATCCTCCTCATCTTTAACCCTTCATAGCTTTTATACATACATATTCCTTTAGCAAATGGATAATTCTCTTCCCATTTCAAGTCTATTAATACTCAATATAATTTTAAAATCAATTTCCTAACTTTTTATGGTAAACAGTCTCTTCTGCTCACATTTCTTTCAGTGACTTTATATCATGCATTTCTTTGGTATGATTTTACTCATGGTGGCTTTTTGCTGTGAAACTATTCTGCTTCTGTGGTTATATAAGCTTCTTAAAAATTCCATTAAAATTACTAAAATAAGTGTGTTTTAGTAGGATGTTACCTTTAAGTGAGCTTATCAGAAACAAAGGGCAAAAAGCTGTTTTCATCAGGTTTGCTCCTGCTTTACTTAGCAATGCAGTTCAGCCAAAGCCTAAGTGAATGTAAAGAAGATAGATATAATTGAATTATAGACTGCATACAGTACAAAATTTAAGAACTGCAACCTTTTTTACTCTAATGTGTGCTAGTAGAAGCATAGCTTTGAAATTAAGCATGATGAAATTTGCACACTATATTAACTTTGCATAAAGGTTAGGAAGGAAAAAATCCCATGTATAAAATATGTTCTTATTTTCATCTTCAGGTATGCTGACTGAGGCTGAAGGAACAGGCTTTAGCCCAAGTGAGAGGTAGTGCAGGAGACCTTTGCTGAGTTCTGAATATTTCTGCATGTTGAGGGAATGTTGTGAGGTCTTGTCATTAGCTAATGAGGGAGCCTTCAGCAGATCACTTGACTTTGGCCTTCTGTTTCCCTATCTATTTAAATATCATGGGCTGTGCTTTCTCCAAACTTTTCTTGCCTTCTCCACTTACTTTTTTCTGTATTATTTTTACATAATTTGTCTAAAAATGCATGATTTTATATATTTTATGTTTGTACATAATTAGGGATAAATTACATTTGCCTTTTCTACTGGCTAGAGTAGTGTTCTACTTTCTGAACAAGTAACTATCAACAGATGAATTTTTAGAAAGGACCACAAGACTTGTGGAGAAGAGTCTTTGATAGTGCAGAAAAAGATTATTTCTTTCATTGCCTTTAGCCAGGAGCCCTAGAATATCTTAACATTTTAACAATAGCTTTATAACTGTATGAAAGCATATTTTTGGGGTTGCTTATGCTGTTAGGTAACAAAACTCACTTTCAAGAAATTACAAATGAAAACCTCTAATTTCTCTTCTTCATCAACTGTAAAATTAGAAGACGGAAGAAAGCATTTCAGTCATGCACACACCATAGGATTTTAACAAGAATGCTCGTTAAAATTCATTCTTTCAGGAATTTGAGTTTTCTAAAATCTGCTAACAACACTATTCTTGCCTTTAATATAAGTATTTGAGTAGACCAAAAGAAGCAAACCAGTTTTCAGTAGTTAACATAAATTCCTACAAGGCAAGATGCGAGTTTAGTAGATGCCTCAAGATTTTGGGCTGGTAGATATGAACAAGCATTAGACTGGGTCCGGATTAAAGCCTTGAGCTGAGATGACCTGCCAGTCTGATAAAATGTTCTGATTTGAATGTGCTGCTCTAAAGTAAATGTTACGGTTTGCAAAGCTACTTCTGCCTGGAAAGTCCATTCTCCATGTTCTGAAACAGTGATTTTATTACATGACTGCAAGGTAAAAAGCAGGTTACTTGAAATCTTGTCTCTGTTTAGTCTCTATTAAAATACAAGACTTATCTTGCTGGTCATTAACTACCTTGATTTGTAGATAGAGAAATTATATGGCATGGAATAATAGCATTTCCTGTTTAAAAAAATGCAATCATAACAATCATAACAAATAGTTTAGCATTCATATTTGAATCTCCAAAATTTCAAAGTCTCACTGCCAAGGCCTTTCTTTACATGCTTCCTTTCTAGACTAAATGGAGTGGGCAAATGTCCTGTATCTGTTGCTCGGTGCCATTATGCTTATCTATGTACCACTCACGCAGAGTGCAACTTAACTGAGAAAAAATTCTTAACTGAGAAAAAATTCTATGGCTACAAAGATTGTTAGGGGACTGGAGTATCTCTCCTACAAGGAAAGGCCTCAAGATTTGGGGCTGTTTAACCTGAAGAAGAGAAGACTTTGAGAAGATCTCATCAATGCTTACAAATATCTAAAGGGCAGTTGTCAAGAAGATAGACCCAGACTCATTTTGGTGCCCAGTGACAGGATAAGGGACAATGAACATCACCTAGAACACAGGAAGTTCTGTCTCAATGTAAGGAACAACTTCTTTACTGTGAGGGTGACAGAGCGCTGGACCAGGCTGCTCAGAGAGGTTGTGGAGTCTCCTCTGGAGATATTCAGAACCCGCCTGGATGTGGTCCTGGGCAACCTACTCTAGATGAACCTGCTGTAGCAGTGAGTTGGACTAGATGATCTCCAGAGGTACCTTCCAATCCCTACTATTCTGTGATTCTACAAGTTATCATAAAATTTACATATATTCAACAAAAATAAATAGATTATGTTAAAACTGGAGAAGGCTTTCAGGTTTTTAGTGCAGCTCTTCTATAATTCTGCAGAGAGTTAATACATACTGTCCCACTGAAAATGGAGGAACTTGCATGGTTACAGAATTGTAGATTAACTTAGGTTGGAAAGGGCTACTCAAAGCCATGTGGTCCAAGGACCTACTCAAAACATGTCCTCAAAATGTCATTGCTCAAGGCATTGTCCTGCAGAGTTTTGAATAACTGTAAGGCATGCAGATTCCATAAATTCTTCATCAACTTGCTTCAGTGTTCAACGAGTTTTGTGATGGAAAACAATGTTTTCTAGTACCTACCTGGAATGTTCTGGGTTACAATGTCTTTTTTCTTCTGTGGTTGAGTCACCATCCCTGGAGGTATTTAAGAAATATGTAGACATGGTGCTCCAGGACATGCTCTAGTGGCAGACATGTAGGGACGGTTGTGATTGTTCGTGGTTTGATTTTGGTGTGGTTTTGGGGTTTTTTTTGGCTGGACTTGGTGATCTGGGAGGTCCTTTCCAACCATGAATATTCTGTGATTCTGTGATTCTATCTTGTCAGGGTGCTCCTCTTACTAAGTAGCTAAAGACAGCAATAATATCTTCCTTTAGCCTTTTCTTCTTAAAACTCAACAGACCTAATTTTTTTCATCCTTTCTTTGCACATCTTGTACTGCACCCTCTGATCATCTGGTGGGTCTCCACAGCATTTTGCTTTTATTTTTCTGTTTATCTTGTACTGGGGAGCCCAAATTTGGTCTCTCAAGTGCAAAATAAAAGGGAATAATCAATCTCATCACCTGTTGGTTCTGCTGTTACTAACACAGACCAGGATGTGATTAGTCACCTCTGCTTCAAGAGTACACTTGTGATTCATATTCAGTTTGTACCCCACAGATTTAGCTGTTGAATGGAGTTACTCTGTCCCCAGTATAGGACTTTGCATTTGTCTTTGTTGAATTATGTTATTATTCTGCTTTGCAAAGTATATTTTAAAATTGAAATTTGTTTAAGTATATAATGTTTTAAAATGCTTTAGTTTTTGTGCAAGTAGTACTTTCAGTGTTATTCTGAATATATATAAATCTGCTTCTGCTATGCATTCTTCCATTGGTCCCTGTAGTAAGTCTTGTGAAAATTATGTTTATAGAGGTGACACTTTTTAATAAAATACTCAGACATTTTTGGGGTCTAAATCTACTCTGTCTCTTTCAGCACTACGTGATGTTCATTCAGAATTCAAACTATTAGAGCTAAGTGATTCAAGATAAGTCCATGGAAATGTGTGGAATTTTACAGTTTCTAAGGAGAAGGAACTACTTGGGTTCTTTTTCATTTAACAATCTAAGGACATATGTAAATGTCACACAGGATGAAATTCTGTCCTAGGCAACTGTCCTGTGTGTCCTGTGTAAGTTCTAATTCAAGTCCAGTTTAAATGAGATCAAATCAAATAATACTGTGCTTAAGTGCAACATAATTTGCACAGACTATACAATGAATTGAGAGTACATTCAGATGGAATTTGCCTCTCCTTGCGTGATGGCACTTGTGTAAGTGGATGATAGTTGCTGTGATTCTATTCATAATCACAGGCACAAAAGGGCATCTCCAGAGATGTCTTAAGAAAGATCAGTTCAATTGCTTTCTGGAGGTGCCTATCTCTGTCTTAACTCTATGCAGCCTAAGGTTACCTGCTAAAGATCGCCTGCTGAAATTAGATGAAGTCAATCTCTCTCACACTAGATTTTGAAAACACCTGGTTGTACATTTTAAATACTCAGGTACTATAAGAGCAAAAATGGTGTATTTTTTTGCCCAGATTACTTTTACTTTCCAACAAATTTACCCAGTTTTCAAAACTATTCTTCTAAGAAGTCCCCCACCACGAAGATCTACTTATGATATACTTTGTTTCAAAAGTGAGATTGATGATTTGTTAGTTAACGATATAATTAGATATATGTGTAAATATATTTATTAAATAACTGTTTACGAGGTTTTTTTGTAAGGTGGCTGCAACAGTATTTAGAACACAACATTCAGCATAATTTACTCAGATTTAATTGTTTCTTGATAAAGTCTTAGTTTTGTCACTGGTGTATAGACACACATTTGCACCTAAGATTAACAGCATATGCTAATATTCTTTCTGCCTAATTCATGACTATGTTGATACATTTACTGATAAATAAATGATTTTTCCATTTTAAAATTATTTGACTTTTATTCAAACATAAGCAATCATACATATGCTCATTTTCTTATGCTTATAGGCTTCCTACACCTCTCCAACAATAAGGCAGTGCATTATCTAGGTTCAAGGTGATACTGTTGGAATACATACTAGTTTTGATTTTACATGATGACAAGAAATGCAAGATAATTGTGTATTTTTTTGCTTTCTTTCTGTTTATTAGAAGATGTGGATTAGTAAACTAAAACTACTGTAATATAAATAATAACAATAAAATGAAATATATACAAATATATACAAAACCAATATCAAACCCAACCCTCTTTGATTGCAACTACATCACTGTCACCGCTGATACTGTGGCAGAATGACTCAGCTGCAGATGGGAACCAGACTCAGGGGGCTGGATCTCAGAACTTGACTCAGGAACTCTTGGATCAGTATTAAAGGGAGAACAGACAAAGTCCTCCTCAGCCACTGAAGGAGAAAAAGAGACAAGCAGCAGCTGACACTCAGCTTTATGCTGAATATGGTGTATATGGAATGCAATACCTAGTTGGTCACTTTAGGGTCACCTGAACTGTCCACTCTTCCCTGCAGGTGTGGCTCTGCACACCCCATTGCACTACACAAGATTTGACAGTGATCTTGGTCTACATACCAATCCTTGGTAGTAAATCTTAACATTAGGTCTTATTACTGCTACAAGCAGTGTCTGCTAAACATGCTGTTAGATTCAGAAAGTGTAGTTATGTAGAGGAGCTTTAGATGAAAAGTAAAAATCACTGTACAGAATTTGTTCATTTCTAACCCAAACCAGGACATTAGGTTTTAAAATGTCTTGATTTATGGATTAGGATTATGCTTTGGCATAGCAAATGTAAACACATGAATAATTGTAATAGCATGTAAACTACCACAGTTTCACTACACTAGAAAAAAATACTGATATATGCTCTGTAAGTGTACTGAAGACTTCAGGCAAGTATATCAGTGCTCTACATTAAAAAGTTATTAACAGAAATGCATTTATGTAGCAATGATCTCAGAAAAATAATTCAGACATTTTTACTGACCTAATATCTTTGGCCATGGATTATTTGCACATTCTTTAAAATACAGAGACACCTTTAGAAACAGTCATATTTATATTCCCATACACTAGCATACAGTAAAGAAATTGAAGCACGATATCTTCCAGTAAATTCAAAACAGTAATTTCAGATATGCATGATTTGTCATTGTCAAATATCAGTGTAGGAAATTATATCTTTAGAGCTCTAATATTGTCTTAAAGTTGCACACTCTATGCCTAGGTATTTGGAAGTTTATATTCCATTGTCAAATGAAGTCCCAAATCTGGGAAAAAAGTCAGGAAGTTGTAGTTTCATTAGTGTACTTCAGTGTCAATGCAGAGAGAGGATTTTTGCTAAAGGATGATTTGCTTCACTTTCCTGAAACTTTCCAGATTTTTCTCTGTGCTTTTGAAAACTGAATTAGGTACTGAGCTTGTCTACAATAGTGTGAACACCTGTAGGTGAGAGAGGGAAAGGAACCAGTGCTGTAGTCTGTAGTCTGTGTGTAGGCTGGTACTAGCCTTTCACTGCTAGGTGCATTTTAGGTGCGTTTGTGTGTGTGAGTTGAATTGTATAGGATTAGGCAAAAAGCAAGAGGGAAAAAAATGAAAAAGTTGAAATTGGAACTAAGTTCCATGTGAAACTGGGAATTAGCTAAAATTGTTTTAGTGGTTAAAATATTATAGTTACTATGGGGAAAAATAACCCAACAAGAATAAAGGTATAGCTTGGAACTGGCTTGCTGGATCAATCTGGAGTCAAACATCTATAGAGATACTTAAGAGCTTGGCTGTAGACATTTGCTTCTGATAGTGCGTTTTTGACTCTGTTTAGTCTTGTATCATCATGAGTTGCTTTTTTGGTAACAAATCTTTTCACAGAATCATTCAGAAAATTTGACCTAAGATGTATTAGTAACTTTGTTCCTGTCATAGTGTTAAATTTATTCATACCAGTGCTGCATGCAGTTATTTGCATGACCAATGTACAAGTTTTAATATGGACCATATGAGTGATTAAGATTTCTCCCATGGATACAATCACTGGATCTTTAGCAACCCTGCAAAGGTGATAGAACTTCATTGTAAAATACTAGTTTAAATAACCCTACAGAGTAAGCTGCATGGTATTTAATTAGAATACTTTGAAAACCTATGATCTAATGCTGTTTTGCAGGGATTTGAAATCTGTGTTTCCAGGGAGCTGAGTTATTTCAAACTAGATGTTTAACCACTGAATTGTATTTCTCAACTTCTCACCTAGATAAAAATATCATTAATGACTATCTCAATGTGAGTGATAATTATTGCTACACAGCACATAGATGCTATTAATATGGTGCTCTCTCACTGATAGTATTTAAAAAGAGAGATGCCTCAGTCTGAGTCAATGAACAGTCCAGGTGGTTAACAACAAACAAACCTCATTCACTGTTTTCACAACAAGGATTTTTGAACCCCTATCTATATAACATTGAAGTGCATTTCATAGAATCATAGAATCACAGAATGGTTTGGGTTGGAAGGGACCTCTGGAGGTCATCTAATCCAACCCCCCTGCAGTGGGCAGGGACATCCCCAACTAGATCAAGTTGCCCAGAGCCCTGGCAAGCCTCACCTTGAATGCCTCCAGGGGTGGGGGCCCAACCACCTTCCCGGGCAACCTGTTCCAGTGTTCCACCACCCTCATGGTAAGGAACTTCTTTCAAATATCCAGTCTAAATCTACTCGTACCCAATTTAAAACCATTGCCCCTTGTCCTTTCACTGCAGGCCTTTGCAAACAGGCCCTCTCCAGCCCTCTTGTAAGTTCCCTTTAGGTACTGGAAAGTGATTAGTAGGTCCGCCCCAAAGTCTTCTCTTCTCCAGGCTGAACAATCCAAGCTCCCTCAGCCTGTCTTCAGAGGAGAGGTGTTCCAGCCCCCTGATCATTTTTGTGGCCCTCCTCTGGACCTGCTCCATCAGATCCATGTCCTTTCTGTATTGAGGGCTCCAGAACTGGACACAGTATTCCAGATGAGGTCTCACCAGAGCAGAGTAAAGTGGGAGCATCACCTCTCTGGATCTGCTGGCCACGCTTCTTTTGCTGCAGCCCAGGATGCCATTGGCCTTCTGGGCTGCCAGCGTGCACTGTTTACTCATGTCCAGCTTCTCATCCATCAGCACCCGTAAGTCCTTTTCTGCAGGGCTGCTCTCTATCTTCTCATCCCCTAGCCTGAATTGATAGTGGGGATTGTTCCAACCCAGGTGTAGGACCCTGCACTTGGTCTTGTTGAAGCTCATGAATTTCACCTGGGCATACCTCTCCAGCTTGTCCAGGTCCTTCTGGATGACATCCCACCCCTCCAACTTATTAACAGCACCCCATAGCTTGGTGTCATCTGCAAACTTGCTGATGGTGCACTCAATGCTGCTGTGTGATTCTGTGATAACATGGCATAAAATGTTTGGTAAGAGGAAACTCAAGCAACAGCAGAAGAAGACTCGCCCACTTTATATAGGAAAGTATACAAGTTTTCTCATTTGGCTATTGAGCAAGTAATCCACGACATCAATGGTATAAATGTCCCAGTGGTCATTAATATCAATATTACTAACATCCAGATAGGTCTGTGCTACTGAAACAAAGGTAAGTAGCATGACCAAAGGGACTCTCTCCTGTCTCATTCACAGTTTTAAGTGTTGGGAAGCATTTTGGGACTGTTACTGACTAAGCTGGAATCAACTACTAGAGACAGAATGTTTGTTTTTTTTTTTTCTTTTTAAGTACTCTCTATAGAGAAATAGCATCTGTTTTCCTCAAGGCTCTCAGTCTTCTAATCCATCCTTAAGAGGAAATTAATACAGATCCTTTCAAAGGCTTTCAAGGCTATCTTCCATGTCAGTTGGAAGGGAATAAGAAGAAACAACTTGATTCAAGAAACTAGAAATGTTGAAAAACTTCAGTAGGCTGTGGACATGTCTTCTTTTTTATTAGGCTTACTATTTTCAGCATAGTTAAAAAAACAACAAAAACAAACCCCCTTCTCAAAGGTACTTACTTCATCATCATGACTTATCTTCAGAAATTCTTTGCCTTCCAACCTGATCTTCAGTCAGCATGCTAGATAAATCAATAACTGAACGAATGCTTTCCTGCTTCCTCTTGTTTTTAAAGCACTCTGGGAGGTATGTTTTTATGTTACAGACAAGAAGACACAAAACAGCCTCTCTATTCCTGTACAGCAATGAAAGCTCAAAGGTTTCTGAGTTGTTAATAAAAAAGCCCTAAAAATAGAAATAACAAATGTTTTAAAATACGAAAAGTAAATGACAGAATTTATAGTAATTGAGTGATCATGTGCAACTCTATAATAATTTTCATACTCAACATTCCTGACCTAGTACCATTTAACCCTTAACTCCTCAGGTCAAATAAATTCTGAGATTTAGTCTTTCACTTTTTTTAGAGGAATCTAATCTCAGATGCTCTGAACATTAAAATCTTTTACACATTTAGTGATGCTTTAGGTAAAACCTTGATATGCAGTCTAATTAAAGTTAATTCATAGAATCATAGAATCATAGAATG
>VWZO01003498.1:15249-25431 GCA_013396975.1 Bucco capensis
GAGCCATTGACCACGACTCTCTGATAGCATCCTTCCAGCCATTTTTCTGTTCATTGCACGGTCCACTCATCAAATCCACATCTCCCCAGTTTGGAGATGAGGATGTCATGAGGAACTGTATCGAAGGCCTTACAAAAGTCCAAGTAGATGACATCAGTCGGTCTCCCCTCATCAGCTGCTGCGATCACTCCATCATAGAAGGACACCAGATTGGTCAGGCATGATTTGCCATTAGTGAATCCGTGTTGACTACTTAGGATCACCTCTTTATCTTGTATGTGCCTTACCATCCCTTCCAATACTATTCGCTCCCTGACCTTCCCAGGCACAGAGGTGAGGCTCACTGGCCTGTAGTTCCCTGGGTCATCTTTTTTACGCTTTTTAAAAATGGGTGTGATGTTACCCTTCCTCCAGTCCCCCGGGACTTCACCTGACTTCCATGACCAGATTCTTCTTGAAAGTTTAAAACCTGTGTCTCCAAGTCAAGACATGCAAAAAAATTGTCATGCAAGTTACCTGTGTACAAAACCTTTCAATTAAAACCTTTTTTCTGCACACAGCCTCACTCTATAGCAGGCTATAGCTAAGAATCCCACAAATGACTTATTTTTCCTGAACTGAATATTGTAAATTAAACAAGTCATGTAGGACTTCACCCACTTTGTCTGACCTGGTGCCTGGCGTAAGCCTAAAAACCAGGCACAGTGCTGAGTGTTTGCTGAAGAGGCAGTGTTATTTGATTGAAATACTGGTGATGAAGATTTTTTTTAAATTTTTCTTTGTTTGCTTGTTTGCTTTTCAGCAAAATTGTCTGTGAATATGTTTCCCCTTCAGCTAGCTTATTGTAAGTTTAGATAACTCTGTTCCAAAACAGACCTAGCCAACATGAATTTATGAAGGGAAGGTCCTGCCTAAGCAACTTAATCTCATTCTATGACTGTGGATGTGATCTACCTAGACTTCAGCAAAGTCTTTGACACAGTCTCCTATAGCATGCAACTGGAAAAGCTGGCAGCCCATGGCTTGGACAGGTACACCCTTTGCTGGGTTAAAAACTGGCTGGATGACCGAGCACAGAGGGTGGTTGTGAATGGTGCCACATCCAGTTGGTGTCTGGTGACCAGTGGTGTCCCCCAGGGGTCAGTCCTGGGCCCAGTTCTATTCAACATCTTTATTGATGACCTGGATGAGGGNATGAGGGACCTTAGCGCTACCTGAAAGGGAGTTGTAGTCAGGTAGGGGTCAGGCTGTTCTCCCTGGCAACTAGTGACAGGATGAGAGGGCATGGCCTGAAGCTGCGCTAGGGGAGGTTAGGCTGGACATTAGGAAGCACTTCCTCATGGAGAAGGTGATTGGACCCTGGAATGGACTGCCCAGGGAGGTAGTGGAGTCGCTGTCTCTTGAGGTGTTTAAGAAAAGATTGGATGTGGCACTTAATGGCATGGTTTAACTGATGCCATATTGTTGAGTCATAGGGTGGACTTGGTGATCTTGGAGGTCTTTTCCAGCCTTGGTGATTCTGTGATTCTGGTTTCAGTATGGAAACATAGAGCAGCCCTTCTTAGTAATGAATTCAAACTTAAACATAAGAAGTTCCATCTAAATTTAAGGAGGAACTTCTTTAAGGGTGGTGGAGCACTGAACAGGCTGCCAAGAGAGGTGGTGGAGTCTCCATCTCTGGAGACGTTCAAAACCTGCCTGGACGCCATCCTTTGCAACCTGGTCTAGGTGAACCTGCTCTGGCAGAGGGATTGGACTAGATGATCTCCAGAAGTCCCTTCCAGCCCTTAATGTTCTGTGATCCTGTTGAAAATAAAGGCTGTCTAGCAGAGAAAAAAAAAAACCAAAACATTTCTAGATTTGGATTTACAGTCTCCTTTGAACTACAAGAGAATACATTGTACTGAGCATCACAAGTAAGTCGTGCTTTGGAACAGCTCCACAAGATAGTGGAGCATTGCTGGAATACAGCATCAGGCAATTTATGTGGAGGCTGGTTATTCATCCAGCCCTTTATTTGCAAGAAAAATTCCACACTAAATGAGCTCTCTTCAATATGATGCATCTGCTCTAATGCCCTGTGTTTGCTGTATGCACTTGAACAATCTCATAAAGATGGTCAAAATTTGTTTTGATGTAACCACAAGTCAAGGAGAAATAGCAGTTGGAGCTGTATGTCAAAGAAATGTACTATTAACCATTGCGATTTAATTTGTGTGTGTGTGTGTATTAACATTCAATACTTTCCTGTTGGATAGTTAACTGTATAAAGCTAAGTGACCCCTTTCCAGTCAGGGATCTCTAAAACTATCTTCACCTCTGCTAACCTCCTAGATACTGATGAAGCTGTTCAGCAGTGTTTGATTAGTTCAGTTTACAGACCATTTAACTGGTGCAGAAGTATTTACATGAGATAATACTGTGAAGATTAAGATGGGGGAAGTAAAACCCTAGAACCACTTCAGCGGGTTTTATGAAACAATAGAAGTATGAGTCTAGCATGTGTGTGCGTATTTTAAAATCTTAGGGTTTGCCTTCAGGGTCCAATAGTTATTTTTCTTCTGGAGAAGAAGTCCCTTTTGCTCTTTCAGTGGAAGGTGATGATTTCCCTCATAGCAGCAGTTCCCTTCATGGCCATACCTTCCTGTCCATGCCCTGTCCATGGCTGTGAGATTCTCACTGGGCATGAGGGATTTGCTTTTTAACAAGATAAGAGCAGAGCAAATTGCTAAGTGTTTTTGTTCATTAGTATTAATGCACTATCACTGTCCTAGCACAATTAAAAAGTGGAAATTCTGCACAAATGCCAGTGGGCATCAGCTGTTTAGTGTCTTTCCTTGGCTGCCTCCAGCTGTGAATTTCACTAGTTTGCTGTACTGTGCCGTGTTGGAAGACTGGTTTTCTCACCAGCATAGCTGGTGTAAATTTATAATATTACATTATATCCATCCTTTTCATAAAGTGCCTTTTTTTCCACTATTCATCGCACAGCTGCCAGTCTTTTTTGTGCTATATTGGGTTTTGGCAGGCTGTAGCTCTTCAGCCTGGGATGATGGGATGATCCATGAATATTCCCTTTCCTACCCGTGTCGTTTGCCATAGAATCATAGAATGGCCAAGGTTGGAAGGGACCTTAGAGATCATCTAGTTCCAACCCCCCTGCCACAGGCAGGGATGGCACCCACTAGACCAGGTCGCCCAGGGCCATATCCAGCCTGGCCTTGAACACTGCTAGGGATGGGGCATTCATAACCTCTCTGGACAACCTGTTCAGTGTCTAACTGCCCTCTGGGTAAAGAACTTCCTTCTAATGTCCAGTCTAAATTTCCCCTCCTTCAGCTTGTAACCATTTCCCCTTGACATATTATAATCTGACCAGCTGAAAAGTCTCTCCCCTTCTATTTTATAATCCCCCTTTAGGTACTGGAAAGCTGCTGTAAGATCCCATCAAAGCCTTCTCTTCNTACTTGATTCTCGTGTCTAGGTCATTAATGAAGATGTTGAAGAGCACAGTTCCCAAGACAGAGCCCTGAGGGACACCACTCATCACTGATCTCCACCTGGACAAAGAGCCATTGACCACAACTCTTTGGTTGTGTCCGTCCAGCCAATTTCTTATCCACGGAACAGTCTACCCATCAAATCCAATTTTGGGATAAGGATGCTGTGAGGGACTGAATCAAAGGCCTTACAAAAGTCCAAGTAGATGGCTTCAGTCAGTCTTCCCTCATCAACTGCTGCGATCACTCCATCATAGAAGGCCACCAGATTGGTCAGGCATGATTCGCCCATAGTGAATCCATGCTGGATTCTTAGAATCACCTCTTTATCTTGCATGTGCCTTAACATTACTTCCATGATAATCTGCTCCGTGATCTTCCCAGGCACAGAGGTGAGGCTCACTGGCCTGTAGTTCCCTGGGTCATCCTTTCTACCCTTTGTAAAAGTGGAATGTATGTTATCAGGGCCCAGAGACTTGTTCTTATCAAGTTTCAGTAAGTGGTCCCAAACCTGTTCTTCATTTACAGTGGGAGGCCCTTCACTTCCCCAACACTTATCTGGAGCTACCAAGTACCTGGTCGTTGTGGGAAGTTTGGCTGCCAGTAAAGACTGAAACAAAGAACTCATTGAGCAGCTGTGCCTTCTCTATGTCCTTCATGACCAAATTTCCTTCCTTATTCAACAGAGGGGGAACACTCACCCTGACCTTCCTTTTCTGATTAATGTACTTATAGAACCCTTTTTTGTTATTTTTTACATCCCTCACCAAGTTCGGCTCTATCTGCACCTTTCTTTACTCAGTGCCATGCCTGTGGTTCTAGTAATTATGAACTTGACTAAGGCATGGTCACTACAGCCTAGACGTTCTCCAATCTCCACATCTTTAATGAGGTTTTCTTCACTGGTTAGCACCAGGTCTAGCAGTCATCCATAAACTCCAGGAGTCTCCTGGACTGCCTACATCCTGCTGTATTTTTCTTCCAGCAGGTCTAGGTAGTTAAAATCCCCCACTGGGATGAGGCCCGGTGAGCTCAAAGCTTCCTGAAGCTGAAGTAAGAAGGCTTCATCAACAGGCTCCAATTGGTCAGGCGGCCTATAGTAGACCCCAACCACAATCTGGCCTTTGTTTGTCTGATCTTTAAGTTTAACCCACAAACTCTCAACTTGTTCATGCTTGTTACTGAGAACTAGTTCCTCACAGTCTATCTGTTTCCTAACATTGAGGGCAACACCCTCACCCCTGCTTCCTAACCTATCTCTTCTGAATAGTCCATAGCCCTCCATTGCTATGTTCCATTCATGTGATTCATCCCACCATGTTTCAGTGATAGCAATCAGATCAAAGTTATCCAATTGCACCAAGGCCTCCAGCTCATCCTGCTTATTACCCGTGCTGTGTGCATTTGTGTAAAGGCACTTCCCAGGCACAGTCTGAAAATCACTTGGGGTCTCCTGTGGCCCCTGGTGCAATAACTGTNGTAATTTACAGGTGTTACCCACCTGCCTCTTGAAGTATTAGCAATCACATTATTTTTCCATTCATTCAGAGGTGGATCCCCTCCCCACAACACATCTAGTTTAAAGCTCTCCTTGGTAAGTCCAGCCAGCTTGCTGCTCAGAACGTTCTTACCCCACCTGGTCAGATTCAACCCATCCTTTGTTAACATTCCTGGCCTCTCAAAGGTACATCCAAGACTGTAAAACCCAAAGCCCTGATCACAACACCAGCCATGCAGCCACTCGTTCACCCTATCAATTTGACTCTGTTTCCATGGGTCCCAGCCTGCTACAGGGAGGAGAGTGGAGAACCCAACCCTCTCAACATCTTTCCAAGGGATATGAAGTCCCTTTTGATGTTATGGAATTTCCTCATTGTAGCCTCGTATGATCCTATATGGAAGACTAGGAGTGGATGATAATCATCTGGTTTGACCAGATAGGGCAGTATCTTCATGATATCACAAATGCGGGCCCCTGGCAGGCTACAGACCTCTCTAGAGAGGTTGTCTGGGTGACAAATAGTTGCCTCAGTGCCTCTCAGTGAGGAGTCTCCTACTACTAACACCATCCTTGTTTTTTTTATAGCTGAGGTTGTAATCCATGTAGTAGCTACTGGGATACAACCAGTAGACCTTCCAGACAGAACTTCTTCTTGCCTGTCCTCTGCCAGACTTCTCTGCGTCCAGCGCCTCATATCTGTTCTTTAAAGGTACTTGGGGAGGTGATGGAGGGCAGGGGAGGTGGATTTTTACACCTCTCCAGTGTGGGACCTGTTTCCACTCTCCCCCATCTACCTGGTCCACTCCATCCCCAGGATGGGAGAAGGGCCAGGGCTTCACTGCCTCCTGCTGGATTTCTTTTGTAATGGAAAGGGTGCGACTCCACCAGTCTATTTCCTTTTCACATTCCCTAATACTTCTTAGCCTCTCAACCTCCTCCTTGAGTTCTGCTACCAAGCAAATCAAGTCATTCACCTGCTCACATCGTACACAGTTGTCTCTTACCCCATCTTCCAGAACTAATGCCGGGCTCAAAGATTCTGTACAGTCATTAACCTTAACAAGAGCTGCATCCTTCTTGTGGGGTTCAGTCTGGAAGTGCTGCACTATTTTAATTATGCTCTGCCTCTGCAACATACTTTCTCAAAAATAATAGAATTCTATCACTTTTGCAGTATTTATAATTATACTAGAACCAATTCAGAAGGATGTCAAAGTAAAATTTCTCTTGATAGGACATGCTGTTTGAGAAACAATTGTTTTCATTGTGGATGGGGTTTTTTTTTGCTGGTTTCACAGGACTGACAAAAGCAAACTACATTACCATTTTTCAGGTGGTTTGACCCATTAGATTGTTTAGTAGGAAGTATTTGAGTAGGCAGCAAATTGAATTGCTTTTACATTTTCAAGACACTTAAGATAGAAAATAGAAAAGACAGCACTGGATAAACATGCTGCATATATAATAATATTGCTGCCAAGAAAATTTAATTCAGTCTTCAGTGATGGGTTTGGGCAGATATGTTGCATTCAGCCAGAGATAAGGTAATGCATGCAGTGTAGCCTCAAGTAAGAAGCATCACAATGAAACTGGTATTTTGGATGAGTTTTATATTATTTATTGTATCTGATATATGTGTGCAGCAGACACCTGATACTACCACCATCTGCCTGCTATCAGAAACTGCTTCTGCATGTGGAAAGGGTAGACTGGTGCTGTCTGGGCTTCCTGTAGAAGAGTTGCCTCAGAAAAGCTTTTATTTTGTGATTTGTGCTAGTGCATTTCTGAATAAACCGCTTTCTTTTCTGTAGTTCTGACATTAGAAAGCAAGATTTGCATTAGTTGGCCACTGTTGTGCAGTCCCAATATTCTATATCAAGACAGTGAAAAGCACCAGTTATGATCAACTGTTGTAAGAAACCAGTAGTTCTCTGGAGCTAGGAGACTTCAGGAAGACACTTTAGGTATAGCTCAGTATCAGAACGTACTGTGTATGGGAAGGAAGTCTGAAGTTTTGAAAATCTGGAGGAGGAGATAGATGTTAGGAATATCCTTAGATAGCAAAGGAGAGAAGGAAGAAAAGGGAACAAAAAATACAGTCAGCCTTCGTTTTGTTGGCTTTCCATCCAGCTGCCCCTGAAGAGCCCAAGGAGAGCCATGCAGGCTGTCTGCAGTGCACTAGGTTTTGCACTACAGAAACACGACTCCCATTTTACGGAAGGAGAAACTGAGTCAATGAAACCTGGGCTGTAGGATGTTTTGTTGCTGAAGGGCATTGTCAGAGACGACGGAGCTTCTGACTGCACTCCAAGATGAGAAACACCTCTGAGGTAGATGATGAGCTGCGATGGAATAGCTATTTGGTGCTGCCTGGTACTCCTCAGGAAATACAGCTTGCTATGTTTGGTGCTTGTGGACCTTGTGTGCTCCACTGCACCTGCAGCGTGCAAGCCACCAGGCTTGCCTGTGCAAACCAATAGGTCTGCATTTTGCTGACAGAAACTGAAAGGTTTTTTTGCTTTTCCTTATGGGATGCATTTGCTTGTTATGCTGGGGGAGCACAGAGTAACCTGGGCAGAAAGACAGAATGACCATGCATAGCCTGAGACAAGACACAGTGTTTGTTATGACAAAATCCTATTTTATTCTGGTTGTGTGTTTGTAAAGGCCTCTACAGTGCATGCTGGGGATTGAGTGGGCTGGGAGTGGGAAGTTGCAGACTGCTGGGGAGAGCAGTTTTTCAGGAACTTCTGCTGCTGTAAGTGAAACCCGTGGCCTGTCTGGTTGCCAGCTTCTTCACAGCTAACAGAGAAGGTTGTCTAAAAACTACCATAAAGGGCAATCCTTGATTTTCTGTGGTAAGGGTGGTTTGAGAAGATGTATAAGCATTGTAATTTTAATTTTACAGGCATCTGTGCATGCACTGCTCACCAAGAGTGCTCCCAACTGCTCCCTCTCTGCTGCTTGGCACAGAGAGCATATGCTACTCCAGCTGTTGCAACTTGACTGCTTGTGTTCTGCATGGGCATTTGTTTAACATATATCTGTGTTTTGGGTTTTGGGGGGGGGGGCTTTTTGCTGACATTCATTTCTTAAGTTAGTCTTTTCCTAATGTTAACAGTTGGTGTCACAGACATTGTGCATTGCTGGCATCAAAAATATTCCATAGGTATCAGAAGTGAGGTGTTTGTTTTTAAAGCATGAAGCTAATAAACAGCGATACCAAAGCAGGGAGCCCTGTGTGATACTGCTCTAGCTGACCCCAGCGTTGGATGTTGCACAGCTATGGCTGTGATTCAGATTTGCACCATGTTCCAGTGATAAGCAGGCACTTCCTGCTTAGTGGCAAGGCAGTCTCTGGTGCAGTTTCCATCTCTCACCCCTTGTTTCTGTCCTGAATGGTATGCATGCATTGGAGGGCAGTGGGAGAGAGAGGGTTTCTTCTGTGTGTCTTGTATCTTCACAGGATTGGCACAAGTATTGATTCTAGCTGCTGGCACAGGAACAATGCTGCCTGTCAAATAATTTATTTGTCCCAGATACTGCTCTCCTTTGTTCTGCATCACCTTTCTTTTCTGTCCATGGGATTGGACTCTGAATGTGAACAACCAGAAGCTTTACCTTGAAACCCTTTGTTTTTCAATGGCTAGTTAGCAAACACAGTGCTGTTAGCTATGAAATGTTGCACTTGCGTAGTTGTGCTGCAGAGCAGGGCATCTTTTGACTGTCCTTTATCTATCATCTCTCAAAAGTGTACAGCCAAGGGATTTTAGCTTCTTGCTTCTTTGCCTTTGGCAGATTTATTCTTGTGCTGCGCTGCTATTCTAAACACCAGACTTTTAAAATGCTCTGTGAGCTTTATTTTTGTTCGTGTCTGTTATGAAAGTATTTCTAGGTCTGGTTTTTTCCAATCTGGCAGGCAGTAAGTAGGTTAAATTTCCCTTGACATCCCTGAGTGTTTTAGTTGTGTTATCAACCATAGAGTTGGACTCCACTCTAGTGTGATGTTGGTGCAGCCTGAAATGAAGCCTGATTTTAACAAAGGTGGCAGCACCTCCAAAGGCCAAACTGAAGACCGTAATTTATGTTTTTAACTGATCTAAGAACAGTGACATAGAAGATGTTTAAAGGGGGAACAGAACTGTTCAGTTTTCTCTCCTGTTGCTGCTGGGCTTTGTGAAGCTGGTAATGTGGTGGTTGCCCTTTATAAATATAATTTGGGATGCCTCTATTTCTCAGATGTCCTCTGTGTTTTGTAAAGCCTTTGAGTGCTTTGTTTCAGCACACTTGTTTTCATGGACATTGGGTATTGTAGTTGGTTACAAACAGGCATGGTTACAGAAGTGCTAGCAGTTTTGCCCCACCAGAAGCAGCATTTCAACACTTGCATTTCCACTCTGTCAAAATGGTTAGATTTGAAAAGGTGATTGCAGAGAGATGACTTCTTCAATATTGTAGATGACAAAAGGAAAATCTTGGATGTCTGTCCTGCAAGACTAAATTGTGTTCATCTGTTGGGTGTGGAAGCATTTTCTTTTCAATCACATCACCGTAGTGTGGGCCAGAAATTCCTTCCTACCTTTAGGGGCCTGTTGTGCCCCTGCAGGACAGTGAGTGAGATGTGCCTTTCCATTGGGCACACCAGCAAAGTCCCCACGAAGGGGGCTGCTCTGCTAAGGGCTGGTTTGCAGCATTGTTGTTGGCTTTGTACGTGTAATGGGATTCCAGCTGGAGGTGCCAGGTCGCTCTCACCCTTCAATGTAATCTTGGTAGACAAAATGCTATTGAAACCTTGAACTGAACTGGCACATCAGTAGGTTTAGGAAGCTGAACATAGCAGGGACAATGACACTTTCCCAGTGATTTCAGTGGTAATACTCAATCTGCACTGCTGCCTTTTTTGGTGCCAGCATACATATTTTAAGTGCAATTAGGTAGCTTGGAAGTGGTGAATCTTCAGAATTCAGAATCTTCAGAATCTTCATCAATGATTTGGACCAGGGGATTGAGTGCAGCCTTAGCAAGTTTGCAGATGACACCAAGCTGGGTGGCAGTGTCGATCTGCTTGAGGGAAGGGAGGCTTTACAGAAGGATCTGGATAGGCTGGATGGCTGGGCCAAGACCAATTCCAGGAATTTCAATAAGGNAGGAGCTGAGTCACCATCCCTGGAGGTGTTTAAG
>VWZO01003502.1:10257-30035 GCA_013396975.1 Bucco capensis
CCCTCAGCAGGTTTGCGGATGATCCCAAGCTTGGAGGAGTGGCTGGCACACCAGGAGCTGTGCTGCCATCCAGCGTGACCTGGACAGGCGAGAGACATGGGCAGGGAGACACTTAATGAAATTTAACAAGGGTAAGTGTAAAGCACTGCATCTGGGAAAGAACAACCACATCTATCAGTATAGGCTAGGAACTGATCTGTTGTAGAACAGCCCTGAGGAAAAAGCTGTAGGAGTGCTGGTGGCTAGGAGGATGTCCATGAGGCAGCAATGTGCCCTTGTGGCCAAGAGGCCAATGGCATCCTAGGATGCATTAAGAGGAGCGTGGCCAGCAGTTCCAGAGAGGTTATTCTCCCCCTCTACTCTGCCCTGGTGAGGCCCCACCTGGAATACCAAGTCTAGTTCTGGGCCCCTCAGCTCCAGAAGGATAGGGAGCTGCTGGAGAGAGTCCAGCACAGGGCCACCAAGATTATTAAAGGAGTGGAGCATCTGCCCTATGAGGACAAGCTGAGAGAGCTGGGTCTCTTTAGCCTGGAGAAGAGGAGACTGAGAGGAGACCTCATTAATGTTTATAGATATGTTAAAGGTGAATGTCAGGAGGAGGGAGCCAGACTCTTCTCAATGTCATCCAATGTTAGGACTCATTCTTGTGTGATCTCATCTAGGTGATCCTGCTCTGGCCGGGGAGTTGGACTAGATGATCTTTGTAGGTCCCTTCTGACTCCTAACATTCTATAATTTCTATGAAATTGTGAATTGTTGGTCAAATTAATGGTCTAGAGAGCAAGACTTCAAGCAAGAGCCTAATTCTTATCCCAGAGAGGTGGGGGCTTTGTATTCTAAACTGCACCCAGCAGTAGTTTTAATGCACTTTTCTATTAATCATTGGATAAAACGAGAAGGAGAGAGTGACCAAACCCAGCAGAATAGGGCTTATGGCCAGCTGGCAAAATAAGCCTCAAATCAAAGACCGGATTGTTGGGACTAGTTATACTGGATGGCATCACTCATCAGTTCCTTTCCATGAAGGCCACTGAGTTGGATTTGTGGTCAGTATCTTTTGCAGGCTCACTGACAGAGGCTCTGTTCCTGTATAACTTCTTTACATAGCCTGTTACGAAGGTGTTTTAAATAAAAACAGATAATTTGCTTATTTGAAAGATCCAACATCTTGTCAACCACATCGTGCTGTAAAAAGAATTTTCTCATGACTCTGGGCTTCTTTGATCAGAAATGAAGCAGAAGGATTAAATTAGTACCTCTAGTTTCACTTACCTTGACCACAGACATCTAGTGCTCTCTACACATGGCTGCTTTGTATGTAGCTCCTGCGTGCACAAGGACTAAATATTGGGCATCTGCAGAGAGTGCCAGGCCCCAAGAAAACAGCATGGGTCTCAGCTTGGCAGACCACATAACAGCAGGTTTTGCTTCCAGCTGACCGGGATAATGAGCCCTCAGCACTGCCTTTCTAGGGTTGCACTGCCAATCACTTTTTATCCTTGGGCTGAGAAAGAGGAGAGAAATTTCCCTTTGATTCACAGCAAAAATCAGCTGTTGCACCTGCCAGCTATACAGGGTTGGTGCTGGCCTCGTGTCTTTAAAGAACATCCTTCTGCAAGCAACCTCTCAATGTTTATTAGCTGTGGAGAAGGTGGTTCACACCCTTCCCCACAGGACTGGGATGAAACCATCTTTCTTGGCTTTGGGAGTTGAAACCACATTTAAATCTGCCATCTCTGATGAAGGTGCCTGGGCTGAGTCCCAGCATCTGTATTTAAAGTTCCTCCAGAGCAGGTGGGGCCTGTTATATTTCTGGGTCCCTAAAGAGGTTGCACTCCCTCTTGTGTGTGTTTTGAGACCTGTTTAGTTTGGGCATGTTGTATCTTGTATGAGGTTTTTGCCGGCTGAGCAAATCCTGTGGTAAGCTGTCAATCACCATCCCAATCCAGGAGGAAAGGGCTGTTTCTGAGTGCACCTAAGGGTCTGCCTCTTGCTGCACAACCTTCTAGGTCCTGCACTTCAGAGGTCCGTGTGTGCAAAAAGGAGGGATCCAAGACATTTCTCTGCTTAAACAAAGAGGCGTCATTTGAAGACCTGCCACCTGTCTACAAGGGATTGCAGCAGTCCAGCCTGGAAGTGCTATGAGCCTCCATTGGCTGCATGGGGAATGAGACTGCTGAAGAATTGTAATGAGTGAAAGTCTACTTCAGCTGCTAACTAAGTAAAACAACACTGTAAAGTCACCTCTAAAAGCTATCCAGTTTGTATCACTCTGTGACTTTTTGCAGGCTAATTCACAAAAGGCTTTTAAACAACAAATATTACAGCCTAAAACCCGTTTTCATTTACATGCTTGCAATTTTGTTGGAGGTCATAGTGTTGTATGCTCTGTCACATCGAGTATTAAGTGGGAAATGTATGCACACACACACTTACAATACTCAGATGAGTCATACTAAAGCAGGACTATTCCCTGCAGTCTCCAGAATTGTGCTGTAAAACCCTGAGATGGAGGGTTTAACAAAAGCAGGAAACCATTATCTTGCAGTCTCTAACCACTTGCAATTTGCAGTTGGGGTTTAGCTGTATGAGCACTTCAGGATTTGACTATCACTGAACTTATTTTAAAATGTTACATTCACTCAAAATCAGACAGATTTTTGTTGGGAAGCAGATGAATGAGATGCTAGGATCTTGGCAGTACATAGATTGCTCAAATTTCAGAAAATTTGCTGTGAATCTGAATAAAAAAGGCATTGCTTAATATTTGGCTTATCATTAAAGTGGTGCCAATTCCCAGTTTTTTTTGTTACACATCTGGGTTCAATATAACTACACTGCTGTATTGTGCATACTAATTTTTTTATAATGTATTAGAGTGTGGCCTTGTGTGGGACCTTTTTGTACAATTCATTCAAAAGAAAAATTAATAATCTTACCCTTACTTGTATAACTAAATAACAATATCTAGTCCAAAACCATGGTAGTAAGGCAGAAATATTCCTAGGGCAAGCCAATTTCTTGTGGAAAACAGGAAAAGAGTACAGCTGTTTTATGCACATAAATATTACTTAAGTGTATAATTACATGTAGGAAATTATTTCAAACACAGAAACAGAAGAAACATCAAATCAAGTGTGATTCACTAAAGGCAGTCCTTCACTGTGCTTTTCCAAGAGAGGAAGCTGTCAATCTTCATGTGACATAGTGGTGGTTTCCAGAAATGAAAGAAAAAGCTGAAAGTGAGAAACATTTCAAATATTTTTTTCATCTAAAAATAAGGTCTTTTGCACAAGCTGTTCACTTAGGCTCCCTTCATGATCTGAGATGTGAAAGAGCAAGAGGGAAACCCCACCAGGAACTTTGTCCCATCTTATAATAGAATATTGGAGGATTTTCTCCCAAAGCTACAAATACCAATCACTAGCTGGAGAAACGGGATGAAACCTTTGAAATCTCTCTTTTTTTTAAATGACTAAAACTATGTGATTTAACCTCACCTTGAGATACTTGCCAGAAGCTTCAGAGGGGTACTCAAGGGAGAAGATCCCAGACATAGCAATTCAGCTTCTTGTAAGCAGTGAAATATCACTATCCTTTTGCTGATCCACTGCAAATCCTTTTGAACTTTTCAGGGTTTCCAAAGGACTCTTCTTCCACAGGATTTTAGTAGCTCATGTTTCGACATCTGGCTTCTGCTCGAGTCCTGTGCTGCTGTGTCCTATGGGGGTGCAACCAGTTGTTTGCAAAAAGCGATGTGGGAGGGCTGAGCAAGATGCCCCGCACCAAACCAACACCATATACCCGAGGTTGTTCTCTGTTTTGCACATCAGCCTTAAAGAGCTCTAGATTTCTTCAACCCTAATTTATTTTCTTGCCTCAACCGACTCAAGATACTATTTTTAATCTTTTTCCTGTTTGGTATTTTTTTTTAATCTTTATTCATGAAGCTGTTAATTACCGTGTAGGTTTTTAAATAAGTTTCCTTCAAGCCTAAATTACACATCACCTGTGTCTTACTTGGGAGCTTGTTTGGACTAAGTATTGAGAACAGATAAGTGGGAGTAGGACAATTTGACCTCCAAGCATATGCCTCTAGCATAGCTTACTATGACTAGCTACCCCAGGAATAATATCCTTAGTCATTTAAGCATTATTATGACATATTTGTTATGTTCCTTGATTTAAACTGAAGCCAAATGAACATGTGTATTGGGTTTTGGCTGAGATGGAGTTAATGTCCCCATACAGTTTTCAGAAATGCTGTGACTCGGATTGAAGATAACCCATGATGTTGTGACTGCTACAGGGCTGGCATAGCACCAAGGGGATGGGGTGGATCAGATCCTGGGNAATGGAGATTACATCCCTTCAAAAGCCAAACAGTTGATTAAACTGGACATTCACAAGTCCATAAGTCCAGATGGGATGCACCCATGAGTGCTGAGGGAGATGGCAGAAGTCATTGCTGGGCCACTCTATATCACCTTTGAAAGGTCCTGGAGAACAGGCAAGGTGCCTGAGAACTGGAGGATAGCCAATGTCACTCCAGTCTTCAAAAAGGCAACAAGGAGGACCCAGGAAACTGCAGGCTAATCAGCCACACCTCCATCCCTGGAAAGATGGTGAAGCAGCTCATCCTGGACACCATCGCAAAGCAAATGAAGGAAAAGAGTGTTATCAGAGGGTCAACATGGATTCACCAAGGAGAAGTCATATCTGACCAATCTGATAACCTTCTATGACAGCATAACTTGATAGATAGATGAGGGGAAGGCAGTTGACATTGTCTACTCTGACTTCAGTAAGGCTTTTGATACTGTTTCCCACAGCAATCTCATTAGCAAGCTTAGAAAATGTGGATTAGATGAATGGACAGTGGGGTGGATTGAAAGCTGGCTGAAGGACAGAGCCCCGAGTGTTGTAATTAATGGTGCCGAGTCCAGTTGGAGGTGTGTAAGCAGTGGTGTTCCTCACGTCAGTACTGGGTCCAGTCTTGTCCAGTATGTTCATCAATGAACTGGATGAAGGTGTAGAGTGTACCCTCAGCAATTTGCTGATGATACAAAACTGGGAGGAGTAGCTGACACCCCAGGAGGCTGTGCTGCCATTCAGCATGACTTGGGCAGGCAGGAGAGCAGGGCAGTGGAAAACATTAAGAAGTTCAACAAGGGCAAGTGTAGGGTGATGCACCTAGGGAGGAATAACCCCATGTGCCAGTACAGGTTAGGGGCTGATCTGCTAGAAAGCAGCTCAGTGGAAAAAGATTGGGTGGACAACAGGATGCCCATGAGCCAGCAATGTGCCCTTGTGGCAAAAAAGGTTAATGGCATCCTGGGGTGCATCAAAAAGAGTGTGGCTACCAGGTTGAGGGAGTTTATCCTCCCCCTCTACTCTACCCTGGTGGGGTCACATCCGGAGTATCGTGTTCAGTTCTGGTCCGCCCTGTTTAAGAAGGACAGTGAGAGGGTACAGAGAAGGGCCACTAAAACAATTAGGGGACTTGAACACCTCTCTTATGTGGAAAGGCTGAGAGCTGGGCATGTTTAGCCTGGAGAAGAGAAGAATGAGGGGGGATCTCATCAACACTTATAAATACTTAAAGGGCGAGTACCAGGAGGATGGGGCTAGGCTTTTTTCTGTGGTGCCCAGTGACAGGACTAGAGATAATGTGAAAAAATTAACACCCAAGAAGTTCCACCTTAACATGAGGAGGAACGTTTTCACTTTGAGGGTGCTGGAGCACTGGCCCAGGCTGCCCAGGGAGGTGGTGGAGTCTCCATCTCTGGAGATACTCAAAACCTGACTAGACACCATCTCGTGCAACCGGCTCTAGGTTATCCTGCGGGGGAGTTGGACTAGATGCCCCTGACATTCTGTGAATCCCACCACATTGTGTTTCTCCAGAGTCTAGGCACAGAGGCAACCTTTGTTGTAGCAGGGTCATGCCCTTCCTTACAGAGGATTACTCCTCTTAGCACACGCTCTTGCAGGTTATGTCTGTGATGTCCTGTTGATAGGAGCTGAGGACAAGCATAGCTGGGCATCCATCCTCCTTCCATGGTGTGCTATTTCACTGTGCTTTCCAAAGGTATATATGTAAGATTTTTTTTCCTTCCAGATTACCAACATATCATTAATGTTGCTTCAGATAGTACAGCAAAGGAAGAGCTAAACTAGCAATATAATACTTTCCTCATTCAGTGGTAAGTATAGGTTCTTCTTTGCTTGTTTTTAAATCAAAGTGTAAATCTGCAATTGTATCAGAGTTATTATTATCATGGCCAGGCTTCGTGAACGAAGATCCGGGGAGGGCTCCATTCATGCTCTTCATCAGCGCTTTTTACAAGCACGCTGATGGCTCAAAAGGCCAATGCAGGACAGACAAGAGCGGTTGCAAAAGGCACGGCAGAAGGACTCCTTAGGAGGTACAACCTCCAAGACACAATACTTCCTACGCTGTCTTTTCTCCTCAAGAGTGATCCTGCGTGCCTTCTCGAAAACATCCACGGCATTAAAAATAGTGTGTGTGCAGAGCTCCTGATTGGAGGCCAGAGTAGACCAGTTAAGGTGATCAATATGGCCAAGGCTGAGATATTGTTTCAGGGAGTTCTTGTATCTCCTCTTCGGGGCTCCTCTCTTGCGACAGCCAGTGGCAAGTTCCCCATAGAGCATGATCTTAGGAAGGCAGTAGTTCTTCATCCTGGAGACGTGAGCTGCCCAACGCAGCTGCGTTCTCAGCAGCATGGCCTCAATGCTTGAAATTGCTGCTTGTTATAGGACAGACGGATTAGTCACATAGTCACATAATCTGACCAATGGATATTTAGGATTGTACGGAGGCAGCACTGATGGAAGCGCTCCAAGGCAGTGGCAATAGATGACCCATGATTAGGAACCATATAAAAGAGTGGACAACACAATGGCTCTATAAACACTGATCTTTGTGTTTTTCTTCAAGTGTTTATTTTGCCAGACTCTTTTATAGAATTTTCTGAAAGCACTATATGCCTTTGCTAGCCTATTGTCTATCTCTCCATCAATCTTACCATCCGAGGAGATAAGGCTGCCTAGGTAGTTAAACTGTTGGACTGATTTTAGTTCAGAATTGCCAAGGATGATACGAAGATGAAGAAAAAATTCCTGTGGTGCAGGTTGATATACTAACTTCCAGCCCAAAAAGCTCAGCAGTGGCTGCAAAGCAGGATGTTAAACGCTGCAGAGCTACTTCTGTCTGGACAACAAGGGCAGCGTTATCAGCATAAAGCAGCTCCTGGACAAGATGNTCAACCCCAGCTGCCTTGCCAATTTTCACCTGCTGT
Organism: Bucco capensis; assembly: GCA_013396975.1. NCBI lineage: Eukaryota > Metazoa > Chordata > Aves > Piciformes > Bucconidae > Bucco > Bucco capensis. The sequence continues at coordinate 17,580 of VWZO01003502.1, forward strand.
ATGGCCATAAGAGTTTCTTCCAGTGTAGGGGCAATATCCAATTCATTCTTCACCGGTTGCTGTGAAATAGACTGAATTGCTGAAGCTTGAACTACACAACTAGTACTGAAAAGAGTTTGGAAGTGTTCTGACCATCGATTCAAAATAGAGGTTTTATCTGTTAGAAGCATTTGACCATCTGCGCTAAATAAAGAGCTTTGAACCTGGTAAGTAGGCCCATATGCTATTTTCAAGGCCTCAGAGTATATATCAGAGTATGGCCTCTGTAAAAGATTTGATGGTTATTTAAAAGGAATATGGGATGTGGAAAAAAAGTTTGAAAAACACGTTAGTATGTTATTTATGCTGAAGACTTTGGCATTGCTTCAGAGTTTCACATTAGTATATAGATATTAACATAGTAAATGGTACAAGTAGTGACAATTCAGGATAGACAGTCAAAGACACTTGATGTCCAAAATTTTCCACTTCCTTGTTTAGAATAATCTGTTGTAAATGTGAAAACACAGATCTCCATGGGCTCACCCCACTGTGTCAGGACACTTGTTTGCTGCTGCTTGTCTGGGAAGTGGAGCTGTAGGCACTGGGGCGTTTCTGAGGTATTTATCTCACTACCTCTATAAATAGAGGTATTTATCTCAAAGCCACTAAATGTGACAGAGTTGGACTCTTTCTGAGAGAAATCTTCGTGTTTCTATGCAGACATAATGTAATATTTTCACACTGAAGATTTCTTTATTTCCCTTTGCATTGGGCATTTTTCAGGCTTTACGTCATCTAAAAAGTCACTTGCTCTTCTTACATGCTCTGCTTTGCGTCCATCTATGTGGTTACGCATTTTTCAGCGACTAACTTGACACAGAAGTAACTACTGTTTGCTACTGCTAGATGTAGGTCTCACTAGTGGACTCATTGTCCTACACATGCTATTTCTATGTTCTTTATTTTTATTACTTTAACCCCACATTTAAAGCTTTTTCATGGCAATATATAGGAAGAGTACTAAAAGATTTACTAAAACCAATGTCAAATGCTTGATTAATTAGCATGCTATTTCCTGACTGACAAAGTCTGAAATGGATTTGCCATCCCATCTAGTGAAGAAGAAGAGACATCCTCTGTAGTGGCAGCTTCTGCTTGCATCTGTGGCAGTGCATCCACATAAATCACTGGTGCAGCAGCATGTTCTTACATTGCAAATACAAACAACCAACAAAATGCCTTACAGTTTTCTACAAGTTGATGAGATGTGCCTGACAAATAACTCCTATTAATGGCAAGGAAGCAATGTGAAGCTCCGGTGAACTGATGAAAAAATAGACTGAAAGAAATTGGCAACATTGCAGTCTTGCTTGATTTGCGTACTTAAATATTTGTGTCCTCTGCACTTTCTCAGTGAGAATACATAATGTAATCAGTATTTGAATAAAATGCAAATTTCTAGCTAAGGAATGTAACTGCTTTTTAACAAAAGGAGGCAGAAATAACTAGTGTGATGTTGTGCTGGGACTGACATAAATAGCTTTGGTTCACAGCACTAATAACACTGTAATCTGGTTTGCTGTTGTTTTGGGGTTTTGTTCTGTTACTTTCAGCCCTTCAGTATTATTGAAATCAGGCTGCATCTGATGCCATTGCACTCTTTCTAACTGTTGTGGGGAAAACCAGTTCCATTTGTACATAAGGACAAGTAGTTGAATGTGGAGAATGAAGCAAAACAAAAAGAGAGTGAATGTCATCTCTAGAAGAAGAAAACCTCACAAACTGAAAACCCCACAAACTCTATATGTATACTCCATAAATGTTTTAAAGTTCTATTTAGGAGCTTCTCTTCTAAAGGATGATATGTTGCTATATGTGTTTGGTCTTTAAGATATCACTGTCAGTGTCATCTATACCCATGAACCAAATTCTCTTTGCTTTACCATGTTAACCAAAACAGAAATACCCAGAGATTTGCTCTTAAAGGTAATCGCTGTAACTGCCTGCTGTAAAAGATATGCCCCTTTCCTCACACCAACTTATGCCATCTGTTTGTCTGAAGACTTGCAGGGAATGAGAGGATCATTTTCAACCATTTATTTTACCAGCCTGTGATTGTAAAATGTGTATTGAAATTAGTATGTGACACACAGAAAACTGTGGTTGAGGGTTCCAAAATGAAGCTCATAATGTTTGCTAAGCTTTATGCATAATATTGCCTGATTTAAAAAGGGTATTCTATGTAAAGCACTTGGAGTATTAGACACAGTCTGAAAATCCCTTGTGGTCTCNTGATGACTTGGAGGATGCTGTCTTCTCTGACTTGCCATTATTTAGCTTGCTCTTGCTGTTGCTACCACTTTCTGACCTAGCATTCCTTTTACACAAGACATTTCAATTGAAGTTAATGAAAAATGAGGTTGTTCAAAGAAGGAAGTTTTATTTTCATGTTTTAGCATACAGATGCAAATCAAGACCAGTATTAAAACTTCAATGAGAATGAATGGAATTGTAATGCAGACTTTGTATTGGATAGAAGTAGTTTGTTCTGATATTTTGAATAAATGTTACAAATGAATCAGGATCTTTAGTTTACATACCGCTTACTGTTGACTAATGTGGCAAAAAGATAGCTGCTATTGTGGAATAGCTTTTTAGCTAGCACTTTCAGCATCAGTTTTGAATTGGATTTGGGAATTTACTGGAATGCCCTTCCATGATGCTTGTGTAGAGATCTTGTGGACAGACTGGGAGGATGCATGCATTACGGCTCAGCTCCTTAATAAGAAAAGCAAGATCTAGGTGTCTAACTGTGAACTCAGGCACCTGTCACAGTCAGTGTAGATCTAATTCATGTAGAGTGTGCCTTTGCTTATCTGAAGAGGGTACATCTTAGCTTGCCAGCTGAGATAACCCTCCTGTCTCTAGTGGCAGAGCTGAGGAGACCTCCATGAACTATGACAGTTCTTTGAATTACAAATCTGAGTTTAGGTGTCATAACTGGAAATGAATTCCACTCCCAGAATTTTCCTATCATACATGTGACATTATAAAATGGTTACTTGGGTGCTATGCAGAATTGGAAGCCATGAAATTAAATTAGTACTTTCTGCTGTCACAAAATTAGTGCCTACTGTTCCTTCCACATGTGCTGAGTTTTCTCTGCCTGGTGCTGCCTGCTGTGTGGTGCTCTGCCTGGCTGCTGTCACTTAGGGTCACTTCTTTAAGGTGGCCTCTTGAGTGGGTTTCCAGCTGGCCCATGAGGCTGAAAGGAAGCCCCTTTCCATACCATGTCATGTGCTGAATTACTGAGTGTTTCAGAGTTTTCCAAATGCTTGTTTAAAGAACGCATCCAAAGGAAACAGAAGGTCTTGTTTTTCACTCTGAAATAACTCCTGGAGACAAGCCAGATCCCAGTAAATGGAAAAATAAATCATTTAAAGAAAAAAAACAACAACAAACCAACAAACCAATAGTGTCTACAAAATCTAATCTCTAAGTAGACTTTGAGTCTGAGATGTTCGTATGTGAATTTAGCCAGGAAAGAAAACATGTAAGTCTCGAGGGAGGTGACTAATGTCAGCATGAGTCTGTAGTTTATGGCCTACAGAAATTATTCTTCATGCTGATTCTGCCTGAAATGTAGTGATTTATATATAAATATATTTATGACAAGCAAGATAAGATGTTAAGTATGGGAAAAGTGAAAGGGAATGAATTGTGATAGTAATGTGAGATGGGAAAGAGAAGACACTGACTCAAAAATTCATTTTCCAAGGCAATTTTTACTTTAATTACAGAAGAACGTAAAGGTTGTGGAGATGGTCACTGACAGTGGATGTCAAAATATGGACATAAATGTTCTCATAATGTAAGGGCAGGCAACCCATTGCTGAAGCACCATCAGCCTTCGCTGGTGTATGTTGCATCAAATATACACTACCATCTTTGGTTTGGTTCCATACATTTACCTTAAGTGTAAAAGCTTCTGGATGGATGCAGTATCAGAGCAGCCCTTAGCCTGGCAGTTGTCTCAGCCAGTGCTGGGAAGATGTCAACTCAAGTTGACAAATCAAGTAGAAAGTATTAGAGACATCATGGAAAACACCACTTTTTACCCTGTGACATTGTTCCATGCCATCTTTTAGAAAAACATGCAGTGATTCTTGTATTTTTGCAACTCTTTTTCAAAACAAGGGGAGTTTTATCTGACTCAGGGCTTAGAATCCTTCCTGCCTAGGATGAATACTGACCTCACCAAGGCCAACGGAAGACATGTTATCGGTTGTCTGTCCTGGCCAGGTAGCATTTCTTCTGGACCACAGAAAATGAGATAACTGCCTCCCTGAATAATGGAGCAAAAAAGAGTCTTGCTTTCAAAGGAGTGTTATAAAGTTGGAATTGACATTATTCCCTGGAGAAAATCAGCTCTCCTTTAGCCACTACTTTACAGCTAAAATCTATAAGAAATAGGTAAATATAGCTAAAAGACTAATGTCAAAGTGGCGTGTGTTTTAGTGTGTAGATAAGATATGAATTATGTATTAATTATACAACAACTACAGCAAAACTATTATAGTTCCATGTTACCTGCAACAACTAATCGATATGAAAAAAAGAAGGTCAAAGAAAACATTCCCTCCCTGAAGAGCAAGAATGGAGAACTAATAACAACAGATGAGGAGAAGGCTGAGGTTCTCAACAACTTTTTTCTTCAGTCTTCACTGGCAACCTCTCTTCAACACCTCCCAAGTTAAAAAACCACAAGATTGGGACCAGGGCAGTGAAGTCCCTCCTGCTGTATGTGAAAATCAGGTTCATGACCTCCTGAGGAACCTTAATATACATAAGTGTATGGGACCTGCTGAGATGCAACCCAGAGTCCTAAAAGAATTGGCTGATGGAGTCACCAAGCCACTCTCAATGATATTTGAGAAATGCTGGCAGTCAGGTGAAGTTCCTAGTGACCGGAAAAGGGACATGGTACACCCATTTTCAAATAGGGGGTAAAGGAGGAACCTGGGAACTATTGACCTGTTAGCCTCACCTCTGTGCCTGGGAAAATCATGGAGCAGATTCTCCTAGAAGGTCTGCTAAGGCACATGGAGGAGAGGGAGGTGATCAGAGACAGTCAGCATGGCTTCACTAAGGGCAGATCCTGTCTGACAAACCTAGTGGCTTTCTACGATACTGTGACTACCTCAGTGGACAAGGGACAAGCTGTGGATGTGATCTATCTGGACTTGTGCAAGGCCTTTGACACAGTCCCCACAACATTCTACTGGCCAAGTTAGAGAGCTATGGATTGGATGGGTGGACTGTTCAGTGGATAAGGAACTGGCTGGCTGGTCACATCCAGAGGGTAGTGGTCAATGGCTCCAAGTGCAGCTGGAGATCAGTGCCAAGTGGTGTCCCTCAGGGCTCTGTACTGGGGCCTGCACTGTTTAATATTTGTATAAACGCTATGGCCAGCAGCATTGAGTGCACCAGCAGCAAGTGTGCAGATGACACCAAGCTATGGGGTGCTGGGGATAAGTTGGAGGGGCAGGATGTCATCCAGAAGGACCTGGACAAGCTGGAGAGGTGGGCCCAGGGGAACCTCAGGAGCTTCAACAAGACCAAGTGCAGGGTCCTGCCCCTGGGTCAGAACAATCCCCACTATCAATCCAGGCTTGGGGATGAGATGATGGAGAGCAGCCCTGCAGAAAAGGCCTTGGGGTGCTGGTGGCTGAGAAGCTGGCCATGAGCAAACAGTGCACGCTGGCAGCCCAGAAGCACAATGGCATCCTGGGCTGCAGCAAGAGAAGCGTGGCCAGCAGAGCCAGAGAGGTGATTCTGCCACTGCACTCTGCTCTGCTCACACCTCCTCTGCAATACTGGGTCCAGTTCTGGAGCCCTCAACACAGAAAGGACATGGAGCTGATGGAGCAGGTGCAGAGGAGGCCACGAGAATGCTCAGGGGCTGGAACACCTCTGCTCTGAGGACAGGCTGAGGGAGCTGGGATTGTTCAGCCTGCAGAAGAGAAGACTTTGGGGGGACCTACTAGTGACCTTTCAGGACCTAAAGGGAACTTCCAAGAAGGCTGCAGAGGGCCTGTTTGCAAAGGCCTGGAGTGAAAGGACAAGGGGCAATGGTGTTAAATTGGAGAGGAGTAGATTTAAACTGGACATTAGAAAGAAGTTCCTCCCCACGAGGGTGGTGGTACACTGGCCCAGGTTGCCCAGGGAGGTGGTTGAGTTCCCATCCCTGGAGGCATTGCAGGTGAGGCTTGCCAGGGCTCTGGGCAAGCTGCTCTAGTTGGGGATGTCCCTGCCCACTGCAGGGGGGTTGGTCTACATGACGTCCAGAGGTCCCTTCCAACCCAAACCATTCTATGATTCTATGATTCTATGATATAGGCTGGTTAGTATATGAGTGTTATTACAGCATAGACTCAACAGAGTTGGTGTATCTGGAGTCTAAAAATATATTAAGTGATCAGAAAGTGACTCAGTCATAGAGATAACTTTTAGAATTGACATGTTCAAAGAAGTATGGTCAAGGTCTAATTGTAATGTAATTGCAGTATAATTCGAGTAAGTTGAAACCACTGCATGATGTAGCCTTAAACAAACAAACAAAAAGATAATGTAGTTAAAAATGCAGAAATTTTTATAGTTAAATTTTTAATTTTTTTTCATATCTAGAGTACAAAATGCTAGTGTAAGTAGTTATTTCCATGTGTTTGGAAAAAATTTCTAAAAGCAGTATCGGTTCTCTGAGTATCCAATGTAGGTCTACAAATTCAAGATTGTAAACCTGCTTGACCACAAAGTGTATATAATTTGTATTTGCATTTTCTCCTTGTCATGCCATAGTCTCAGAAAGGGAGAACAAAAGCCAGGGAGGATAGTAGCAGATGTCCAGATGAGTTCCAAGGCCTGGGAAAGATACCAAAATAATAAAGTAAACATAGAAGGGCCTTATGTGATCTTCTGTGTGATAACCTTATGCAATCATTTCTCCTTCCAGCCTAAACTTTTGTTTGAACCATAGCATGTCATTTTGTGAGACATTCACTCATGTTTTAAAAGCTGCAAGCGAAGGATTAATTATTATTTACCTTCCCTGTTGAAACTGAAGAGTTTCTAGGCTGAGTTTGTCTGGCTGTGGTTTCTAAGCATTGGATTGTGTGTCTTTTTCTATTAGACTGAAGTGCTGCCAGCTGTAAAATGCCTTCTGCATTTAGGTTCTGTTACACTGTGATAAAACCATGTCTTATCCTTTTCTTGGGTAATCAAAATAGATGAAAATTCTAGATTTTCTTACCAGAAGATACTTCCCAAAATTGAGTATTGTTCCCCAGCTCTTTTTTAATTCCCAGATATATCAGTATAGCATCCCTCCTCTCTCCTCTGGCAGCATCTCTGGATCCCCTGGGGACAGGGGTAACCAGTGCCTTGGCATTAGTTATCTTGCCCATTGCCCTTGGGGCACTGAGCCTGGCCTGGCCCTGCCACCAGGGCATAGCAGCAGGAGGGAAAATCCAGAAGTTGGGAACATAGACCAGCTACATGAGAAACAACAGTGGGAGCTCCATTGAGACTCATAGTCAATTTTCAAGTAATAAACATTATGTACAACAAAATGATGTTTCCTCATTCCTTCTTAGCATTTGTCTGTTTAAATGGTGATGGACATGATTTGTTCTTTTAGCTATCGCATTGTTTTGCTTATCTGTTACAGCTAATAAATCCTCCTAAAAGTGACTGATTCCTCTGCTGTGACCCCTGCTCCCTCTTACAAAAGGGATTTATTTTCTCCTGAAGAATGACCTTGCATTTGGTTGTGTTGAAACATGCATTCAAATGAACTCCCCTTTCCAAGGACCCTGGACAATGCCCATCATCTTTTCTCTCTTCATTGTTTTCTTTTTATTTGCTACAAATTCTATCAGCAATGATTTAATATTTTCTTCAGGATCATTGATAAAGATATTGGATGGGATGAGAGCAGCTCCCTGGAGGCTTCTTCTCAAAAAACCCTTAGTAATTGCAAATACCTTTCTGAGATCTACAAACTGAGCAATCCTTAATCTTTTTAAAATGAGTCTGCATTGATTTTCTTATACAGTGAATTTTTATAAGAATGTTATGAAGGACTTGTTTCAATGCCTTATAGAAGTTGTGTAACTAAATCCAATTTGTAATGTCACAAGCCTTTTGAGGTAAATTATAAAAATAATTAAAAACATAAATATTGATTTAATCACTTGTTCTTTTGTCTCCTTGCTGATTGTTTTCCCTGCCAGCCATTTCTGGATTTTATTAGAGACCAATGTCAATCTAAGCTTGTTTGTAAACTTGCAAGTTGACCTTTTTTTTTGTCATTCCAGGTTTTATTAGCATTAATAATTCAAAGAGCTCTTTGGCTGCAATTGTTAATTCTTATAGGTGCAAATTATCCAGTCTTGCATAGATAGTCAAAGCTGTCTGAACAGGATGAGTGAGAGGGAATGTACTTCCTACCATGCCAGTCCCCAAAGGCTGACTCTGGCTGATGTCATTTCAGCTCCTCAGCACCCAGGGGAAGTGATGCTTGAGTACTTCAGCATTTTGCACTTCATGATCGATGATCCTGACAACCCTGTCTAACTGCAGGTTCTTGTTGTTAGTGGGATTTCATTTCATTTGTTCCTGATGTATGTAAATAACTTCTCCTGGTTAGCCTTACCCTGGCTGGCCAGAGGAGCCTATTCTGCCCCTTAACAATTACTTATATTCCCACATTTCCTTATTTCTTCCCATTGCTATCAGAATCATTTTGTTTGTAACCGTATTTCTACTTCCATTTCATCATTTAATGAAAGCAGGCATTTCTCCTCCAAGGAACTGAGGAGTCTTTGCACAGATATGGATAGTTAGGAGTGCTGCTCTGATTTCTACAGAATTTCCTTTCTCTCAGCCTGAAGTCGAGGAAATATCCTCCAGAGCACAGAACTGGGCCTTTCTAAGATAATGTCTTTTGGGTTCATTGGCTTTGCAGTCAGCTCTGTCCCTGTGGCAGCAGGACAGACAAACTGGATGCATTGGAGAGCTGCTGTTGTTGGAGAAGGTATGGAGGTGGGATGGGATCTGGGATGATTCTCTGGAGGACCTGGGTCCCTCCTCTCGTCGTCATGGCTAGGCTTCGCGAGCAAAGCTCCAGGGAGGGCTCCAGCCATGCTCCTCCTCAGCGCCTTTTCCAAGCACACTGATAAAAAGAGGATAGTGGATAGCACCCTTGAGCCTGCAATATGGATTTTTTTTACGTGAGACACAGCATGTGCAGAGCTGGACCCACCCTTTAGTCCTAAGGTTCATCTGCCAGGGCCTAGCAAGCTTGGACGCTGGCAGCCAAGTCCTTAGGATGGAGGTTTAACCTCTTAGATGGAAGGCCTTACAGGGCTAAACGAGCTCCATCTGCCCGGGTTTGGGATCAGAGTTGTCCTTCTCCTAGGATGACTGCCAGAAGGCTAATGAGCTCATCCTACCCATGCAAGGATTCTAGGAACATGGGTATCACTCCCCACACTTTCCCGTGGGCAATGAGTTTAATGGTCCCTCTGCTGTGGGCACAGTTATGGCACCAGGGTCCACAGGAGAACACAAGGGACTTTCAGACTGTGCCTGGGTCCCTCCTCTAGCCCCGTGTGAAAGGAGAGGAGAAGCTTCAAGGTGGAATCAGTTTAACAGCTGCTCCTCTCAAAAGGGCTCCTTACCCTCCTGCCCTACCCCAAAAGCAGCCAGTGCTCGTGTTTTTGCAGCCCTTTCTCCTTGGAGGTAGCACCACTGGGGTGTGGTAGCCTTTCCACACACAGCAGCTAACTGTCCTGATTTGCCTGGGCTAAGGTAGTGTTGCCTTAAGGAAAGATAAGAAAAAACTCCAGGCTGAATTTAGTAAGAGATAAGATAAGAAGGAAGCTCCTTTAATGAGCCTTTAGCCCCTGGAATACAAAAATGCACACGCTCTCTGGCCTCGGTTCCATTATTTTTTATAATGTCCATCCTATCCCATTTTGCCACTTGTCTCAGTCCTACCCCATTCCTCCTTCTGACACACCCCTTCAGGAATTGAGTCTGGGGTCTGAGGACCCTCTTTACTTCATCCTCTTCTGCCTCATGACACATACTGTTCCTTGGAGGCCTTCCAAAGTTCTCTATGTGAAGGTCTTTCTACAATGTTTATGTCTCCAGGTGCTGGCCCATCATTGTTTTCCTACAGTCCTATCTTGAAAAGAAAACTAAGCAGCTAGCAAGGGAATAGGTTAGAATGTGTAAACATTAAGCTACTGAAGTTGCTACATGGAAATTCTAAATCTACAGTACTAATATTAAATCTACAATAACTTCTAAAATCTACAAAATTAAAAGATCAAAATCAAAAACTCTGAAGCATCAGTGGGTATAGCCCTGAGCTCACACTGGGATGGCTGACTACCATGGGCTACATCCAGCTTAGATCCCTGCCTGGCACAAAAACTCATGCAGGAGGAAGGGCAAATGCCAGGCAATGAACTCAAACTTACTTCAGTGCTATCATGGGCATAGTCATAGCCCCAAGCCATTACTTATCGCGATCCTGAAGTCACTATTGAAATACTCTCTCCTACTTGCCTTTTTTTTTTTTTTCAGCTTTGGGAAAGTGTTATCTTTGAAGAAGCAAGCATGTGTACTGCTGGTGAAGACTGTACTTGTTAGCCTGTAGCAGCTAAATGATCATTAGTATGGGCATCTCCACTGACTGACACACTTGTGTTCATATGTAGCATGGATCTATTACCCAAGGGTTGTAATACATTTTGATAGACAAATCAGTAGCATTACCAAATTTGCTGTCTAGAAAGGGTATATTTGCCTAGCAGGTAAAGAGGAGGAGGTTTCGGTGGTGTGCAAATACTAGATATTACTGATACTTTGTAATATACCATAGTGTAGGATGATCTTTGTATATGAAAAGCCATCAAATAACATTTGAAATGATACTTGCAGAATAAATAGAAGCTGACAGACTGGCAGTGGATGTCTCAAATACAAATACTGTCTCTATGAAATGATGTGCAATTTAATATATTTTAACTTTACATGTCAGAGTCTAGTTGATCTTTTAATACACGTATTGGGTATTATAAACAAGTCTTCAAAAATATTAGTTTCCAACAAAACCTGAAAAGATACTGCAGTTCAATCTTAACGACACAGATATTAGCACAGTCTAATTTTTCCAGTTCCTTAGCTGAACCCTGAGTTCTGGCAAATTTACCTTGGTGTTGAGGCTGGGGTGTGAAGAAGGGAAGCTCCATGATGTGCCCAGTTAGGTGGAGTGGATGTTAAATGCTGCATAGGAAACGGCAGGCTGTGCTGCTGAGCAGCTCTACTCCTGTTGCTGGTATTACACAAACTGGATCAAATACAAAGAAATAGTAAATCCTTCATGTCAGGCATGGGGTAGTAGAACTCATAGGCAAAATATAACCCTAAGAAGAAGTCTTTCTCTTAAGTGTATTCTTAGTTGCCATTAGGATCAACTTCAGATGAACCATTGGCGTTTGTAATCTGGAATATTATTTAGGAAGTATCAGCTAAACGGTTCTGAATTTACTGATAAACCATGAGCTCAGGGTAGCACACACAAGCTGGGAGTGGCAGAAGTTTACACAATTACAAGACCTTACTCAATGTGTAATGTTTCAGTTCTGCTTTCTCCTCAGATGCACCAGGGGCCAGTAAGGAGATGCCAAAATTATGTGTAGACACTGAAGTAATTCAAAGAAATTTGCTTTAAAATACCATAACTTAAAGAAGGCAGTTTTATTGCCAACAAGTATCATCTGAGAAACTAACATGCATTTTTATCGGAAGATCAGCCAGTTGCATTTATTACAAAGCAAAGTAAATCCAGGCTGAAAGGGATTTGTTAGTAACTTTAGGTTTTGTTAAAATTTCTCCCATAGGATATCCAAATAATATGTAGAAATAAAATCCATGCATAAAAATGCATATTCCTATGCAGTTTATCAGGTACTTGACTTCTCAATGAACATACTAATGCACTTCCTGAGACACCTCTTAAATGCTTACAAATATTTTCTTTTGCTTGCTTTTGTTTTCTTCCTTTGAAAGAAATATTCCTCTTCTGGATGTTCTCCTTCTCTTGATCATGTAACTCTCTTCGTCTGTCTTTGGCTCAGGGCTAGACAAGCACAGTTCTATGTTCCTAGTAATACTGTAGCACCCCTGGCTGTTGTGACCATGAGTTGGTGGAGTTCAGGATTATGGGCAGTAAGCACAGGGACAAGAGCAGGATTGCTACCCTGGACTTCAGGAAGGCCAACTTTGGCCTTCTCAGGGAACTGCTTGATAAAGTCCCATGGGACAGGTCTCTAGAAGGTAAGGGGTCCAAGCAAGCTGCCTAGTATTCAAACGCCGTTTTCTCCAGGCTCAAGATCAGTGCAT
>VWZO01003504.1:0-44028 GCA_013396975.1 Bucco capensis
GACGCTCAGAACGACCACTATCCGCAGACTCCGGCTGTAGGCGCGCCAGAAAGGCAGAGCTGGGGCGGGCGGCGCAGTGAGGCGTGTGCAGCGGCTGTCCCCAGGGGAGGTGCTGGCAGGGGCCATGTCCTGTTGCCGCCGGGGTGTGAGTATGGGTCACAAGAGGGAAGGGAGCGGAGCCCGGGGACGCTCGCAGAGGCGAAGCTCCCTGGGCTTGTAGCGCCCCAACAGTCACTAGGGACAAGGGACTCAGGGGCTCGATTGCTGCAGTCGCCCATGTGCCGCAGCCCACCTCCCCGCGGAAGGTGTGTCGGGTGAGGTGCGGCCAGGCTCCACCAGCACCGCCGAGAAGAGCTGGGGGCGGGGACAGCTGAGGACACCCTGCCCTCACCCAAGATGGCGTCGTGACCTTCCCGGCGCTGCTCTCGCGTCACCGCGGCGTGACGAGCAGAGGTGGGCAGGCCGGGGGCGAGAGGGAGGAGAGGCGAAGGGAGGCTGCTTCCGGTGTTCCCAGCCGGGAGGGAGCCGGGAGTTAAAGCGGCGCCGCTGCGCGGCTGCTGACGGCAGGTGGGCTGCGGGGAGGGCCGTGAGGGAGGCGGAGGGGATAGCAGGCCCTGCGGGGCCTGTCGGCGCACGTGCGCTGGGCTGAGGCGCGTTCGCCTTAGCGAGTGGCGTGTGGGGCTTCTGGTAACAGCGAACTTTAAAGTGAAGCGCTTTATTTTTACTTTTCGTCATGTCATTTTAAGGAGCATTTCCTCTGCGGAGGTCTTGTGTTTCACCGTGAGGCTGTCTCGCAGTTGTACGAAAGAAGTAGTTGGGTTTGTGGGCTTGCTTTCACTGGAAAACTTGGAGCTTCGTCTTGAAGCCTTTACGTGTTTGTAGAAGTTGAAGCTGCTGTGGTGAGAGCTGCCGAAGTAGTAACTTTGGAGTTTTACTCGTTATTTTAACTTGTAGTGGTTGTGAGGACTTTTGGGTTGATTTCATTGGCCTCTTCTGAGCTTGCAGAGTGTCAGTAGGTCTTGTTGGAAGACAAAAGGCTGAGAAGATGACAGCTTTGGTAGTGCGAATATTCGGTGAGCCAGAAGCAGTTAATGTTGACTGCATTCGAACTTGCGCATAATGCAAGGGTGATTTCAGCTGCTTGAAGAAGCCAGGGTCACAGTGGAACTGGCAGAGGCTTTTGTAGGACCTAGGTCATATTCTATTGCTCATTTAATTTTCAACTGAAACTGTATTTTTCTTGCCCTTTAATGCCAGTTTACTTCAATATGCAGCTTAGGTAGGAATTACATGAGCATGTGATTGTAGTTGGGCGTTAAAATGGGTTAATTTCACTATTCATAGTGGCTATTTACTCCCTGTCATAGAAGAATGTTGTTTACTGTGGTATTGAATCCTACATTTTTGAAATCCAAGCGACATTCAATAAAGTACATACTCTTATCATACTTTCCCCAGGGAGACATACTAAAGTAATAGCAATGTGAAGGAATAGTCTTATTGGACACAACACAGTTAATCTCTAGTAGAAGTAGAAAATAGATTTCCAGATCCTCCTGCCTCTAGAATTGGGAACTGTAGACTGTCATGCTGTTGTGTGATGTTGTTAGGGCCTCATTCACTGAGTTTTGCAGTTTAAATTGGAAGCTGGAGAGGATAGAACTGTGCTACCCATAACTGTAAAATACAATGGGCTTCCTCTGGGCTGTATTAAAACACTTGCTGGGAGCCAGACCTCACAGCTTTTATGTATGTCTGTAAGCATGGTGAGTAGCTTTTGTGTTTTAATGGTAACTAGTGACAGGAGAGGCAAGACTTGCTTGTGGCATTAACAGGATTTATAATTTTGCTCTGTATGGCAACTTTTGCAAATAAGCTGTTAAGAGAGCTGAGATGTGACTCAGCTCAGTGAAGAGCTCACATACATTGGGGAGGGAAACCACCAATTTGTAAGGTGTGTGTATGGAGACTTGAGTGCTGCTGTTTTCCCTTGCTGAGAATTGAGGTTTGCTGAGGCTGTAGGTTGGATCCCCAGAGGGAAAGGAAAAGAGTTGAACTCTTTGGTGGGACTGATGCTGAAGTTCCTGATGCTTGTGCTTTACAATACCCATAGGTCTTGCACTAGGTCTTCTGCAAAGCTCCAGCATTTACTGTTGCAGAGACCTCTTTTGACTGTCTTTATTCTTAACCATGTAATAACAATAAGGCACAGTCTGAAAATCACTTGGGGTCTTCTGTGGCCCCTGGTGCGATAACTGTGCCAANAATGTTTTCAGCATGTCTGTGCAGTCACTGCTTTGTGAAAGAATTGCTGTTGCCAAAGAACTGATCAAGAGAGCAGAAGCCCTTTCCAAGTCCCAGAGCAGAAGGATAGAAGGTGCAGGAAAACTCTGTGGCAAACTGAAGGCTGAGTTGAACTTCTTTTGCAAGCTTGAGGCGGGGAAGGTGGCCATTAAAGAGACCCATCTGCAGAGCACGAACCTTAGCCATCTCCAAGCCATTATTCAGTCAGCAGAGAACCTGGAGGATGTTGTCAGTGTCCTCCATGTCTTTTCTTACGAGGACAGGTTTGGAGACAGACAAAGCCTGATGGTAGATGTTGTTGCCAATGGAGGTCACACGTGGGTGAAGGCCATCAGTCGGAAGGCTGAGGCCTTGCATAACATCTGGTTGGGGAGAGGCCAGTATGGTGACAAAAGTGTCATTGAGCAGGCAGAGGACTTCCTGCAAGCAAGCCACCAGCAGCCAGTGGAGTACAGCAACCCCCACATCATCTTTGCATTCTACAACAGTGTGTCCAGTCCTATGGCAGAGAGACTCAAGGAGATGGGAATATCTGTGCGAGGAGACATTGTGGCTGTGAACTTGCTGGCGGAGCCATCTAGAGACAACCAGCACCTTAGTGCCAGTGAATCAGATGAAGATGACCCTGAACTCCTGCACGTGACCAGAGTGGACAGGGAGAATTTAGTGGCCAGCATTGCTTTTCCTACCCAGATCAAAGTAAATGTGTGTAACAGAGTTAACTTGGACATCACTACCTTAATAACTTATGTCTCCGCTCTGAGCTACAGTGGCTGCTACTTCATCTTCAAAGAAAAAGTCTTAACAGAGCAAGCGGCTCAAGAAAGGAGGGAAAGAATCCTGCCTCAGCTGGAGGAGTTCATGGAAGGGAAAGAGCTCTTTGCCTGTCAATCTGCTGTCAGAGATTTTCAGTCCATCTTGGAAACTCTGGGAGGACCTGGGGAGAAGGAGCGAGCAGCCTTGCTCCTTAAAAGGCTTAATGTGGTGCCAGATCAGCCATCAGAGCGTGCCTTAGGCCTAGTCACTAGCTCCAAGATCAACACCCGTTCTCTCACCATTTTTGGGACAGGAGACACTTTAAAAGCCATCACCATGACTGCAAACAGTGGTTTTGTGAGGGCAGCAGCTAACCAAGGTGTCAAGTTCAGTGTATTTGTCCATCAGCCACGAGCTCTGACAGAAAGCAAGGAATCTGTTGCCACCCCTTTACCAAAGAGCTGCCCACCTGATGGTGGACTGTAAGGCATTGGATGAGTTAGTCATTGCAGGTGCTCCAGTGGAGGCATGTGAGAAATAAGAGTTTTCCTAATACATTTCAGGATGTGTATCAGTGAAGAGTAGCAGTGGAAGGATTCCTCAAGGGATTTGCAGTATCTTGACACAATTCTTGCTTTTTTTGTTCAGCTGACCGTTAATTTATTCACTAAGGTAATGAGATTTCAGTGGTAATTGTTAACTGGCATACAGTATATTAGTTGTATCATCAGTTAAAGCACAGTTGCTTTTGTGCTCTTGTAATTTTTGGAGAGGTTAAATTCACCACCTTAGATGGACTTCAGATTTCTGTGGAACTTTAAAGCTTGTTTCACCTGTCCTGTTCAATGGAATTCTGTGTTGACTCAGAGGTATCCTGTGCAGAGAGACCTGTGCCTTTTTTGTGTGGATGCTGTTTCCTGACTAGTAGCTATGGATAGAAAACAACTTAAGCATTCCTTTTACTGAAAGGAACCTCTGTATGTATAGAGCTTTAAAATTACCAGAAAAATCAGTTGGAATTGGGAGTTTGTTTGCACTAATATGTTGTGACTCTTGGGGCAAACTGGACAGCCAGGGATAGCAGAGCAAGCAGGCAAATCTGCTTGCTTTTTCTTGTAGCCTTTACTCAGGCGCATGGTTTTGCTGGGTGCAGAACCCAGCTTAGGATAACAGAATCCTCTTAAACTGAGCCAGTACCCAGGTGGTTTTTTATTCTAGTGAGCTCTCTGCTGAGGTCTTGTGGTGAACTTGAATTTGGCTTTGTTGTTTGTGGGTTAGGTAAAAAAAAAAGCCTCACTGAGGTCCTGTAATGTTGGCATGGCAGAGGAGGAGGTTTGTGGGCTGTGTTGTTAAATGGTAGTTTGCCCTATAGCAGAGAGAAGCTTTTTCACTGGTGGTGTAATTGCTGCTTTTACTCAGTGCAGAATAAACATTTTCATCTCTTTTTTTTTCCCATGTTTTCAGGAGAGTTGCTGTTTGAGAAGTCTCTAATGTTTTCCTGTGTGCTGTAATGACAGCACTTGCTGTTTGCTATTAATTTGCATCAGGTTCCTAGTGGAATATATTGAGATGTCAGAGTGGCCCTGAGCTATACATTTCATCAGGTCAGTGGAAGAGATACCCACTGAATATTTTAGAGACTCTTGATCAACATTATGCAGCTTATAGTTCAGGCAGAGAACATTCCCTTGCCAGACTCTTGGTCTGCTCTGCTCTTACTGTGCGTTTAGAGTAAGCTGTTAGAAGTTGTCACCAGTATCCATATGTTGCATATCTTTACCTGGAACTTTTAACAATGCAGAGGATGCTCTGCTCTCCACCTGTCCCTCATTTCTTCTGATCACTGAGGCAGTTCAGAGGTTTAGTTAAGGTAGGTGGAGCTGGATTTGGTTTTGCTGCTTCAGTGTCAAATCTCCTACCTTGCCAGTTTCCCAGGTCTCTTTTGGTGAGTTGTTCTAACAAGACACCTAGCTTGTTCCTACAATTTAAAGCAGTGTAACAAAACCTCATGACAGGTTATATCCCCCCAACTGTATCCATTAATTTTCTCGAAAGGAAAGGAGAACCAACACAATGAAATGATTATAAATAGTGCATTGGTTGTGCTGTAGAGATGCAAGTCTGTTTTAGTAAACAGCACTAGCTGCTTCATCCAGGAGCTTAGGAAGATAGTGCTTTGTCATGGTGTGATGGAATTAGCAGAGCTCAACCACAGATGTTTGTGACAAGTTACCAGCTGGAAGAAAATATGCCTTTCCTTTCTGCCCCTGGACAGTTTACTATTTATCACTGATTAATCTGTTTTACAATCTCACAGGATAGACTTAAAGCTAGGTGAATGGTAACAGTGCGCTTAGGCATGGTAGTTAATGATAGCCTTTTAAGAACTAATCCATTAAATTACTTTTAATTTGCTTGCAGTCTTTCCACTCTGATAAGGGTTTTGAATGAGTAAATAGGGAGAGCTGCTTCATTCCACTTCTTGTTGTGACTCCAAGAAGTGAGTTTCCATCATTTTCACTGTTGTGTCCCAGAGTTAGCTGGCTTGGTTTGTAGTGTTAGTTTTGTACGAGCATTAACTGCAACTCCCTTTAAAAGCCTCTGTATCTGGAGCCATCGTGTGGTGATTTTCTTCATTACCAGTCCTTTTTGCCCACTGCAGTATTTGTTACTGAATCTATTTTCTTTCTCGTACCAATTTATACAAATCACATGAACAAAATTGGAGGAACACAAAACTCTAGAAATTATCTGTGTGCCACTGTGTGATTTGAGAGGTTTGTGTTGTTATTTTGTGTCTCCCTGTTGGCTGGTGCAATAAAAAGCTCAGAATCTAGGTGTTCTCTTTTGATTGCCTTTTTTTTGGTGGTTATTTTCTTTTTAAAGCTTTTTTTTATTACCTTCAGTAGTTTTCTGGCTTATTGGTTAAACAGAAGTGCAGTGCTGGCAGACTGTAAGAATTGTTGTAGACGATGAAACCCCAAACTGAATACTGGCTGGGAATCAAAATGTATTTTGCTTGTCGTATTTGCTTGATGACAAATGCCTTCAGCAGACTGCTGAAGTGTTCTGGAGCCTGTCTGAAAATACTTCCCAACCCTATTCCTAGCTCCTTAAAATGTAGGCTTGGTTACCATGGTAATAAAAGGAAGCATCAGTTGTTTGAGGTAAGTTTGTGAGGAGACCTAGAAAAAAATACCCTAAATGAGGAAATGGCCACAAGTTGCACCAAGGGAGGTTTAGATTGGAAAAATTTCTTCACTGAAAGGATTGTTAGGTGTTGGCCCAGGCTGCCCAGGGAGGTGGTGGAGTCACCATCCCTGGAGGGGTTTGAGAAATGTATAGAAGTGGTACTTAGGGATATGGTTTAGTGGCATGGGGGTGATAGGTAGATGGTTGGACTTGGTGATCTTGGAGGTCTCTTCCAACCTTAATGATTCTGTGAAAATCTTTTGTGTTAAAATAGAGCAAGGAAAGGATTTGCAATAATGCCAAAACATGTAATTGCAATCATATTCTTTATTTCAGGTTGTTATACAAGCAGAACAGCACAGGCCACCTGTTAGCTAATTAATCTGATGAAATAAGCAAAAGTTAGGGTTCTTTAACTGAAGGCTATGGTTACAGTTTTCCTGCAAGATGTAGTTTTAGGAGCTGCTCTGTCATCCAGCTTCTTGCAGGAACTGCATGTGTGTGCTGTTGTGGCGAAATCAGCCCTGCAGGTACATGTAGCTGTTGCTTTTCCACCAGTATTTAATGCTGCAGTTTATTCTAGAGTAAAAACAAAGGAAGTTGATGTAAAACTACTACACTGAGTGACAGAACTGCTTGGAATTGCAGGTTTGGGGCTTTGCAAATTGTTTCCTATGAGCACCATGGAAATTAAGATTGTTCCTACATAAACTATTGTAGAGAACAAGCAAATAAAAAACAAGAAAGATGGTTAGATCTCTGGTGTGCCTAGACTAGAAGGAAAAGCTGTGATTTTTATGTGTTGCCTTATAAGTGCGGGAAAGGTAAGAGCACTGGAGTAACAGAACTGAGATTCGAATAGCATGGACAATCAGACAAAATGAGTCTTACCAGGTATTTCAGTGATTAACTCCTGGCTTGGTTCTTTGCTTGGTTCCTCACTTGGCTTAGGAGTAGATTCAATACTTGGCTCTCCACTTAGCTCCCAAGTGGTCTGTTCACCTTCTTGCACTCCAGTGTTCCCTACTGGCTCTGTGCCTTCCTCCTTGTGTGGCTCTTGGCTGTAGCCCAGGGGGAGCTCTGTGCTTGGTTGCATGCTGTGATCTTTGCTTTGCTCCACACTTGTTGCCTCAAGCACAGGGGTGACAGGAGTACCTACAAAGACAATGAAAAGAATTTCTATGGATGGAGAGGTTTGAAAAGCCAAGTTACTTCTAGGAGTATCTAAAAATCTGAGCGTGCACATACAGGCTTTTATGGATCAGAGAGCCCAAGTAGGAGCTTGAGGAGGGTAAAAAAAATCAGGCAGTAAGTACACTCTGGAACATGAATCTTATTTCGAATTGTCAAAGATTGATTTGCCAAGTATTTTTCACTCACCTTGTGCCTTTAGCAGATTGATCAGAATAAGAGGCAGCAGTGCAGAAAGGATTGTCATCTTTTGCAGCATGGTCACCTCAATGCCACGTTGAACACTAGTGTTTGGAGTGAGGATGTAGCAGACAGAAAGCCCTGGGTATTTAAAGGCAAGGTGATACCTCTCCATGCTTTGGTATCGTCCTGAAAATAACAGGTTGCAAACTACATTCTCAGAATGAATTTGGGAGCTGTCAGGGTCTGTAATCAGTCAGTTGCTGCCCCTTGCTGCAGGGTGAGATAACCTTTACCCTAAGCAGTAAAAGGCATTGGGGCCAGAGAGGTGAGGCAGTGGTGACCCCAAACTGCAGTGGCACTGCTAGTGGTGTCCCTGGGTGCCTCTGGCAATGCTGGTTTCTCCAAGCAATTGATCCTCTTGGTTTTGAATGAGGATCTTATCAAGTCCTGTGATACGACAAATTCAATGTGCCTCGTGGTAACAGGTGAAAGGTGAGATGTGACTGAAAAACGTGCAGCTGCTTTCTGTGTTGTAAGGAAATAGTAATCCTGAAATGACTGTGATGTTTTGGGCAAGGCTAGGTGAGCATTTCATTAGGAAACCTTCCTTTATCATTGTTGAAAACCTGTTTCCAAGCCTGCAGTATCTCAGCCCCAATGTGTGATGCATTTGAAAGGTTTGGACAGAACTAGACAAATCTCCAGAGAAGAGCTAGCTCCTTTGTGTGAGGAAAGCATAATCATTGTCTCAAGGGCCAGTTCTGATGCGGAGAAGATGCTCTGCTTGCATGGATGCAGTTCCCCATGGCCTTCCTCAGCACTCAGAACTAACCAGGGAAGTGGGTCATGGCAAGATACTAGAAAATCTTGGCCAATGTAACTAGGTTAGTCATGATTTGGGGTCTGTGTGTTCAACTCTGTGATGCAGATAGAGGACTGTGTATGACACTCATATGAGTGAGTGGTGTAATTGCTCTAACTACCTATTCTGCAATAATTAGCAGAATGAGGTTAATGTCAAATCAGCGTGAAGGAATTCAGAATCTGACTCTCTAAGATTATTCCTCCTCTTCTCCCTCCCTCCCCATTTCCCTGATTTCACTTGTTTAATATTGCATCAACTTAGTTTTTCAGCATAGTGTTTCTTTCAAGTTGCTTCTACCTCTAGGGTTTGCCTCAGGCATTATTCCTCTAATCAAGCTTTTCATGGGGCAACAGAAGGGTTTAATTTTTTTTTTTCCTTGAAGTCAAAAAGAAATGTTGATGCCCATGAACTCCTACAGATCCATGGCTGCTACAGGAGATTTTTCCAACGTTCCTGCTTTCAGCTGAGGGTTGATGTGTAACATCTTGTTTTCAACTGTGAGTGAAAGAATTTATCACCAGCACACCCCTAAGAGGTAACAGCATGATGCACAAACAGCATGATGCACAGGTCAGAAATTTGCAGATAACTACTTGCAATGAGCAAAATTCCCAAGAACTCTTGGATTTCATTCTTGAAGGTTTCTTTAACACAGAGTTGTCATGAGGTGGTGGCCCTGCTATTTGTGGAGGAACAGTGAACAAATATGCTGCTGATTCTGTTACTCCTACTGACTTACTACTGGGCAAGGAAAGCGGAATTGTTGTGTTAATCCCTCAGTAGATCTCAGATTTTTTTCCAGAGCGTTAATCTTCCTTTCTCACGAGGCTCACTGAGCAGAGTTGCCCATCTTGCTCTTCCCAGATCTCTTCTGCTTGTTTCATTGTTAGTTACTAACAGATTGGAAGCAGTGAATTTAAGGCAGAATATTAGTTGGAGTTAGAACAACAGGCAAATTCTTACCCTGTTGTGTTTTGCTTGGGTGTTGCAGAGTACTTTTTAGGTGGAATAATTCTCAGTTTGGCGATCTCACCAAAGGAGGTTATTTGGGAACCTGTTTCATTTACAGAAGGAGTTTCAGTGCTAAAGATCTGTCATATTAGATTGCACAATATGAGACAGAAACTGCTGTTTGAAAAACAAGCTTTTTTTTTTTTTTTGCTAGCAGCCAGGACCAGATATTCTGGAAAGGCGAGGGATGCTAAAAGTATTTCATTTTTTTCTTGGGAGCTGAGGGTTTTAAGTGCTCCAGGGCAACTTGTGTCAGATACAAGTATTTATGTTTTGGGGAAAAAGAATCTATGATAGTGTCCCTTCAAGTGTTTTATTTTGTATTTTGCAAAGAATTTTCTTCTTTCTCATGGAGATTAGCTTGGGAGAAAAGGAAAGTCGATTCTTTTTCTTCAGAGTCAAATTCCACAGAAAAAGAAAAGTTTTGTGGATTGTGCTTAGTGCCTAATGTTCCAGCAAGCTTCATGGAGCTAATTTTTGTTGTTACTTCATTTTGGTTTGTCAATAATGCAAATATAAGCCTTTTCTGGAGAATTTGGGGTGAAAAGGCTCCAATCCCACACTTGGTTTTGATCATTGTAGGTGTTAGTTGGGTTGTCCCTTTCTTTCCAATAGCACTAAGTGCTTTTGGAATCCTGTTACATTTTTTTCCTTATTAAAATCTAATGACAGTGATTTCCATGAGCTAATGATGGAAAAATGAATTCAATGGTTGAGAAATTAACCCATGATGCATGGCCAGTAGCAAGGTGCAGAGTTGTTCTTAGCAGCAAAGCTGCCAGATCTCACCTTTTAAAGGTGTCTTCATTTCTGAAGACATTTCAGAGCTGGCTTTGATGTTTGAGTGGCTAAAACAATCCAGAGGTCCAGTGTGTGAGAAGACAGTGCTGATTCCCTTTCTCCTTCTGCTCTGTGCCCCTATACTTTCTTTTCTGTTGCTAATGGTGCTTAACTGCCTCCTGGGAGCAGATTGGACTTGCTAATATGGCAGAAAACTTTCTGTTCCTGCTAGACTGAAGAGTTAAAAGACCTCAGTAGAAGTTAGATGAGCACTGGAGATGACATAGGGAAGCAGTGGGAGCAGGCGGCTGAGAACAGTCACATCAATGGCAGTGCGCTGCTTGGTCATCTCATCTGGTTGCTCCATTAACTCATGGGAAAGACATTAATTGACATGATGGGTTCTAGTTACTCTTTGTCTGTGTAAGAACAAACTGGCAGTAATTTATCCAAGTAGAGGTGATGGTGGTGGTTTTAGGCTAGACACAATAATGCTTTCTTCCCAGTGCAGGCTCTGGCACTAGTGGGCTTAGCAACACTAGACAGAGCTGCAGATTACAGGGTTGCACCAGGGGAGGTTTAGAGTGGATTTCAGGAAAAAATTTCTTCACTGAAAGGGTTGTTTGGCATTGGCCCAGGCTGCTCAGGGAGGTGGTGGAGTCAGCATACCTGGAGGGGTTTAAGAAACATATAGATGTGGCACTTAGAGACCTGTTTTAGTGACATGGGGCTGATAGGTAGATGGTTGAACTTGATGATCTTAGAGGTCTTTTCCAACCTTAATGATTCTCTGATTCTGTGTGATCAGTTTTGTAGTGTGTTTAGTAGGAGATGCAGGCTTGAATATTTTTCCTGCTTTTGTCAACATGATCATTTCCATGCTGTACTTTGTACTCTATTTCCACATGCTTTCATGTCTTGAGAGTATCATGTCCTTTCTACCTTGCCTTTCTCTTGTCTGTTTCTCCCATTGCTGTTTATTAAATGAGTGTTTGTCACAGTATCATACATAAGACAATTCTCCCTTCAATGGAAAGTTGTCTGAAAGAGGTCAGGAGGAAAGGAGCTCACCCGAACTTTGCCAGGATGGAGTGGATAGAAGTATTTTCTTATCTATAAAACTTCAGGCTCCCAGCTTTCTGCCAGAGGGCAAAAATACTTACGCAGAGACAATGTGACCCTACACAGCCCTTTAGATCTTTGGCTTACCAAGCAGCATATTTGACCCCATATGTCATGGCTTTCCACTGCCTTTGGGAGCTGTTCTGAAATGGAGTGCTTTGTGTTGGGAAGGATCTATGGAAAAACAAGTGCCATGGTGGCACACATACCAGAGCTCACCTGCTTTCTAATGGGTAATCACTAGAGTATCTTGAGACCTTGAAAGCAACTGAGTTACAATGAAGATTGAGGCACGCAGAGCAGAATGGATGGCAGAAATAGAGGCAGAGCTTGCCTTTCCCTTGTGAACAAAGGAACTGATGCTGACTTCCACCAGGAAGATGGGAAATTCTGGTCCTACAGAGTGTGCCTGCTCCTCAGTGGGTAAAGCTGTTGTCACTTGTGGCTAACCAGCACAGCAATTGGGATTTCTGTTGGAAAAAAAAGCATCAAGGGACTATATTAAGGAAGAAATATTATTTGATTTAAAAGTAGGTGTCAGATGATGGACTAGGAGAGCTGTGGTTATCTGCTGCTTTGCTAGGGACTAGAAACTGAGCCTCTGGAGTGCAATGTTTGTCTAATGCAGGTACTTGATAAGAAAATCCTCATGGATTCTCCTGTTTGGTACTGAAAGAGTTAAGAGGAACCTCTTCATTTCTGCTCAGCCTAGCAGCATCTAGTTCAAAAGATAAAAGCACCCCTCAGCATGAACAGGCTGCAAAATGTGTTTGAAAATAAATTCTTTAATGCCAATTGTCATGATGAATTTATTTCCAAATACCTTTTGCAGTTTGCTCATGCTGAGAAGTCCTTTTTTATCTTGCTAACTTCCAGACTTGGGACTGAACAAAAAAAGGTAGCTTTCCTTTTAAATATAGTGGAAAATATTGGCACAAGATTCTATCTGTCACAAATTATAATAAATATATGCATTTCTCATCAAACCCAAACTCCCCAAGGATTCTCAGACAAACAGACCATGCTTCTGCATTTGCTTCAGTGACACTTTTACACTTGCTCATGTGCACATAAAATACAGTTTAAAACTGGTTATAAGGCTGATCCTTTAGGTAACAGGATCGTTTAGGTTCAAACTTGGCAGTCCTGGCTCCATCTGTTATGATTTGTTAGCAACCTCTCAATTAGGAGTTAAGTACCATAGCTTGCATTCAGAGGTGGAGTGTAGTTTGTGTGTTTCCCTGACTTCTACCCTTTTTTGGCCACTATCAATCCTGTCTGTGCTGGAAAATGAGGAATCCCTTTTTTTTTTTCCTTCTACAGAATTATCAGGGGAAATGCTAAACTCCAGATATTTTCAACAAATTTGCAGAACAAGTGAATATTGAAGCAAAACTTATGCATAGCATTTGCTTCTGGAGGCTCACAGCCTGGCAGTTTTCCCTTCACTTCCATGAAGTCAGGTTTGTCACTGAAATGTTTAATCAGATGAACTCTTGAGGTTTTATTTATTTATTTATTTGTATTCCCTTGCAGCACCACAGGAAAACTTCCTTTCTGAACTCAGGTTTGTTCTTTTTGGTCCAAAACATATATACTCTTTGCAGAGCTAAAAGTTATGAGATGTCAGAATTTATCCTTGCAACTTTACTTTTACTCCTGATTGAGGGATGCCACCCTCATTTATCACACAATGGGATTAGGGGAATGAATAATAATTGTGATATTTGCAACCTATTTGAAATGTGTTTAATTTGTTGCAGCAGCTGGCAGGAACATGAGAAAGACAAAGGTAGGGCTCTGGGGCTGTAGATACAGATGGTGGTAGATGCTGCTTGATGGCTTGGCATGTGTCCTTTGATGATGCTAGGTATATAGGGCATAAAATGGCTACTGATAAGGGTTGGTATAGGAAAGTACAACAGAAAAAATGGAGAAAGTTAGTGTTAGAAAGACAATTCAGGGGTGAGTGCTCACCAGGGGGCAGGTGTGGGGATGGACATCACCACTAATAGCTGTGGGGAAGTAGAAGGAGATGGGAAGAGATTAGGAAGGAAGAACAGCTCGTCCCCTGGCACATGCTCTCACAGCTAATTGGAACCGTGCAAGGAATAAGGGACACCTCACCAACTCTTGCAGCTAATAAGGTCTTTTTGCCAGCCTGAAGATTTTGGCTAGTAAAGCCCTTATACTGTATTCTTGAATCAGGTTTTAATGGGTGTGACAAAATGGAGCTCCTGCACTTTTCTTAGGAATAATGATGCTAAAACCCTCAGAGTCATAATAATCTAATATATATGGTGTGGAATTTTCCCATGTTAGTGCCCTAGCCATTTGTACAGGATAGCAGGAGGAAAGCAGCACAACAGCTTCCAAGAGAGGTGATGTGGGGATAGGTATTGGTTTTGAAAACTTTGTTTCATGTCACAAACTCAATTTGGTCAGAAGTCTGAGTTATCAGCAGAGGGGACAACTGAATATTAAGAATTGCCTTTATGATCTAATTTCTTTATTTGCAGCACTGGAGCAAGAAAACAGTAAGGCTTTTTATTTGTTTAATTATTATCTCAGAATCAAGAGTCATATTCTGATAACACTGGTAAAATTTGTGTGATCATGGCAAAGCTAAGTAATGGGAATTTAATACACAATAGCAATACAAGAAACATACAACACACGCACACAACCCTACAGGGTAATTCCTTCCAGAGTTATTCCTGTCCAGTTCAACAGAAGGGGAGAAAAACAAGTCAGCAACATCTTTATTAATAGTGATGACATTAGTTAGAGGTTAGGAACTTGGCTTTATATAGTTCTAGGCTGTCTTTTTTCCTAGTGCTGGAAATTAATTTCTGAACATTAATTTCTGTGGAAGCTTGAAGTAGCTCTGTTCCAGTGGATGCTTTTTTTATGACCCCTTCTGTGACTGTGGCCTCAATTTCGGAGCTGTGCCTCTCTGGAGAGTGCTGAGCTTGTTCCTAGGAAGCCTGTGCTCTGTTCCTGGCTTTCCATCCAGGCTGCTGCTTGGCATTAGGCAGCTCACTTTCCTTCTGTTTTTCCTCATTCCCTTTACATTTCTCATCTCTTTGAATGACAAACCTGTTGGGATAAGCACTCTTTCTTTTGATGTGGCCGAAGGCAGGGAGGCATCTGGTGTAACTTGGGGCTTTTTGAGTTGCTCGCTGCCAAAGTGAGGTCTGAGGGCTACAGGTGGATCTGGGAGCTAGCTGTAAATGGTCTGTGGATCTTGTAGGCTGCTGACAAGGATTGCTACTTGCTAATCTGTAGGGAAAAAAAAGCCAGGGAGTAGTTCTAGGTGAATGCTGTCTTGTGGGCAGTAGCAACATTAGATCACACAGAATCATTAAGGTTGAAAGAGACCTCTTAAGATCATCAAGTCCAATCATCTACCTGCCACTTAACATACCTCTAAACCCTGTCCCTAATTAGAACGTCTATATGTTTCTTAAACACCTCCAGGGATGGTGACTCCACCGCCTCCCTGGGCAGCCTGGGCCAATGCCTGACAACCCTTTCAGTGAAGGAATTCCTCCTGACATCCAATCTAAACCTCCCCTGGTGCAACTTGAGGCCATTTCCTCTTGTTTTCTCTCTGGTAACCCTGGAGAAGAAACCTACCCCCATCCTACTCCAGCCTCCTTTAAAGTAGTTGTAGAGAGATAAGGTCTCCCCTGAGCTTCCTCCTCCTCAGACTAAACAACCTCAGTTCCCTCAGCTGCTGCTTATAAGACTTAATCTGGACCCCTCAGTTTGCACTGGGGTATTAAACTCTTGCTGTATTAGAGGCAAATCTTCACTGCAGCAGGTTTCTGCCTGAAAAGGTTAGTCTCTCTAAGAAATGTAAATGACTGAGCTGCAGTCTGGGTTTCTAGCAGCCCCACCTGACGTGCAGGAAGTGTCTGTTTTCAGCAAGAATTCCTAGGAGGGAGGAAATTCCCCACAGATTAGGGAGGATTTTTCATGTAAAGCTGTTTTGATTTGTGTAAGGGGCTAATTTTTCTTGTTCCTGGAGAACTTCCAGCCAAAGAGATAATTTTCTTTTTGAGCTGTTTAACTTGAAGGTGTTCTTGTCCAGAGGCAGAGTTCCCAGGAATTGTCACAACCAGGGCTGTTTCTTAAAGTTATACTTATTCAAAACTTAATTATATTTAAAAAGCAAGAAAAACAGAGAATCATAAGATAGAGTAAGCCCCCACCCTCGTGCCTGGGACTTCCATTAACTTAGATATGCAAATTAAAAGCTAAAAAATTAGTGGTAGCTTGTGTTCTCCCTAGTAGGCTTGTGGGGCAGATCCCTGCCATGTGTGGGGCAGAAGGACTGCTGGTCTTTGAGAGCACTTAACCCATCAGGGAGAGAGACTTATTCTGGTTGAAAACACCCTTCCCTAGGAAAAATAAACCAGTTTGGACTTTGGGCAATACTTTTCAATCCAAATCCAGAAGAGGGAGCCCTCCATCAAAGTAAGGCTCTGAACTGGCCTGAAACCAAATCTCACAGAAGTTTCCACTTTCTCTTCCACCTGCTTATAAATCACTGGGTGGAATTTCTTGCCTGTCTGCCTATCCTTTAAAGACTAACAGCTCAGAGTTTCTAGCTTTAAACAATATCATTCAATAGTTGACATGCATCTGTGAGAGTTTTTTCATGTGGAGCTCAGTCCCTACAAAAGGACTTCCAAAACATCTTTTTTCCCATGCTCGGTATTATCATACAGCAGTCCTGATTTTCACTCACAGCCAAATCCTCCTGTGCTTTTAGGAAGCCTGCAGCTATCAACCTTATTCTTGCTAGGCTGAAGCCAGTAAAGTTTGCTGTTGTATTTGATGGCAGAAGGAGCAGAGCCTTCAGTGTAACAGGCTAAGTTTGTTCAGGCATCTCCCTCAGATCCACATAGTGAATAATTAGCTCTAAACAAGACCAGTCTGTAGTATATTAAGGCCAAATAACCTTTTTGGGTACTGTGTATGCTATTTATACTGTCTTCTGTGCTTACTTTTTAACCTATCCATAATTGCCCCAAATATCTAGTTGCTCTAATTGCATAGGTTCCCAGCTGATGAGATTTTGGCACTTGCCTGAAATTCATTTACACATCTCTGGAGTTTACTGCTAGTCCTATCACCCTGGGTATACTGGACAAGGCAGAGTAGGGTGAGCTTCAAATCTCTGCTAACCACTTAAGAATCCTCTGTCATGTCTTTACTTTTTTCTTTGCTACCACAGAAATACCAGGGTTAATCTGCCTTTTAGTTGCTTTTTCACTTGAGAGAAATCTCAGATTTTGGATATGGGTTTCATATGCTTCTTAGTAATTTCTCATTAACAAAAATCACCAGCCAAAACTAAGGCAAACTGGTCTTCAGTTTCTGATCTAAAATGTCTCTTGTGTCCTTTCTGATCCTCTCCACTGCCTTTTTTTCTTTAAACATACAGATACAGCTGAGAATGGCTCCAGGGTTTGTATAATTCTCCCACATTACTACAGCACTCCTTCAGGCTCAGCTCCAGTGTTACTCCAAGACTTGAGTTTTGCTTAGGACGTAAATAAATACCTTTAGCTTCCTGGAATGCTGCTGAGAGAAGTTGTAACAGGGATGCTGGCTGATTTGAAAAAGCAGCAGCAAGAGATGCATTGTATTAGGCAGGAGCAAAAAGATCCATGACTGTGGATTCGGTGGCTAAACTCTTTCTTTGAAACCCTGGGTGACTTTGCCTCTTTTTTACTCTTCTTTTTTTCTCATTTCTCTTCTCTGTTTCCCTCTTTTCTCCTTCTCTGGTTTTATGGGTTTGAGCAAAGCAGTCAGCTTTTCATATACCTTCCCAGGACTGTTACTCTAGTAATCTGGACTATTCCTCATCTTAATTTGTCCCTTGATGTACAGTTGGATTAATATAGCCTAACAGTGAGTAGTCACAACTGTGAATTTATTGAGCTAGCATACATTATATGGAAAAGTCTAATTAAAAAAAGGAAAGAATAGGTTAGGTTCTTGGAAATTAAGCTTTCAATATATTTGTTACCCTGTATAATACCAGTGAGGTGAATAGTAGCTGCCAGTGTTTTGTGCTTATACACGGTGGCTTGTTTGTGCTGTCTTGAACAAGACAGTGATGTAAACACATTTAGAGCACAGTGTATGTGTTTCCTTGAGGTTTTTCCATTTCAGAAAAGTATTTGGAGTATATTTTGAGGAGGGCAGGCACTGTGACTAATTGGGTAACTTGTGGCCATCCCGAGTTCTGTATCAATGGGCAGAACCCTTTACTTCCTTTCCTCTCACCCTACCAAAACACAAGGTTATTCAAATTGCCTTCCCCTTGGGGTGTGAGTGCTGGAAAGTGAGATCAGGCTGTCAGATTTCTTTCTCTTGGGAGGTGAAAGTGTGTTGGTAAGGTAGATACTGTGCTACCTGCTGGAGGGAGAGTTTGAATGAGAATACCAGCACCCTGAACCTCTGTCCCTGTGGGGTATGTTTGCTGCCAGCCAGGAGGCAGATGGGCAGTGGGCAAAGCCAGCCCATAAGCAGTGCTCTGCCTTCCAGGCCAGAAAGGCTACAGATTCAGTATTTTCACTCTGGCATTTGGTGTTTGTTTTTTGTTTGGTTTTTTTTTTAATAAAACAGTGTAATTTAAAAAAAAAATCCTCTATCAAATCAGTTCTATAACAGAGCTCATGGGCTGACTGCAGTTAATGCCCTTAAAATAACCCAGTAATAAATAAATAAAATAATAAATAAATAAGAAGTCTCCTACTGCCCAATAGAGAACCAGTTAACTTCCTTTTATGAAACTGTAGGTCTTTTATTAGGCTACAAAACTTTTTCAAACAAATGAGAACCAAATGTGTAAAGGGAAAAAAAAAAGTTTGTTTGTCTTTAAACTCATACTAGAATAGCCTAAGCCAGAGGGCTCTTCAAGCAAAGCTCTGCCTCAGTCTCTCCTACCCGGCTGGTTTGTGCTTTTGAGAGTGAATACAGGGCTCAGCTATTGAGTAAAGCTCTGCATCCTGCAGTTAGATAGAGGATCTCTACAGTAACTGCACCAGGGAGATTAAGAAGCCATTCAGGGTGGAACTATTCAGAGCAGAAAACCCTGAGATATGCAAAGCATTATGCAACTTAGATTGGCACACGTTGTGTTCTCCAGCCCCCAAAGAGTTGCTATTGTGGAGGCAGGCTATTTTAGTATTCACATGCAAAAGCTTTCAGCACCTCCTGAACCTATGCCCTGTCTTGTAACCTTATTCATTCTAGCACTAAACAGACATGATGCCAAAACCCAGCCCTGCTAGAAATGAGTGCATCTCCCGTTGAGATCAAGAAGAATTGCACTTGCCTACACCAGGGCTGAGTATTTGCCTGTAAATTATAAACAGTTCTGCTGGGGATGGAAAATAGATTAACCTTCTGTGAGCATAAAACTTTAGTGTGTCATCTGTAGGATGTGATTGCTTTGTAACTGGGGAACAATTACATTTCAAGTGGGAAATGTTTTCGTACCAGATCTTTGTGTACTGCCTGAACATGCTCATGTCTTGGCCTCAGTGAAAGCAGTTCATGTGTAAGGATCATGGTCTGGGCACTCAGATCTTGAGTTCTGATAAAAGCCTTGTAAAGCCTAAAGGCCAGGCTGTTTTGGCTAAAAAAGAGCAGTAAATAAGACTGCAGTGAGACATGTTGTTACATGGAGCAGGCCTTAATAAGCAAAATGCATGGCTTGTTTTATTTTGTGTATTGGTGAGTCCTGTCTGGTGAGTTACTGAGTTTTCTCATTAAATACTACCTCAAAGATTAAATCCCTTCTTGTATATTTACCTGACTGTACAAGTAGTACCTGATGCCAAGAGCCATTAAGATATGTAGGTTGTCATACCTCCCTGTGAAATGAGGGAGGATCAGGCTTCTAATTGTTCTTGGTACCTTTGGACTACTTGGAGGGTGACTAGCCAAATGAGTCTAGGATGTGGAAATTGCAGAGAAAACCATCTCATTCATTACAGATATTGGGCAAGAGTCACACAGTATGAGAAAGGTGCACAGAAACTTTTTTGAGGGTATTTGTTGGCTCCCATTATACTCTATGTGTAAACAAACTTTGTGAGGTCGATGGCAAAAGCAAGTTGAAACACAGAAGGTAAGGTTCTCTATCTTCAAAATGAAAGTTAGTGAACATGATACTGTATTTGAGGAAAAAAATTTGTGATCTTGCAGTTAAATGGTATAGAACAATGCATATCTTTAAGAGGTTGCACACAGATTCATAATTCCAAGTGTTTTCTGAATATTAAGTGTTTATATTAAGTGTTTAATTGTGTACTCTCTCCATGCAGTGGCTTCTTAAAAGAGTATTAGATTATGTATTCCACCTAATTTTCGATGGAATGATATATGACATTTGGTCAAATGCCCTGTGCTCTCAGGATAAATTAGGAAGTGCTTAAATGTATTTCATTGCACATTACACTTCATCTTCAGGTAAAAAATGTGTTTTGTCAAAATATTGATTTGTATTATCAGGGCATGTTGTATAGAATCCAAGAGTGAATTTCATTTTGGGGAACTGTGTAATTTGTCTACCCATTCCCAGGAAAAGGACATCAACTCCATATGAGCAAGTATGTTGGTGAAATGAATTTTAATCATGTTTATCATCCTTCCAGATAGACTGTACAATGGGATTTGATAAATTTCACTCTCCAGACCTTAGTCTGATTGCTGATGGGATAGGAATGTTACAATGTCCCAGTGGCATTGAGCTGGGTTCCTGCTCTTAATAGGATGCTGATAATATAGACACTAGTAATTTATCTGTTACTTAAGAAAAATTCAATCTGATTCCAAGAAAGGAGGAAAATCAAAGGAATGAATATAGGTGAGAATTAATGTAGACATAGCCTGCAGTAATATAGTTGGTGTCTAGAGGGTTTAAGGACTAAATGCAAGTATTTGAGGGATTGTTTTTTACTTTCAATCTTGGGGTTGAAACTTGAGAGCCATGAAACATGGAGTCTTTTTTTTTTTTCCCCTTTGACTTTCCTACAGCTTTTCTACATAACCTTGGCAAAGTTGGATGATGCTGATTAGATATAAGTAGAAATTTCTTTACTGAAAGGATTGTTAAGTCTTGGCCTAGGCTGCCCAGGGAGGTGGTGGAGTCACCATCACTGGAGGTGTTTAAGAAACATTTTGATGCTCTTCTTAAGGACATGGTTTAGTGACATGTTAAGTGGCAGATAGATGATTGGACTTGATGATCTTAGAGGTCTCTTCCGGCCTTAATGATTGTGTGATTCTATGCTTGAGTCTGCTGAGACTCTCAAGAGCAAGGGCTTGGCTTTTCTTGTGGATTACACAGCAGAGGGCAACATCACTCACACACACAAATTACCTGTAAGCTACTCAATCCAAAACTTGCCAAAGGCAAGAGGAATCTTTTCTTTGGCCTTTCTAGGCCACTCTGTATGGTATTCCCTTTATTTCAATATTAGCCTTGAAATGAAATAGTAGTGTTAGCACTCCCATGGTACTGGTGGCAGCTAGCCTTAGGAAAAAAAGCCTTCCACTGCTGGCCAGAAACACAGGAGCAATTTTGATTTTGTTAGAGGGTGATGCAGTGCTGTGACTCTGTGTTGCTTTGAGTGTTGCATGGGTTTGGGTGATTTTTCTCTCTTGTCTTTTGATCTGATATGTGACCCAGGGATGTTTGTGGTACCTGTCACAAGACCTAGAGAAGACAGTGGTTACTGACCTCATGGGAATAAATTTTCTTTCCCTGTCATGGTGTCAGGACTGTGCCTGAGCTTTCTTCTGAAGCCAAATGCTGTAAGGGTCCTGGCCCCAGCCAGCTTCTACTCTCACTCTGCCCAGGAGTCCTGTTTCAGCTCAGGGCTTGGCACTCAGTCTTTGCCTGAGCTATGCTGTGGTCACAGCTATCTCTGACCCTGCCTTCTAGACAAACCTATGTCATACTCCTGTCTGCAGTCCTATCTCTTGCCCATTTCTCCTGAATAGACCTTGGAACTGGCTGATTATCATAGAATGGTTTGGGTTGGAAGGGTCCTTTAAAGGTCATCTACTCCAACCCCCCTGCAGTAAGTAGGGACATCTGTAGATCAGGTTGCTCAGAGCCATGTCCAACCAGATCTGGAATGTTTCCAGGGATGGGACTTGTACCACTTCTCTGGGCAACCTGTGCCAGGGTTTCACCACCCTCAGTGTAAAATGCCTTCAGAGTAAGGTTTCTCACAAAGTGGATTAATTAACGGAATATATATATATATAACTACTCAGTACAATATTATTACTGTAATACTATTATTTAATAGTATACAATATTATTTCTATATTAATTAATATATAAATAATATTTTAGGAAAATGAATCATCAATGAATATATCAGTGAAGAAATAAGTAACAGCTTCTTGCTTTATAGGATAAGGTTTAGACAGAGACTCTAGCTAACGCACTGTAAGGTTAAAGCTGTACAAGTGGTTTATACTCGTGAAAGATTCTTGAAAGATAGTTAATACAGTAGTATTAACTAATACTACTAATTAATATTACTATTTTACAGGAAGATAAGTATATTTTGTCCACTAGATTTAATTGTCAAAGATATTTTTCGAGGAACTTAGCCCTTGCCACTACCAATAAATAAGGCAGCTGCAATTGTTCTCTACCCATGACCTAAAGGAATGTTCAGCTTCTCAAAGGGTTATGGCTGGAACAGTGTGCAAAGCCATTCTGTAAATTGTAGGAGTGTTAGAAAGTAAATTGTTTGTTCCTGCCAGGCTGTGGAGAAGTTGTAAATATACCAGTGGTGAACAACTAAAAAAAATTATTTGGAATAAGTGGGGCTGTTTTCTGTTTCTAAAAGTTGTTGCTATCAAAAAAAGATATGGTGTGGATGCCACATGCTCCTCTATCAATTTTTTCTGTAGTTGACATCGATAAAACATCTAAGAGAAGTTTTCTGGTGATGATATCCTGACTGCAAACCAGCACAGCACCCAGCTGTGGGTAGCCCATGATCTCTAGGTCTGTAGAGTGAAAACTGGGCAGTAAACTATTTCTGCAAGTTTACACTGATTTTAACACTGGCATTATCAACTGCATCATATCTACTTGGTATTTCTGTGATATGCAGGACCTGTTGTGCTCAACTCTCCTAGTATCCAAGTCTGTCTGGTGTAACACAATTTTCCTTTGATCAATTGTGTCTGAATGAAAGCACCAGCTCCTCCTTCAGTATGTTTTAATAAACCACATATTTTTAATGATTTTTGGGCCTGTTCTTTGCTGTTTCCTTTGCCTTTTGGTTAGTTGAATGGGTCAATCTGTCCAGAAGAATCTGTCCCGTTTCATAAAGTCCTTAATCTTACAGCTTCTTTCTAGTTGGTATTTGACACTTCAAGTATTTCTGCCTACTGTTGTCTTCTCCTTGCAGTGCTGGAATGGTTCCCAAGCAGATCAGATGAATACTGCTGCTCTTTTAGTCTCTGTCCAGCACTCCTAACGTTGTCTATTGTCTGAAGCACATAAAGTGCCAGAATGCTAATACACATTGTCAAGAGCCATTGTTCCACTACTCAAAAATAGACTCTGATATGCCATTCAAGCTTGCCATAGCATAAAGCTTGGGGCAGAGATAAACAGAGATCCTCATCTAAGACACTGAGAGGAAAAGAAAGAAAAAAACCAACACATTTAGGAAGAAAAAAAAAGTGGCAGATCCTGAGGCAGCTCAAATAGTGTTTGAGATGGAGATAGATTTTTATCAGTGCAGTAAAAGAAGTTAGTGTTAAAATTCATCTGTGAAGAAGCAAATTATTTATTCTAACACTTATTAGGCTTTTAATGAATTTTGAATAAATATACTTGATTTTTTTTTTTTCAAGTAGGCTAGGAAGATTCAAAGATGTGGAAGCAAACTGTCCACAGAGCTGGGCAATATTTCCAGCAGGATGCCAGTTATATTAATTATGAAGTTGTTAGTGATGTTTTGCAACTAACACTTCTGTGGTTCCTGTAGCCAGTTCTGTAAATCATTCATAACATGCAGATAAAATGGACAGTTTATTGGTATGTTTGATTGTCAATCAATTAATTGTAGCTCACATTAAAGCTGTTTCAAGCAGTTGACTACATCGAAGTTTTCCCTGATACAAAAAACAGGGTTTTGGAGGCATTAGATATTTCTGAATCAAAACTGGCATTTCTCAAATCCCTATTGTGTTTTTGGGCAAAATCCTTAGATCTGAAGAACTCCAGATTTTGGGTGTGTATGCAGCTGAAATTCTGTTCTGTATATATGTGACTTAAAGGATTATTTGTCCGTTTCCAGAATATTTCCCATCTGCTGCACAAAACTCCTGTGCTGTGAACCCTGTTAGAGATGATGTGTCAGTGAAGATACTAATTCAATCAATTTACCCAAAGGACTTCACCTTCAGGAAAGCATAGTTCTTGTAATTCTATTTCTTTTTATTTATTATTTAAATAAGAATATATTTCCTAGCTAGCACTTCCTAGCTAGCACTTCCTAGCTAGCATTATTGAATAAAGAAATTATATCTATTTACTATTTAATTTTATTTTGTTTCTTTCTTTCTAGTATTTTCAGACACTTCACACTTCATAGCCACTGAGAAATGCAGATTTTTTTGACAGCACATTGGCTAAAAGGTCCATAAATATAAACCAGGAGTGTGTCTAAATGCTGCTGGGCTCTTTACCTTTTTTTTTTTACATGACTCACATGTAACCCCAAAGAGGCTGCACGGTAGAAAGCAAGGTGTGGGCAGAAGAGCAAAGCTTTGTGTTCTCCTAAGCTGCACTGTGGATATTGTTCCTGAGCTCTCCTGTGCTTCCCTGCTCATTTTGCTGGAAAGCTGCACAGAGGAACAAACTCTTTCAAGTTTTGTCATGTTGTCATTGGGGTTTAGCCTTGAGCATGTAAAGCAGAATATGATTTGCAGCAGGGTGAGATGAGGAAATAGAATGGGGAGCCAGTAGGACATGAGGGCTGGGCTTAACTCCTCAGCCCTGTGGTGGAGGCTGTTGTGCAGCCAGGGCCTGAAGATGTACACAGATACAGGTGTATCCTCCTACCTTACTCAAGAAAAGGGTATTTTGTTCTCCAGTACTTTTCCTAAAGGATTTCTTTCCCAGCAGCACAGTTATGCAAAGATGAGGGAAAAATAATGTGGCATGGTTTGGGGCACAGCAGGAGCTTCAAAATACCTGTGTGCACATCTTCAGACCTCTCTGAAGGACTAGAGCCCTGCTGGGGGGGTGGGGGAATCTCTTCTAAAAATGCCCATAGAGAGGTAGTCATTGCTCATATTTGCTGCTAAAGCACCCTTGCATTTTGCATGAGGAGGACATTTACAAGGACTCAGAGGCAAGACATACAGGAGCAAATTGACACCCAAGAAAAGAGTAACTCTTGGGTTTTGAAGCTTGCAGAGGAACAAGTGTTAGATAAATGCCTATGACAAACAGAGCCTGTTTGATCTCTCTAAGAAGGTTTGACAAGTCAGACACACAGGAGCCATAAATTACCTGTAATGGCAAAAATTACATCAGTTATAGCCTTTTAAGCAGTTGTGCCTCATACAGCATCAATTCAGAGATAGTCATCTAAGGAGAACCAGTCTCTCTATACTATTTTTCTTTGTAATAAACTGCTACAAGAGTAAGCTGTCTTTGATTTTCATAAGATGTGATAAAAATCTAATGATTCTAGGCTGCATACTGTAAAACCTTGCAGATAACTGGCTCAGACTCTAACTGATAAACATACTGGGCTAGGAAAGCCATTTTTTAACTTTAAAAAAGAAATGGAAGTATGATTGAGATGTCATGGTGTGGGGGTACTGCATGGGGGAAGGATCCCATAATCAGTCATCAGCCCCTTTCAAAGGCAAGCTGTGCAGCTGGAGAGGGGTGGGGGCTTCCAAGAACTGCAGTGTGCTCTGCTTTTTGTACCCTGTGCCACCTTCAGAGGGTTTCTCTAGGAGAGTTGTCTTTGCTTTGGTGCTTGCTTCACCAGTTGTTAATGAAGGTGGGCTGGGAGACCTGCAGCAGATGCAGCAGCTAGCACCTGGTGCTATGCTGACCACTGGCACCTGTGGAGCTGGCTGGTGCAGAGCAGATCTGTGTATGCCAGCAGGGCCTGATAGCACAGGGCCTGTAGTCCAGACCTCTGCTGGGAGCTTTTTTTTCTTCCCTAATGGCAGAGCTTGATTTCCTCTGGAGCTCAGGAAGAGCATGTAGGAAAGACTATTTTCACGCTGTGCATGGGTTATGCTCAAGTGGCTGCTCTTGAGGCTGGAGAAAAGACTTCATGCCTGGGGGAGGAAGGTGGGATTTTATTTTTTTATCTCACCATCCAACTCTGTTTTAAGTGGCAGTAAATTACATTAATTTTCCCCAAGTCAAGTCTGCTTTGCCCATCTGTGATCTCCACCCACAAGCTTTTTCATCTTATTTTCTCCACCTGTTCTGCTGATGAGGGAAGAGTGAGGGAGTGGCTAGGTAGGTACCTGGCCAAGGTCAATCTACCACAGGTCTCAGCAGAGGAATGCAGCCACAGCTATGGAGCTGATACATCAGCCTGGTAAGTCAGGCACTGGGATTTGGCTTTGTATTTGTAGCTGCTGCGTGGGGCTGGCCAGGTCTGCTTTCAGGAAGGGGATACCACAGCAGTCTTTCCTTCCAAGTCTTTGCTTTGGGGTCAGAGTGAGGTGCTTTTGGAGTCCTGGTGAGTCAACAGCAGCCTGTTCTGTAATTTTGGCAGTAATTTTAGGCAGTCCCTGTGCACATCTCCTGCTTGTACAAACTCAGCTGGTTGCCTTGGCTGGGAGAGGAGGTGATTTGGCAGTCAGAGTGCTGAAGATGAACTGATTTTGGTGCTGGTGCCAGGCAGCTTTGCAGTCCCAGCAGAGAAGGGCTGCTGGTGTGGCTTGGAGCATCTTCTTTTAGCTCAATGATAATTTTAATTCACTTTTGATTACTGCTTTGTTACTTCAGTCCTAAAGGCCAAAATTCTTGTGAGGCTGCTTTCCCAGAAACTTCCCCAGTGAGCTGAATCACACTAGGGAAAGCTGCTGCATCTTGTGGGTTTTTTGGGTGGTTTTTTTTGTTTGTTTGTTTTCCCCTGAAAATAATTTGTTTATATGGTAAGGAAAGTTCTGTTTATACTGTCTTTTTGGGTAGAAAGGAAGGGAAACACACTCTGGTTCTAAGAACTGTCATTTCTGTCTCTCTGCTGTCTTCTGCCAGTGTGCTAATCACATCTCCCAGAAAGAAGCTTGTGCTGCTGGCAGGATGCAGGCTGGCCCCTGGGGACGTCTCTGCTCCCCAGGTTTTGGGTGCTAATGGCCTCAGTGATACCACAGTCCCCAGAGAGGTGCTGGCCTTCAGTGTGGCCCTGTCTTGGGCCCAGCTGCTGGCAGGGAGCTGTGAGGGCCTCTGTGAGGCAAGGCCAGAGCAGGGCCTGTCCTGAGGAGGACACAGGCAGTTCCAGTGGCTCCATCTCAGGCTTAGGTAGGTGCTTTGGGGATAGCACAGCTAAAAAAGGGCAGGATGGGGCCTGGCAGTAAAGGAGTGAGGGAAACAGTGTGAGGAAGAGCTCTTTGAGCCCCAACTCTGGGCGGGAGGAGTGGTTCTAGGTGTGTGTTGTGTCGCCCCCAAGAGGCAATTCCTCTGGCAAGTTCCCGCCAAGCAGGTGGCTCACTGCTGAGGTACCTGTGGTCTACAGAGAGCCCGTGTCAGACCAGTTGTCCACCCTGCAGCCCACGGAGGACCATGGTGGAGAAGATATCCACACTGCAGCCACTAGAACACCCCCCAAATGCCAACAGAGCTGGATGAGCCCTGAAGGAAGTTGCAGCCTTTGGAGAGGGGCCCACTCAGGAGCAGGCTCCTAGCAGGAGCTGCATGCTGCCTGTGGGGTACCCACAGTAGGAGCAGTTTATTCCTGAAGGATTGTACCCCCTGGAGAGGACCTTATTGCTATAGCAGGGGAACAACCTGAGAAGGAAGGAGAGGCAAAGAGGAGCTGGTATAGCCTGACTGCAGCCCCTCATTCCCCATCCCACTGCAGGCCTCAGGGGTGAAGAGGTAGAGGAATTGGGAGTGAAGGTGAGCCTGAGAAAAAGGAGGATGTGGGAGGACAGTGGAATTTTAATTTTTATTTCATCATCCAACTCTATTTTAATTGGCAAAAAAGTCATTAATTTTCCCCAAGTCAAGTCTCCTTTGCCTGTGATCTCCACCCACAAGCTTTATTTTCTCCTCCTGTTCCGTTGATTAGGGAATAAAACACCTTGAGTTTGTTGTGTTTGTTATGCTAAAAAGCAAGAGGAGAAATAAGGCAGGAATCAAAGGTGCAGGTAGTTTTGTGCACTGAATCAGACCATTTGAAAACTTAAGTAAGTTTTATCTGCATCTTAGGCTGTGGTCAGTCAGGGATTGAGGAGAAGAGAAAACCCCCTGAGTATTAAAGTTGTGGTGTTGTGGCCTCCACTGCACATAGAAACATCAGTCACATTTGCTCATACCTGAGCTAGTTGTTGATTAGGAGAGCAGGATAAATGATTGACTTCATTGTAGCTGGGAAAGGAGGTGGTCTCTGCAGTGGATGTTAATTTCTCTATGTCACTTGTGAAAGGTATGAAAAGAGACCTCCTATTGAACACAGTGAATCCGATGCTTTCCTATACATACGGGGCCAGTAGCTTGATCAGACTGTCCCATGCTTGAAAGGATCTTCTGAGCTGTGGGGCAGGTGAAATGAACATATTTCTGCCCTGGGCCCTCATTATTCCAACTTCTTCTGGTACAAAGGAAATCAAGAAGAGATGAATCTCAGGTCACTTTCTGTGGATACATACAGCTGAACAACATGAAGGTGATGAGACTCAGCTTTCTGGGAAGGTTCAAACATAGCTTCTGGTTTGAAGTCCAATGTGTAACATCTTTTTTCTTTAGCATTTCATTTGACTGTGATCAGGCCATGAAAGAGATGAGAACACACTTCTTCAATGTGCAACAGAATGTATAAGGATATCTTACTTTTGGTGAGTTTCTTCTTGAAGAAATAATGTCATAACCAAAGCACATATCTTTCTGTCTCTTCACAGAAACTTTTAGGATCTCTGGGCAGCTTCTTTTAGAGTTGGAAGAGCAGCAGAAGTCTTTAAAGCTCTGAAAAAATTAATGAAAGAAACCTGTAGAGAAGGGAGAGTCACCAAATGCTGAAGGGAAGATGGAATTCAGCTGCTATGTATGCCACGTGGTAAGTACCTGTGGGTGTCCTGCACGGCTACTTGGAGAGCAGTGAGGTACAGGTGAGCCCAAGTGGATCCTCCCTCTTGCCAACAGTGGTGAGTGGAGTTTGGGAGAAGGCACAGGTCTCTAGAAAGCAAAGCTTTGTTGCTCCTGCTTCTATGAAAATTCTTAAATTTTTCCCAGGGCCTCAGAAAATGACTATTTATTTATATTTCTAGCAACAGGCATTTCACTGCAGTTTGCAGATGGCAAGGGTCAGGGTTCTGTTATATTCCATGTGTCTGCCCTTAATTCTTTTATTTTGATCTTACTCTAACTTGCAGTAGAAGCCTCTGTATTTGCTGATACAAATAGATGCAAGGGTTCATCTTTAGCATAAATATCACTTATTTTCTTAGCAATAATAAAGGCATCAAATATTTGGCTGGGTTTTTTTTTTCTTTTTTTTTTTTGAGTTATCAGAAAACTGAACTCTTGCTACCCCAGAAATTTGAGCCTAGGGAGTTCAGTGGTTAGTATATGACTACTCTAAGGGAACAAAAGGTACCTTTCCAATTAAAGTTAATAGAGGGATAACTTCAGACACACAAAAGGAAAAAAAGACACCTGTAAGTCATGGGGAGTTCAAAAGGAAAGAATTAAGGTAGGCACACAAAGCATCATGGGAAGTGCTATTCAAGCTACCGTGTCAAAAAGGCTGATTAACAGCAGTTCCAAGTCTACCTGATCACCAGGGAGTCTTCCTGATAAAAATTATTTCCCCTCCAGAGAGAAGAATCTCCCTGAACTGAACAAATGTGTCACTTTTGAATAAGGATTCATGAAAAGGCAGAAAAGAAGAAAAAAAGAAGAATAAAGGTAGGCATTCACCAAAAGATGTGACATTTTTTAAGTTGTAACTGTTGATCAGTCTTTAAGTTCTGAATGAAACTGCAAGTCATGTGTTGGTGAGCGAGATTCAGATCATTAGCTTTGCATTTCCTCTTTTTTGTTTAGAAGTGGCTGTTTGCAAAAAAAAAAATTCTCTTGGAATTGCAATCAAGGAAATCTAATAGCTTTGTCTGCTGTGTTGCTTAGACCTTCCAGGCTGTAAGGTTTGTCAGCAGAGATCTTTAAAGATATTGAGTAAATCTGGAGCTATGATGTGAAATTTGGTGGTCTGTGTGTATAGAAGTCAAACTAGATGAGTGTAATGGTAAATCCTAGACATAAAATCACATTGTGTCAGGTCACTAATGAATTTTGATTATATTTTAGTTCAGTAGGATGTTTTCAACACTTCAAACTGTACAAAGAGAGACATTAAAAAATGCTGTTGGAATGTCTTTTTGTGAGCTTGATGTTCTATAAATGCCAAAATTTCCTTTATTTGCCCTTAATCTGTTGCTTGACCTTTCATAACTGTATATTTACATGATAATTTGGAGGAATTTCCCTTTGTGTTCCCTCTTTGTGTTTGAATAACTCAGTTGTCTTCACACCCATAGTTTGTTCCTCCATTTGTGGTGGTGTGGAGTGGGTTAGAGAACAGGAGGGCCACAGGTTGGGCCAATTGAGGTCTGTTCTGCAGGATGGTGTTTAACAGGATTACAGTGTGTTTGAGCTGCTTTCTCTGGGCTACCACAATAGATGTGTTTTAGGTGTGGCCAATAAACTGATGAAATGATGGAAAAGTTTTGTAAGGAATGCAATAGGCTTTGTTGGACTGCAGCAGGCAACTTGAGATACAGCAGGGATGAAACAAACAGGAGCAAGTGGGTTTGTTGGCTGCAGCTACACAGCAGAAGGTGAGCAAGTCCAGGCTGTGCTATCTGGGCAAAAGTGGGATGACTTTTTGAATTTTAGCCAAGTTGTGAGGAGTTTTGCTCAGTACCAGAAAGAAATTCATGCTACTTACCTAGAAAATGGAGGTAGAAAAGGAGTTTAGGTAGCAAATTGCTAAGGGATATTATGTCTTGTAAGGGGAAATGAAGATTTGGCCTAGGCTATAGTATGTATAAAATACTAACTGAGATATACTTCAGAGATTTCCCTCTGTCTGTTTGGCTCAGCATTTTCACAACCAGTTGCTAGTGAGTTTCATATAACATTTATGATTTTTTATGAAATACTAGTTGATGTTATTCTATTTGTTTTTTTTCTAGATTAGTTATTTCTTCTGTTCTCATAGTTGGTTTTACTTGGAGTTTTTGATGTTATGTGGTGCTATTACAAGAATTTAAATGTTAGAGTGGGCTTTTGCTTTCTTATTTTCTGACTGCTTGTTCTTAACACCTTGGGGAGCTGTAGACTATGGACTTTTTCATTTAATCTTTCAGCATCTTGTTTTTTATTCATAATAACGTTGTAAAAATGCAGATAAT
This sequence comes from Bucco capensis, assembly GCA_013396975.1. Lineage (NCBI taxonomy): Eukaryota > Metazoa > Chordata > Aves > Piciformes > Bucconidae > Bucco > Bucco capensis. The sequence continues at coordinate 31,085 of VWZO01003504.1, forward strand.
TATGTAATGAGCTATCTATATGTGGTACCAATTTCTCCTAAAAATGTTTGCATAGAGATATGTGCACCTCTTTATATGTGTAAATGTTATTTAATGATTTATATTTTATTGCATCACACATTATATTCTATGGAATAGTTCATTAAACCTAGGAAAACTGATGTGGAATTATAATATATTAATTAGTGTCTTAAAACAGATGCATATTGAGAGAAAATGAAAAAAAAAATATGCACTTGCTGTTGTCCCATCTAAATGAGTTAAGTCACAGAAAAGGAAGGCTCTTGTCATTTTCTTTTTCTGTAGAAGACTACCACCAGGAAAGCAATTTATATGCGCTAGACGTTAAACTTGTAGTCACTAGGCAAGTTACCTGAAAGGGAAAAAGAAGGAATGTTGGTTTTGTTCTGTTACTGTTTGTTTCCACTCTTGGTATTCATGTTTCTTTGACCAGGACTTGGTTATTCTTTGGGGAGGAATGAGAACCATCTCTTTGCAGTCAATGTGATTGCATTACCTTAGCAAGCTCTGCTGTGGTAAGAGCTTGGATGCATCTCTGAGCTCTCCAGTATTCAGCTAGAAAACTAGGGAGCCCCATAGCAGTCAAGGGACTCCTGGCTTATTTGTCTGCTCTTTATTTGGCAAAGCGCTGTAGAATGCTGCTGCTGTTGGCTTTCATGCAGAAGTCTCTCTGTCATTGTTCTAGTAAGCAGTTTTAAAACATGAGTATGTTTGGGGTATTCTGCTTTAAAGAAAGCATATTAAGTGCATCAGAGCTTTTTTGGTAGGTGAGCTGCCAGCATGCTTCAAATATAATTTATTGGTGTTGGTTTAACATCAGTAATTTCAGCACGTTGTAATATGTTTGACACCCATTTTATAAGGCACTGTATGGTGGCAATAGTTTCTGCTGAATGAAGAGTTTCTTGGTTACAATAGGGGGAGGTCAGGAAAAGGTAGATGAGCTGTGAAGAAAAAAATTGCTTTTGGTGGAGGCGAGAAGAAACTGTATCATTATTTGCTTTAACATGTCAGTGGTTTCCTCTCCCCCTGCAAATTTCTCTTCCACAAAAGTTGCTCAATTCAAGAATTTTGAGCAAATTCAGATTTTCTTTAATTTCTTCCTTAACAGATTTCATTTCTAATTTTTTTCTCTTGGGCTTCAAAATTAAAGATACTGTTTAACCTTCTATATGTTGCTTTAACAACATGACTCTGCCCCCTCCTGGGTGAGGGGATCCCCTCTCCTTGGACCTTTCTGGATTCATTTGTCTTCTCCTCCCAAAATATTTCAGAGTGGAGAGTTTGTTTTGCTAATAGAGACTAGGAAATGTTGGCCTGTTGAACTTAGCAATGCAAAACTAGAGAGAGTAGAGGATTTTTTTTGTCTTGTAATACATTATGGCAGAAAATAACTTTTAAAGCAGAAGGGGAATGTTGGCAGAGGAATGGAGGCTTATGAACTGGCTAGCAGTACATTTTGGTTGGGGTTAAGAAAGAAGTTCCTAACCATTAAAGCATCCAAGCTTTGAGCAGACACTCCATGGGAGCAGTCAGGGTGCAAAATAGAACAGAAGTGAAGATGAAGCTCTGTACATTTATAAAAGGGATTGTCTGTAACAAGGCTGCTCCTGAGAGCCAGGGATTAGACTTCCCTGAGCCAGGAGATCATCCTAGGCCTATGGCACTTAGGACCCACAGAGTTATATATTCATTTAAATTCTTTTTGTAGAGAAGCCACTTGCACTTGAGCCATTGTTTCAAAGAAATTGGCTGTTTGCATCTAGCAGGATGTGTTTGTAACTGTGGTTACCCTTTCAGGAGTAAATAAAGTTTCCATCCTTATCTTGATGTGAGGTCTGGAGGAGACACTTTTAAATCCTGTTGGCTCAGCTCAGCTAACTGAACTTGACTGAAACTCTGCTTTTCCAAAACTGAGGTGTGGGTGTTGAAATGATGCTGCTGCTGAGTGGGTCTGTGTGAGCTAATTGAGTCAGATGAATTGGTTAAATAAAGCAGTTTTATGTTCCTTACACACAATTTCAGCCCTTTGAATATTATCCATCTGAGGAGCTAAATAAAAACTACTGAAAAAATTCATGTTGGACAACAAACTGTATTTCAGAAAAGCCAAACCAAAACCTCTCATGATTTATAGATTCCTCTAAACCAAACTGCTGGATTTATCTATATAAGGCTCTAACTCCTCTTTAAAATCAAGGATTAATAGTGTTGACTTCACTGTTGAACAATTCTTTTGCAAGTGAAAGGAGATTGAGATGCAAGACAATTTCCAGTTCCTTCTATCAGAAGACCTAATGAAAGGAGAAAACAATAATAAAAGTCATAAAAAACTTCTCCTCCCATGTATGAATTTGGCATTTGATGGGATGCCAGTGTGCTGCAAGTGTTGACTGCTGTTCTTTAAAGCCTTATAAAGAAACAAAACCAACCAAAGACACCACAGACAATATTGCAGCAACAAAGTGTTTCTTGGATGTCAAACACCCTCCAGCCCACAGCTCTTTGATCTTGGGAGCAAACCGTAAAGAACAAATAAAGTAATTTTTCTGACATGCTAACATTTAACAGTGAGGTTGATGAACTTCTGGAAAACTAGCATAATGGGCATGCCTTTTCCATTTGTTAAATTGTTTTGACAGGGGCATATTTCATTTAAAGAGGCTGTTTTCTATTCCTTCCCTTTTTGGGCTCTGGAAAAAAAGAGAGGAACCAATAGAGGACTTCACAGCACAGAACTGCTCACCTTCTGCATGGGCCAAGTGGAAAAAAGATCACCAAAAATATCACTTCGATGCTTGATTTTTTTTGGGAGGGGCAGGGGAATATAGGAGAAAAGTGAGTGTAGACAGTATAGCTGGCTATTTGTGACTTCTGGCTCAATCTGCCTTTTCATTGAAAACCTCTGTTTCCATTAAACTTGCCAAAGAAAATGTAGGAAATATATTCATATGCACTGTAGTCATTAGGGATGGGGGCAGTGACTTAAAGTCTATCCAAATCCCTCTAGTGCTCTCTGTAACTAGACAGCAGTGTATCAGTGGACTCTACTGTGCTTGCTTGGTATTTCCCATCCACAAAACAGGTGCTGCTTTTACACTTTTCTGTGTTCTTCTACATTTCCTTAGGGACTGAAATTGGCAAAGTGGAGGGGGTTCCCTCCTGCTTTGCTAGTCCAGCTCCCATGACAGGATGTTACACTCACCCAAATTCTACTCTTCCAGGATCCTCTTTTCTCACTTTGAAGACTTAGGGCTTTGATCTGTTTGGTAGCCATGTAAACTTTTGGCTCAGGCTCTATTCACAGGTTATTCTGAGGTTTGTTCTGACAGTGTATCTTCATCTTTCTAGAGGTTAAATATCTTTTTTGGGCGGATAGCTTAACATGCTGGAGTAAGAGACTTGGAATCAGGAGTTCAAATTCTAACTAGATTTTACCCAAGCCTTTCAGTGAGGAGGTGCTGATTTATATGATCTCTGGTGGAAAAGAGCATATTCAGGGCTTGTCTGAATGGATGATAAAGGTCTCTGGGCATAAAAGTCTGAGTTTATTCCACCAGCTTGCTTGCAGTGCAGTGTCTGCTGTGAGACTCTCTAGATAGACTATCTCCATCTAGGTAGACTCTAGCTGTTGCCTGAAAGACTTCATCCTCTTCTTGTTACAGAGGCAAATTAATCCACCAGTTTCTGTTCTTCATGGTTTTCACTTTCAGAGAACACAGTGATGACCAGAACCATTGCTGAGAATGACCTTCCCTTATTCCAGGGCAGAAACCACCCAATCAGTGGTAGAAACACTGCTGGATCTTCAAGTCCTTATTCAGCTCTGCCCTGCAATATGCTGCAAATGAAACTCAGGATGCCTAGTAGCTGATTCTCAGATTCTGTGCTGACCATTTGCAGAAGTAGTAGTGTTTATACTATCCAGCTTCAGGCATCTGACATGAGCTATGAACTGCTTTGTCTCCTGGATCTGTTTGTGCTGCTGGACAGGATTACCAGCTGCAGCTGGGTATCAGAGATCTGTGTGAGCTTGTGCCTCATTAAGCTCTGTGAGTGGAGCTGCTATCTGGAGCAAAAGGAACCATTCTGCAGAGAATTTCTGCTTAGAAAGTAGAAGCTAACAAGGCTCATTTTTTCCATTTAAAACAAATCTTAATTGCAAGTGGTTGCGTGTTTGCAGTTGCATTTTTTGTTGCAAATTTGTCACCATTTCTGCTTTGTTCTGCCTGGGGGGAGTGATAACTGTGATTGATAGAGAAAAAAAGATAATTCTGCCAGAGGCAAACTGTCTTAAATGACTGGGCTTGCTGTTGGCTTCTTTCTGTCTCCTGGCAGTTACCAGGTGATCTCAGTGGAGCATGGCACCTGCACTTAAACCTCTTACCTTCAATTTCTCATGCAAGCAGAATACAGAAATGACTGGTTAGGAAACAAGTGCTAAAAATATCCATATTTAATTTCCTTTTCTGCTTTGACTTGACATACCTTTTGGACAAGTAAAGAGATGATGCACGACATGATGGATTTCCTGATTTTGATTTTTTTTTTTTAATGTGATTGACTGAAATAGTTTCTGCTATAATCCTGCCACGTTAGGCCAAAGAACCTAAAACTCTATCAGAAAGTCAATTTTGCTTAAAGATTTATCCTGTGGCTTCTTGAACATTTTCTAGTGCAGTTCTTTAATGAAAGCATTGCTAAGCCTTGTGGAACTTTACTTCGGTTGTGTTCATATCAAATAGATATAGGCTTACCTGTGTATTTAGGCACAGAAGGAGTATTCCCAGGTAATGAGCAAGAGGCAGAGATGGTATGTGGAAGATTTCCAGGAAACATTCACAGTTTGATATGGGATCTTATCCTAACTCTTGATGTACTGGAGCACCACCTCTCTCTAGAGAGAGTGTGTGCTGATGCTTTTACCTTCATTTCTCATGAAGAACAATTCAAAAATCCAGGAGAAAAGTCTCCAGCAGATACAGATCTGTAGAGCTACACTGATTTGCCCCAACATCAATAATCTGTTTGTTATTTACCAATGGTAGAACTGGGAGCTTCCATAAACTCTGTAACAAAAACTACTTCCCACTTCAACATGTCAAAACACTGCTGACAGCACACCCCTGAGAGTATGTGCTTGTACATTTCATTGAAAAAGCTGTGGGGACCTTTCCATTTCCTCTTAGTTGGTAGGCTAATTACATTGTCCAAAGTGCTAGGGTCATTAATATTCTTACTTAACTCTCCATCCCTATATCACAAGGAAAGGGTAACACTATTTACCCTTGTGCTACTTTCTGTCTTAAGAATGAAGGTGTTAGATCCATACTGTACCTCATGCAAGCTCTTGTTTGCAAAGGAGTGAACTAAAATAAAGAGGGGCTAAATAACCCCTTGTTAACATGATTCAAGATGCCTGTAAGAAATTGCAGAGTAAGGCTTACTTTGTGACCAAAACTATGCTTTTTCCATTGATTTATGTTGGCTCTTTCAAAATCTTACTACTTGATGGAAGTGAAAGGACAAAGAGTAAGAAAATTGTGTGTAATTTTGAGGAAAAAAAAAAAAATTAAAATTCAGTTGTCTATTTGCTGGGAGGCCTGTAGGAAGTATTTGGCTTTTCTTCTAGACAAACTGAGCTGATATGTTGATAATATCAGCTGCAATCAGCATTGCAGGCACACCACCTCCATGGCTTCTCTAAGGGAAAGATGATTCCCTTGATGTGGCTCAGCATCAAGCCTGCAGAGACCTGGCCTCAGGTCTACATTGGTGAGGCAGAGATCAAGTTTGCAGTAAGCTTTCCTCTACCTCCTGTAAAATGTGGATTATCCCTGTCTTCTGTCTTTTGTTTGCCTTATCTCTGACTGCAGGTACCTCAGGGCAGGGATGATTTTTTGCTCTATGAATGCTGCTGCTGCAAGGTTTCAAGTTGATGCTGTAACAATGTAGGTCCCATGAAGTGGCAGTGATTACCTAGAAAAGCCATGCTAAAAAAAAAATTGCTGTGAACTCTTGACTTCCACAGCTGAATTTTAGCACACTCTAAGGTAGTACAGCATTTAAAACTTCCAAAAAAAGGTACCTCCTCTGCCTTTGATGTACTATCTCGAAGAGGAGGAACAGCTTTCTCATTGAAAGGTTTGACACTTTCCCTTGCCTCGCCTCATTTTACATCAGCCTCACTTTGTGTCCTTCCCCTTGATTTTGAAAAGGCAAGTGTCCCAAAATCCTGTTGCAGGGGATGGTTTCTAGTCCCTGTTAAGAGTCCCAGCATCCTTTAACCCTGTGAGATGCCATCACACCATGCCATGTGCTGAGGTCAGGAGGGAGCCATCTGGGAGAAGAACAATACAGTGCCCTGACAGTGTCACCGTCAGCTTGAATATAACTTACTGTGGCAGGAAGAGAGAGAGCAAGAAAAAAGTGTGAGGCATTCTAATAAAAGCAGCAGTAGAGTGAAGATCCATTTTTCTTAGAAAGAATCTTAAGAAGTTCTTTTTTTTTCCACTTTTCTTTCTTTTTTTCCTGTCTGCATTATCAGCTCTCTACCTGCTGTGTCTGTCTCTCTTTCCCTGTGAGTTTCAATATGCATTGCAGCTTCTGTCTCCTCCTTTGTTCATTTTACCAGGATGGCCCTTTCTAGATGAAGGAAAGGGGACCTTTTGCTGGCCTACATATCAAATAGTTTCTCACCTTGTGAATAGTGGAGGAGGCAATCCAAAGCCTTCACTTCTGAATCTGTTTTGGATTGTACTAGGGTGCTGTTGGCTTTCCTGTGGCATGTTGTGTGATAGATGCACACTAATCCAGGAAGTGATCCAAATCCTGTATGACTTCTTTTATCCCCAAAGGGACTTCCTGCAGAGGAAACAATTAGGGTAGTTTTTGTTGGTTTTGGGTAAAGGAGAAGGCTGCTATTAGATTTTACTTCCATCTAAGAAGCGAGTCCTTGAAGACTTCACATCCTAAGTTTGATGTGTGAGGAAAGCTTGACTGATAAGACCTTTGCAGGGTTTAAGAAGCCACTCATGCTCAGGTGGCCACAGGTTAGCCTAGAGCAGTTGCACCAAGCTTGCTGTGGTGGTAGAGGAACACATACAACCTACCTTTGGCTCCTGCTTTCTGCACAGACAGATGAAGTGCCACATTGTCATACTGTCTTTTTGCAGGGGAAGCTTCCTGACTTCCTACAGAGCTGCTGTTCTCTATACCATTATAATGTTCTTGATAATCATTTTGGGCAGGTGTTACAGAGCATTGGAAATAGGGATCAGAGACCTCCTGGGAACCCTTCCCACCTAAGGGACTCTGCACTGATCACTGACAGCAAGTAACTGTTGCACTTTACACATGGTGAGTGTCCACAGAATTGTGAAAGTGATGAGATAAAAGTAATGTTTATGAAGGTGTAGAAACTGCAGAATCAAAAGCATGAATTGCAGCTTAAATACCTGTTTGTTTAGTCTGAGAATTAAGTTAGGTGATCACAGTAGTATAAAAGTAAGTGGCCTCCTGTGACTGTGTTCTAGGGAAAACCTATGTGGTTTTTTTGCTGTGAGAGAGAAGGTGCAAGTGATCCTTCCCACCTGCCTGTGCTGTAAGGCAGAGTCTTGGCTCAGCCTTCTGCTTGAAAAGGTGCTGGGAAATGTGCTTGAAGACCCAGTTTTGGCTCTGACCAAAGACTGAGGAGAACATGAGGAACTCTGGCAATATGAAAACTGGTATTTAAAATCAAACTAAATTTAGGAGCAGCTTTAAAAATAAAATCAGATCTATCAGTGTTAAGTGTGACAATGTCAGAGGAACTTAAATGCCAGGAGTTGAATTCTGCTTAATGTAGATCATTTCCAAAAGCCTGGTCTGTGCTGGAGCTATGAACATTCTCAAAGCTCAGGGACAGTAACCTTCAGAATTTGAACCTGTGTCAGGAGGTCTCTCAAGCCCTGGATGCTTCCTGCTCTTTGTAGCTGTTTTCCTTGCAGCAGTTGGGTAAAGGTTGAGGGAAGATAGACTCAAACTTTCCTGCTGAGTTATACCTGAAGCCTCTGAATTAGAGTGCAAAGTGCCATGGGGTGCTTTCAGTTTCTCCCTGAAATAGTATCAAGCCCTGTCGCATCACCAAGGATCATAGAACAAATGCACCCCCAGAATGTAACACTGCTTTTTGACATTGTCACACAGAAAACAGATGCAGAAGGCTTGCACAAATCTAAGGAATTGTTGCTCTGGCAGGAATAGTAGAGTGTGAGGCCAAAAGTGAATTCCTACAAGGCAGAACTGAACCCTGTAGCCATGTGATAGATGGAGGAGACCCGTATAAATCACAGGATAAAATAACCACTGTAAAGAATGCTCCTTGTCCTACAAATGTTTTGCAGTTATGCTCCCTCCTAGGATTTATAAACTATTTCAGTCATTTTTTTTTTAGCAGAACCTTTCAACAGTCCTGTATTCTCTGAATCAACTGCTCAGGAGAGAATTGAAAGTGGCAGTGAACTGGTGCTTTAAAGGAAACCAAGAGACTTAAGGATGCATTCATCTCTGATTTAACCCAGGGCAATACACACTGAAATTAGTTAGGTTGCTCTGATGTCACTATAAGCAGAACTTGCCCTTTGCAGTTTAAGGAGCTCAGGTCCACAGGACTAGTGGAGAACTTGTAGAATTATTATTGCTGAATTTATATTTTAATTGGTAAGGGCTTTATGGAGGGAAAATACACCGTTTTCACTTTAAAAAAGATGGCACTTCTCCTTTCACTTCACTTGAGACATTTTCAGCTATTATAGTGATATGGATTATAAAAATGTTTAACAAAGAAACAAAACTTGTTATTTTAGCTGTTAAATGGTATCAGTTCCAAAACTCCTGCTAAATTCACCCACCTGCATCTGTGAAGTAGGGAACAGCTTCTGACCTTCAGTAGCATGCTCAACCTTTGCTTATGCCATAGACAACAGATCCCTTAAACATGTTTATAAAGGAAAATTATATTTTCTAGCCCTTTCTTCTGCCCTTCAGAGTGCTCTTAAACACTTCAATATTTTGTCATAGGGGAAAAAAAAAAACCAAGATAAATTGTTACTGGTAGGTATCCTTAGATTTCCATGTGTGTCTGCTCTCTGTGAGCACTGTGGAATTTTAATTTCCTTCTCTTCCCCCTGCTGGGTGCCTGATTTGTTAGGCATAGCTCAGGGAAGAGGCTGAAAGAAGTAAAAAGTAGACAGCATAAATAATACCTGTATCTGTAAATGGCATTGTAGGGGTGCAGGTCTCTGCTTTCCAGCCATGTCTTAGCTGGTTTAGAGCTTGTCAATAGATGAAATGGGATTTTCTCCTCTAAAATAAGCACTTAATTTATTTTTGGCATGTGAACGTCTTAATGAGGAACTCTTTAGAGATGCATAGGGAGTGATTGGCTTACCAACCAACTGCTTACTGCAAACTAATACCTTTTGGTTAAGGTACTCTGAATATTCAGTACCTGAGGCTTCATTTTTGTGTGCTGTGGCTCTCCGTTTTTAAAGATAGGGCAATAAAACATAGCCATTTGTGATAAAAATGTAGACAAAAGCAAGAAAGTAGACATCAGTAATTGAGAAAGTTACTAACACTAAAATGGCCATGATACGAGTAACTGAGAAGTGCTTTAAGTATCTGTTAATGACCTAAAAAAAATGAATAAAGCTAGCAGAAAATATGGTTAATTCAAAATATGGAGTGAGAGGGTATGTTTTCCTGAGTGCCTGAAGGTACCTTCCTGTGTTGCATGTAAGTGGTGCTGGTCTCATCAACAGGAACAGCAAAATCCAACCCCCTGCATTTTGTGGAATATTTAGTTTTCCAGGAAGTAATGGCAGAGCAGAAGCACTTGGGTCACAGAACAAGCAAGGTCTAGAGCTTGTGAAGGACCTGCATGGGGCATGTACAGAAGTCTGGAGGTTAAGTGAGTCTTTGAAGAGCTCACATTTGAGTTTAAATTGTCACAGAAGCCAAGTTGTTCAAATATTTTTCTTCCTATGGAGAAACAAAGTCACTCAAAGAGAGCATGTTGTAACTTACTACCTGATAGTTTTGGCCTAGTCTAGTCTTTGATCTTGTATTTAAAATAGGGCTTATTAAATATTAAATTAGCATTTTGGCCATTATTTTCCTGAAAGAAAAAATAACAGTTACTTTTCAAGGACATACTTAGATTTTTATTTTTTTTTGCTATGGCTCAATTGGCTGTAGTTATTACAGGGAAGTCAAACCAGATGCTGCTTTGGTTCTCATCTGCTTCCACTAAGGCTGACATGGACTTAATGGTGGAGTAGAGCTTTGATGACAATTTGAATGGGAACTTGGAGACTGTATTTCAGGGTTTGAAGGCTTCAGTGCTGATGGAGTCTTAAACAAGGTGGTTTTGTAATTTGAGATGGGAATTATTCTCCAGAGCTGCATGAGACCAATAAAGTGTTGTAGAGAAAATGAATTTAGCTGACAGATAGGCAACATGTGCAATATATTTTTATTCTTTCTTTACAAAGGTAAAGGCAAATGCTGAAATCTTAATTCGTTTGTGTCTCTGTCCTTACCCAGACTAAACTCTTGGTGGCTCTAACTTGTCTCTGATTCATTGAAATCAGTGGAAAATAGATAGACTTGAGGTTATGATCCACTTTTCTTCATCATGTAAAAGAATAAATGGTACCTGCATGTCAAACACTGTTTCCTCATCTTGTGACTGATAGAAGACACTTGTATCATGGTTTTCAGGATGCCACTTCAGAGCAAATTTTCACAGTGATACTCCCAGCATAGCCAAATGCAAACCCAGATACCTTGGAACATGTAATATTTTCAAGTATTTAATATAACTTACTTTTTACATGTGCTGCAGCTTACTCTGTTGTAATGGTAGACCACTGATTTTGAGCTCTCACTGTCTGTGTGAGTAAAACTCCTCCCTTGGGGTTCTAAAATTGATGGTGCAGTTGAACTTGTAACCCTTTCAAACTGTTTTTGATAATCTTTTTGGTTTTGATATCTTTTTTTTCTCTTGTAGTCATGTTAGATCATTGGATGTAGTGGAATCCTTGCTTGTTTTCACTGGTGTAAGACAAAAGGAGGATTTGGGTCCTGACTTTAAATAGATTTGGTGGTACTTTTTTTTTTTTATAATCAGACCAAATTACAAATTGACCACTTTCATTAGAGATGATCAAACAGAACTGCAAACACAATTTTCAGATTAACATCCATTACAGCAGAAAGTATTCAGTGGCAGCCTTTGCCAAGAGCTGCCCAGAACCTAATTATTCATCATTAAACTGCAGCCTGAAGACATGATACCAGACCAGAGGTCTACTTTATAACATTGCTTTACATGCACATAATAAAACAGAGTTGGATCCACAGGGAACTTGGGTCTCATGCTCTTCATGCTGCACACCCAGCAGTTAAAGTATATGCAGTGCTCACAGGAAAGGGCCTTCAACCACTGCTGGCCATCTGCTTCTCCTGCAGTTGACTGCCATGACCCCCAGGCTGCAGTCATGCTCCCTGCCTTGCTCCAACTTAGCCTCACTGCTTGGGATGCTGTGCAAAGGCTAACGCCTTTGGTAGGGTGGATGGAAAATGCTCCTGCAGGGTCTTCTGGGAGGTATAGGGATGAGCTGCCACTTAACAGGGTAAAGTTGATGCCAGTGTTCTCTCGTGCTATGTGACTTTCCAAATTCAAGTATTCTGGGGAAGCATTTGCTGCAGCCAAGCACCATGAAAATTCGTGAGCCTGAAAGTTGGGTGGAGGATGGAGGACAAACCACTTAGGGAAGGCACCTCTCCTCTCCTTCTGTGGATGCTTCCCCTGTTAAAAACCCCAGCAACATGTAGTATGAAGGGCCAGGATAGCAGAATGGTAGAGAGGGGTGGAAGGGGAGTACAGAGGCAGTAAGCACCCTGCCTGGGCTTGTGCAGCAGCATGAGGCAGGTAGGCAGTGCAGGTTTCCCCACCCTTCTGGAAAATCAGGTCATCAGAGGAGCAATATGTCTTGTGGTACTCTTAGTTGTCATTTGAGATTCTGAAGTGTAGGAGTGAGCCACAACATACTAAGGGGTTTTTTTTTTGCCTGTTTGCATGTTTGAGAATACTCTTAGCAATGAAGGGAGTGTGTGGGCAGCCCAGGAGTTGACTTGTGCCCTGGTTTACATCTGGACAGGTATCTCCACAACAAAAAGAGTTCATAACTTGCTGTCTGCCTTTTAAGAGGGGCTGAGCACCTGCAAACTCAGCCTGATAAATGAGAGCCTGACAAATTCAGCAGTTCTTAAAATATTCTCTAGTTTTAGCTTTCCACAGAGTATTAAAAGTAAATATGTACCAAGTGATGCCTCTGCTACTTGATCTGACCAAGGGCAGCTTCCCACTATCCCACGCTTGCACATTTAACTGGAAATGAGTCCTCACAAAGAGAAACATGATGAAAGTATGCTGGACTACTCTTCCTTTCAAGGATGATGTGATGAGTTGGAAATAAGCATAGAAATTAAACCACTGAAACTCTCCTAAAAAATACATTCAGTAAGTCTTTAAACTAATCACAGTTTGAAATTGTAATGCCTGGAGCTAAGTCAATTGTGTTTAAAGCAAGAAGGCAGATCCACAATATAAACTTCCATCAAGATGTTGAGCCTGTCCTTGTTTTCTGTTGGCTTTCTCTTCTCTTTTAAGCTTTAATCTTCAATAAAAGCTGTGGGATAGGGCCAAGTAACATGGGAAAAGCCTATGTACTACTATAAAAGTGAAGAAGCAGACGAAAAATTGTGCTTGATAAACTCTTCAATGGTTCTTGGTGTTATTAGGGGAGTAGTAGGTTGCAAAATATCCTGTCTCACCCCCCCCCCCCCCCCCCCCCCCCCCCACCTCCTCTGCAAAC